>JAEQBH010000896.1:0-144940 GCA_016808115.1 Tetrastigma voinierianum | reverse complement strand
TATGATGTTAGTTATGGTCTTTCTTTAAAATGAGAAGAAAAAATTTCACGAGTTGAATCTTGAATTTATTTGAATGGTCTTCATTCTTGAAGTGCTTGTTCCCGATTTTAGTAGCTTATACCCGTGAAAGTTATTGTCACAGCTCTGATTTCGAGAGGCCCTACGGGTGACCTGAGAAATGGAGATTCTGAGAGCTTAGATCGATTTACTTGGGAGTATGTTAGTAATATTGAAGAACTAATGAGCTCTGAGAGGTTACTTAGATAAATCCTCAATTTGCTCATGGTTTGAGAATGGGTTGAGTGATATATCAATTTAATCAATTAGAGATCTCTCCTTGTTATGGTAGAATGATCTTGATCCAGTGTTAGCATGAGATCTAATCAAGGAAAGGGAAAACTCTTTCAAATCTTAAGGATGAGACATCATTCATTTTGTAGGAATCTAGCAATTGCCCTGTCTTGGGAAGCCAAGAAATGCACGTCGCTAAGAAGCAGGCATGAAGTATTGGAAAAGAAAAATACCCCGGATCTTCTGAGGAGAAATTCTAATTACAAGTAATTGATTAGAATCATGTTTCAGAAATGAACATGAACCTCTACACAATGAAAAGTATGGTTAGAGGAGGAATCCAAACTATACTATCTTGTCTCTTAACAAATTCAGATTCTAACTCGGGGGAAAATATAAAGAGATTAGGATGCAGGAATTGACAATTTCACAGCAGTGAAATCCAGTGTTTACTTCGACAATGCGGATTCCCGGTCAGTTTATATTTAAGTTTAACTTTTCACTTTATATATTAGATGCTTAAGTTCTAGTTATTACAATTTTATTAGGTTACTAAATTTTCATCTAAAATAGACGTTGAATAGTGTAGAACTTGAGTAGTTCGAATCAGGTGAAGTTTGATTTCTTCAATCTCTGTAGAGCGCGATATCGGGACTTATAGGTCCACTTTATTACTTATTTTGACACATTGCACTTGCGGAGTTTTAAGACCAAAGTAAATCTTTAATTGAGTTTAGTGAATAAAATTATTCTTCTTGTAAGGCGTGCAAGTTATATTTAATTGTGAGTTTTTTGGCGTCGTTGCGAGTTAGATAATAATCCTTTGATGATGGTGTTTAAAATTTGAATATCACGCAAAATATGGTCTTATCATGTTTAAGTGTAGATTACCTGGATTCTAGTTAGTCTTTGTTAATGATGGCTAGGAAAATGTTGTTATATAGCATTTTAATTAACTCAACAAGTTTTTGGTGCAGATTCTTGGGGATCTACAAGAATTTAAAAGTCAATATTCTGAAAAAAGAGAGAAATGCTAATTTAGACATTTTTCTTTGTTTTACAAAAATTGCAGAAAATCAACAAAAACAGTTTTAGCAGCAATAGGTGAATAAGCTACTGATATTTTTGGAAGCTTAATGAATATATAATTTTTGTTATCACTGACTCTATTTGATCTCGATGTGTTTCCACTTTCGGGAGAATATATTAAATGCATAGAAAATCGAAGCGGGGGTGCTGCCTCCCAGATACGAAATTGAAAGGACCAGAAATCTAAGAAAAACTACTGATTTTTGAAGATAAGTATGGCTCATCAAATAGAAAAAGTCGAGACTATTCGAAGAAGAAGAAACAAAAGAGACCTGAGAGGCTTTAAAACAATGGAGGAGGAATTTTGGGCATGTGATCGAGAAGAATCTTGTCTTTGTGAGACAATCCCCAGATTGAAGCGAAACAACTTTGGCCCGAAACTGACTTTGATTACAATGGTTCGGCAACACAAGTTCCTTGGCCACCTTCGAAGATCCAAATGACACTTAGGGATTTGCAGATTGGCGTTATTGCTGATACTGGGTGGAGTAAGATACATTAACATCCAAACTACTCTTCCATTCTCATTTGAAGTGTAGTAGCCATGGTTTGACTCCTTTGTGATGGGATTAGTGAATACTTGGGAAGAGGTGGTGGAGCATTCATGATGATTTTTCTCTTTCCGGCTCTTTGTTGAGAGAGGAGAAATCATTGTGTTAATGAAGAAGGATGGGAATCTACACACAACATGGGAGAGGTTCATGAGATTCTTGAAGAGAGGTGCCACATGCATGGGATAGATTTGACAACACAGGATGGACATTTTCTACCATGTGAATTATACTTCAGGTATGGTGAATTAAATCTGTTGTGGAGGATTTAAAGAAGTCAGGAGGAGCGGGCAAGTTATTGAAGACCTTGCGAATGCGGCTTCTGAGAATCCATCTGAGATCTTTAGGAGCGAACTAGATGTAGTAATGAGCAATTTTGAGTAGCAATGAGAGGAGGATGCACCTTGCACATGAAGTTGGAACAGGTGAGAAAGAAGAGTAGTGTTTAGGAATTTATGAGGAAGAGCCCTACCAAGTTGAGGAAGCAGTATATGAATGAGTAGAGAAGTTACCACTTCAAGCTGGCTTGACTTAACACACCTCCGGCATTGAGGAACCACAAGAACGTTTCGTATGGTGGAGCATAACAAGGCCCTAGACATGGACAGAACCACCATCAGGCTTATACTCAGCCTGGGTTTCAACAGCAGCAGCAACATAGGGACAACAGAGGAGAATATCAGGGGTAGAAAAGAACTCAAATCTTTGAAGATTAGGTGCTGCAATTTATGAGAGAGAACAAAAGGATCCTGAATGTGCATGAGAAAAAATTTGTTGAACTTGAAATTTCCAAGCTAACCTGGCCCCAGTAGCGAAACGAATATGATGCTACGTTAAGAAACTTGGAGACTCAAGTAGGGTATTGGCCCACATCCTTGAAGCCAATCCAATACATTTCAATGATGCGAGGTCAATCTAAATATCACCAAGCTGGAATGAGAGGTAGTGATGAATTGCAAGGAAGTAAGAAAATGTAGGACAAGTCATGCATGGAGATTGAACCAATGAAGAAGAGCTCAGACTAGAGGAGCAAGCAAAACGAAGCTGAAGAGAAGGCAAATTACAGAAAATGTCTATCTAAGGACATTAAACTGAGCAGCTTCTTGGGAGGCAACTTAAGCAAGGATTTTCATTTTGTTTGTTTTTGTTTAGTCTGACTTATTCAGTAGAATTTTAAGTATTTGATGTTTCAGCTTAATCTGTTAGTAGTTTTATTTTAGTTGTTGTTGATTTTAAGGAAAATGAAGAAAAAATTGAAAGAAGAACCATTTTAAGAAGCAAATAGTTTCCAAAAGAAAATATGCAAAAAATGACTACAAGGGGAGTAATTCAATTCCACACACACACATCTTTAAGGATAATGCATATCTGAATGTTTTGGGAATGTTTTGTTGCTTGAATAAAAACATATTTTGAATATCTAGGCATGGCAGATTGAATGAAGAACTGAGTATGAGTGGATATAGGTTGTTTTAAATGTATTATGAGAGAAAACATGAGAAAGATGTAATTTCGAGGAAAACTTGATTAAGTTCATGACATGCTTTTACGTATGTCGCGACACGGTTAGATAGAAACAAATTTAAAAAGAAATTTATGTTGCAACATAAAACTGTTATGTCACGACATAAATTCAAATTACCCTTAAAGAAATTTTGCAACATACTATGCTGTGTCGCGACATTTGATGGGCTCTGTCAACAATGAATGTTGAATTTCTATCGCGACGGACTTTCTTTATGTCTCGATAGAGAATTAAAAATGTACGAACCAGGAAATGGTGCGACATTTAATGTAACCTGAAATGAATCGATTGGCTTATAAATAAATTTTTTTTGAGAGAGCTTGAATGGCCACCTTTCTCATAAACTCTCACCGTCTCGACTTCTGCTCGAGGTCTCTCTCATCCCACTCCCTAAAACCACCAGAGTTCGACAACATTACAATGTTTCGTCACACCGCCACGATTCTAAACCTCCACAAAGTCATGGAAGAGTACAAAGAGCTGGAGGATCAAAGAGAGCAAGTTTTTAAGTAACAACAAAGCAAGTTGAGGAAAGGGATGATGACAATGAATAGAATCATCAGACAGTGAATGAACCAAGGAAAAGAAAAAGGGGAGCGGATGAAGCCAGAGCAAGAAACTTAATTTCAGAAAAGGCAACAACTTTAATGGAAGGAAGTTTGAAAAACAGGGGCTTTATAGCTGAAAGAGGATTCAAGAACATTATCTCCCATTTTTCTAAAATGGTGGAGAAGGGAGGATGGCGGAGTCTTGTAAAACACAAAAGAACTGGATGTACCCACTCTTTGGTAAGGGAATTCTTTGCAAATATGGTAGAAAGAGAAGGAAAAAGAGTGTATGTCAGAGGACAGTGGATAGATTTCGGCAAAGAAGAGATCAACAAATTGTTCAATCTATGTGTGCAAAAAGATGGATCAAAGTTCAGGAAACAACTAAAGGAAACTGAGCACCGGAAGATAGTTGACCTTCTCACAGCTGGAAAAGAAGAGTGGAAAGGAACAAAGATAAATCCTTTTAGATCCATTGCCAGAGGAGACCTAATAGAGGAAGCTAAGGTATGGTTTTATTTTATCAGTTCTGTCTTGAGGCCATCTAAGCATCTAAGCACAGTTGGACGAGAAGAAGCAATTTTCCTTTATGCATTGCTAAAAGGTTACAAAATAGATGTGGGAAAAATGATTGAAAATTCCATTTTGAGCTACTTTGAGGAAATGTAAATGAGAGGAATGATTCCACACCCTACAGCAATGGCTTGACCTGCACGTAAAGGTGGAGTTAAGGAATGGGGAGTGGGGAAACTTATCCCAGAGTCTCCTTTGATTTTAACGAGGTATTACGGGCCCGAAGAATAGAGGAAGAGCGGAGAAAAGAAATAGGAAACAGAAAAAGGGTGAAGGGTGTATTGAGATAGAAACGTTAGGAGAGCCAAGCTCAATGCAACCGAAGTTCGGAGAAATCGAGAATCTAATCAGAATACACTCTTGAGTAGAATAAACATAATGGGCTCTTTGAATGTTCAGTTTAGTTACGTGATGAAGAAGCGATGGGAATGCCCCTTGCTAATGTCCATGCGGCAAGAGATGAAGGCAAGAGATGATCAATTAAGGACACAACTTCAGCTAAGGGAGGAGTATTTTGATGCAGAGCTTAAAAGAAGAGACCATAATTTAGAGGATGGATTAAGAAAAAGGGATGAAGAGTGGAGATCAGAAATAGAAAAAGGGACCAAGAGTGGAGAGAAATATTGAGAGATAGGGACAATGCATTGAAAGTAAGCATGGATTCGGAAATAACAAGCGCAGAATGATGCAGAAACCTTTATAAGCAGGAGTTTTCCACGTGATGAGCTATGATGTTAGAAATACAGGGACACTCACGGAATCTCACAGAAGCTATGAGGTAGAGAACTTCTGAGAGGGAAGCTGATGCTAAGATCCTAGGCGGGCCATGCTTGATGTCAACAAAGAAGATACTATACGCCACAAATCGGAGATCTCGGTGTGAGCACTGCTCTATGAATCCCCCACGGGGAGTCACGAGCCCACTTTCGCTATGCGAGCCCAGTCGGTGGAGCAGGCATTTCCACACCTTGTATAGAAACACAAAAAGAAAAAAAAAATCCTAGAACATCAGGAAAGAGAAGAACTTACCTAGTAGAGGAGGTGGAAGAATATCTAAGAGGATGGAATCGAGACAAAGAGAAAGGGTGTAATGAATAAGAAATGAGCTTGATACACTACCTTTCGACTCACAGCCTCTTTGTATTGAGGCCCGTTCCTACGAATAAAATAAATTTTTTTAGCAAAAATCTTGTGTTTGTGTTTGTGTTTGATTGGTGTGTTTTTTACTAGTTTTTTTGCTTCATGTTGTCATATGTTTGGTTGAATAAAGAAGAAATCAACTGCCTAGATAATATTGTCTATTTGTTGCAGCATGTTTGGTTGAAATGAATAGATTACAATTGTTGGTGTGTTGTGATGTTTTGAGTTGAATGCATGATCGGATGAACTCTTTTGCCAGTTAGAACAACACAACAAACGAACCTGGAACCAAACTTTTAAATTGGGGTGTGGAAGGAAAGCTGATGAATTGGAGCAGGAGTTGCATGTGTAAAAGATAGAATGAAGTTTAGGGTTCATATTTAAGAAAATGTATTAAATAGGCGGCTAAATAAGACTTTTGAAAGCTTGTTGTATAAACAATAAGGTCGGTGAAGTCACGAAAAACAATGCACATGAATTGACAGTTCCTTAACAAATTGAAGGATTAAAAGGGACATCGCCAGGTTCGATCCGTCAAAGCAGTTCGAGTCCACAGAACTTGTTAGATTATTAAGTGAAGACAAATCCTAGGCAATACCATGAGGAAGTGATATAGGCCATCCTTGGAAGTTTGAGCCTTTCAAGCCTCCACCTGCAATAATGCATAAGCATATACTTTGAATTTCGATTTGAGCAGAATTGTCTAGTTTCTTGTTTAAACGGCCAAAATGAAAGCTAAAACCATCATTTCTTCTAATCCTACAGTAAAGGAGCCCTTGTTTGCCCAGTTTGGGCGGGAACTTTAAAAATCTGAGAAAGGACAGTTTGGGGGAATGTTATTTTGATTTAAAAAGAAAACAAGAATGAAGGATGGAAAAAGAAAAGAACAAATGAAGAAATGGAAAAGAATGCAGAAATGAAGTCAAAAATTGTACATTGTCAAATGGGATTAAGTTTTGTCTTGTGGCCTTCTTCTCTTGAACAGTTAAGTTATTAGGGGTGTTTCAACACCTAGTACCCTAATGCCAACTGGTATGGGAGCTGCTGGCCCAAAGTTTTCTAAGAGTGGTAGAAAGCCTAAGAAGACAAGACATTGCACTAATCCTAAAAATATTTGACAAGTAAAAGAAAAGCAAAAATGAGACTTCTCTCTAAAAGATGCCAAGCTGAGAATATGCAGTAAGATACATCAAGGACAAGTTTAGGGGAATATATTTTTTAGAAATTAGTAGAAAAGAAAAGGATGTAGGATAGAGGCAAGTATATACACTTGAAGAGTGGAATCTGGGTAAATTTTTAGCCTAAATTCTCCACTTATCTACCCAATTACCGAAGCCAAACTCTACAAGCCTAAAAGACCTAAAAGACCCAATCTGAATTACTTGCCTACATTAGTGGAGATTAATATGAAAGAAGCGTATATGAGACTTTGATTAAAAAGTATAGTCCTTGTGTAGAGTCAGGAAGATTGGATTAATCTGTCAAGGAGAAAAGGCAGAAGACCATCACACACACAGAGATCAGGATTGATTGACTAAATTTTTACATTTCAGAATTCATTAGTTTGTTTGTGACAATATTTGAGAAATTTTCCTAAGTCTGAATTCCAAACTAAATTTGAAATGGTGCTGCAACTGACTTGTTTCAATTCAAGTTGCAGATTTTCAGTGCAAAATAGAAAAATGTCCTTAAAAATAAAGCTAAATTATTTAAGGACAAACAAAATCTTCTTTTCTTTGCTTGGGGACAAGCAAAACTTTAAGTTTGGGGGAATTTGATGAGTCTTAAACTCATATATTTTTAGTCCATTTTTCTAGCTTGTTTTTAATATTTTCAGAGCTATTTTAATGCCAAATTATGGAATACTTACCATACTTGTGTTTTGCAGGCTTTAATTCAAAATGAGAAGAAAATTCCGTTAAGAAAGAGAAAAAGCATCAATTCTGCGGCCGGAGTCTAGGTCGCGACCTGAGGGCTAATTATTGGCGGAAAGGTATGTTGCCGACTGACATGTCACGACACGAAGGAAGTAATTAGGGATTACGTCGCGACGAAACTTCTCTGTGCGATCTGACTTCTTTGCGACGAATATTGGATAGAGATGGGAAAGGCGATCACGAAGCTTTGAGTCGAAATGATGATAACTAAGTTTAAACAACGAAGGAAGAAGTTTACGTCGGAGACCAGAGAAAATGCGGGTCGCGGCGGCCCAGGATGCTTACTTGTTGAACTGCCTTGGTTGTGATAAAAGAAATTCATGTTGTGACATACTTAGATGCTAAGGAGACAAACTTCTGTCGCGAAATGGATTTTCATGTCGCGACACAGATATGAGATGGCGAAAGAAAGCAGTCAGCGATAGACTTTCTATGTCATGTGAAAAGACTTCGACCTGTCTGAAAGAAGTGTCATGACATAACGAATCGGGTCGCGACCTGAGGATGGAGGCTGAATGCGAGAGGATTACGTCGCGACATAATATTGGAATCACGAAATAAAACATTTACAACACCTAGAGAGTAGGTCACAACATCGAATAAAGTTTGCAGCAAAGGAATTAAACTCGAAATTAACAAAGCTATGTCACGGCCAGACCACAGGTCGCGATAGAGATGATGACAACATGAGAAACATTGTTACAACAAGACAGAACAGAAATGTTGTCGCAACATGGAAACTTGGGTCGTGACACCAACTTGTAGAAGCTGCACTGAAAATGTGTTGCGACATGATTATTGATGTTGCGACATAACTGTTTGAGGAATGCACGAGGAATATTATCGCTGACCAAGAAAGGAAACTGCAGTCGGCCAGGTTCATCATTCTTAAAGGAAGAAGAATGTACTTAACAAAATATGTTATGCCAACTCGAAGCGAGAATGAGCCTGAAGATCTTCAAGTCGCGACAGGACAAGCGCATACACCGCAGCTTACGGACCTCTGATAAAGACCACAAGGCTTCTATGGCGACCATGACTTCTTCGTGTTCGTGACGGAGAGAGGCAGTGCAGGCGAAATGATCGGGGAGATTCACACATAGCCTTAATTTTGGGGCTGAGCTTTTGGGACTCACATATTAGAAGCGATGCCATTGGAAACCAGAGCGATCGGTCGACAACGACGAGACAGTACCTAGGGTGAGGACTCTTTTGTATTGTATTTTCTTTTTTAACACTATTTTCTTTTTTCTTATTTTCTTTTCTTACGTAGATTAAGCGTTAGCATATGAGATTTTGATTCGTTCTTGGATCACAGCTTGACAAATTGTTCGAAGTTTTGAAGTTGAAATTTAACATTAGAAATTCATTCTGATCTGTTTGAATTCGCATTGAGCTCCGGACAAAGCATTGGAACTCATTTCTTGAGTTGATTCTGCGATTCTGAGGAGGAATTTCCTAATCAGTATTTCAATGTATGATGTTAGTTATGGTATTTTCTGTAAAATGAGAAGAAAATTTCTTGAGTTGAATCTTGAATTTATTTGAATGGTGTTGTTCTTGAAATTAATTGTTCCCAATTTTAGTAGCTTATACCCGTAGAAAGGGTATTTTACGCTTTGATTTCAGGGAGGACCTCGGTGACACGAGGAGATGGAGATTCCTGAGAGCTTAGATTAGTTACTTGGGGGTATGTTAGTCTAATATTGAAGAACTAATGAGCTCTGAAAGGTTACTTAGAGAAATCCTCACTTTGCTCATGGTTTGAGAATGGGTTGAGTGATATATCAATTTAATCAATTAGAGATCTCTCCTTGTTCTGGCAGAATGATCTTGATTCTGTGTTAGCATGAGATATAATCAAGGAAAGGGAAAACTCTTTCAGATCTTAAGGATGAAACATCATTCATTTTGTAGAAGTCAGCAATTACCCTATCTTGGGAAGCGAGAAATCTGCAGTCATAAGAAATGGGTGTGAAGTATTGGAAAGAAAATGCTCATATCTTACAGAGAAGTGATTAGTGCGAAAAGTACTATTTTGAATGCTATTTATTATAGGTTTTGAGGTGCTTTTTGTGTACTAATCATTCTAGCTATATTTGTCTTAGATTTGCACATTAAGGTCCCTCTTATTATTGGTGCGCATTTTGTGGCTGGTATAGTTTTGCAAGCTATTTATCTGCAGAAATTGTTAGTCGAGTCAAGCATGAAGAATTGAGTCAAACTCAACATTGTAGATCAGAGACAGGGGAAGGAAGAAGAATGAAAATGCAACAAAATGGAGCATAGCAAAAAAGAAATTTATACGTTTGAGAAATTGCTCCATGCACGCCCTTTGTTCACCTCGACCCTTTATTCACCTCCGGCATTGTTCACCTTCTTTTGACGCTTTGGTGTTTTTGTTATATTTTTTGGTTTCTCACCCATTTATCCCTTCCCTAATACCTTCGATTTTGGTTTTGTAACTTCGCTCTACGAGCCTTATATAAGCTCGGTCGAGCTCTGTAAAATCAATGACAATGATCAATAGTGACGAGAGAAAAGCTTTGACTCTCAAAACACGCTCTTCTACCTTCCTTTTCCTTCATTTTCTTGGCACTTCACGGGCAGCGGAGCACCCTCAAGAGAGGATGTGACTCGGAGGATGAAATGACTAAAACAAGTTCACTCCTTGAAGCGGAAGAGTGTTGGGGCGCGAATGCGGAGACTCTTTGGGGTCCTGTTTTCACGCTTGAGTAGTCACTTAGTGCGTGTTCTCCTTTTAAGCGGTGTAGATCCTTCGATTCATGTTGAATGGTCGATTACTTGAGTAATCTTTTGAAAGGTGCTCACTTGATGCTTATTACTAGAACTCGTGATGTTCATTGGTTATCATTTGTACCTATTGTAATGTGGAGTCGGAGGTCGTTTTAGGCGAAGCGAGAACATAAATGGCTAGTGAATGCCATTTTCAAGGATAATTATTTTGGGTTAGGTTTATAGCTAAATGAAACTAGGTTGGGAGATGAATAGGTCATCCTCCCCAGCCTTGAGGAAATGACCCAGGGACCTCGGTGACTGTAGAACTCGCATCCAGTGGCGACACTTTAAGGGTTATATTTACATTTTTTCCTTATTTTATTTTATTTTGCAACCATCCAGCTCCACATTTTTAACAGCACCCCAAATCGAGCTGAAATTCACCGAGTTTCAATCAACGTGAGTCATTTGTACGAAGAAGAAAACCCATCCTTGAGTTCGACCACTAAGCCAGTATACTTCGAGTAGCTTTGCTCGACGGTAGGAGGAATTTTGGGTTATAAGTTTTGTTGATTAGATGCACCTACACTATGGCACGAATTAAATGGGCGCCGTTGGGATGGTGCTAAGTGGATTTAATGACGGTGGAACCTTGTGATCCCTCGTCAATCTTGTGGTGAATTTTCTTTTAACCACTACGTTTACCGGTTTCACGGTTGCCAATTTTCTCTGTTAGTTTTTTAGTTAACATTACCTTTGTTTTTTGGTAGGTGTTTTCCTTTTTTCCCCTTGTTTGGTGTCTACCACATTCTTCTTTGCGGGGAACAAGTTTCGGTGGGTAAAGAATCCGGAGCGAGGCGATTGAAACTACGATCCCATGAGAACACAGATTTGAACTTGGTGTGATCAAATGGAACACTGGGGGAGAGAAGCGGTATAGTCAATACCACATGGAAGGGAAACCACTGAAACATCCCAGGTCCATGAGGACTATGAAACCCTCCATGGATGAGTGCACCTTTCTGCGAGTGTTCCCCGACTATGCACCCTCATTCTCCATCTTGTGTGACTCCTTAGCCACCACAGCCACCATAGTTAATTTTATTGATCGATGGCTTGTCACGAACCTGCGGTGGGTGACGTTGAGGGAAAACGAAAGAAATTCAATGCTGATTAGGTAAAATTCATCTTTGTGGAGAACTCTCTAAACGAAAAATTGATGGACTAAAAGTGAAATGGGCGTAAATTTGACAACTGCGGTACTGCATTCCAAGGCTTGCGATGACATGTTCATCGAGAAGGGAGTCAGAAGAGTGCCTAAGTGAGACCATGGTAGAGGACGGTGTCAACAACAGCTATTATTAGAATCTTCAGACATTGGTGCTGTTGTCTACCCATGGGAGAAGAAGGAAGCAATCCCCCTGTTGCTGAATGAGGAAGTAGTGGAAGAACACCAAGAGAACAATTTACCCCTGCCCCCTACTGACTCAGTTTGCATAATGTCCACACTTGCGGCTTCAATCCACACCCCTGAGCACACATCCGCAGGCCACCGAAATACACTTGCTGTCTTGCACAACATTAAAGTGGTGGCCATTGTTAGAACCTTTGCAGCTACATCGAGACTTTGGCGGGTGATGTTGCATGGCATAGCGGATGGTTAGTCTTTGGATTCAGGACATGGAGCTCCTGGACCTCAGCAATCCCACAAGCTCACCGAGTTCAACCTGACCTCAAAAACCCAAAAGCTGGTTTGGGGAGCTCTGATCTCAGCTTTTGTTTTCATTTTATTTTATTTTATTTTGATTTCCTTAATTTTTCTTCTTAGATTTTCTCTAATATTTAGTTAATATTTGTTATTAGATTAATTTTCAATTTTTTGTAATTTTTTTTTTTTGTGTTTATTTTTCGAGTCGGTGAAAGCAGAGACTTGAGCAAGCGGTTTGAGTGAACAAAGTTCACTCATTTTTGTTGATTTTCTTATTTATTTGTTTTATTTTAGTTTATTTTAATTTCTTTAATTTTTCTTTTTAGATTTTCTCTAATTTTTAAGTTAATCTTTGTTACAGCTTGTTTTCACTTTTTACAATTTTTGTTAATATTTCTTGTATTAATTTTTGCGATTTAGTGAAAATTTTGACGAGGAATGAAGGTCAACTTGAAGAAAAAGAGAGGAATTTTACTCTGAGTGAATTTTTAAGCTAATGTAGCGAATTTTAAACTCCCTCTCCCTGTTTTGCCTCCCGATTTGTTTTGAGCATAACTTTCATCAGAACTCCGTTTAGGAATTTTGAATGCAGTTGGAAAGCAGAGTTTAGGAGATTCAAATATAGCCAGAAAGAACATTTTTGAAATTATTATGAAGGTGAAAGTTTCAAAATTCTCCAACTGGTCACTTTTTTCCTCTCTTTTCCTCTCCTAACTTGTTTATTTGAAGCCCAAACGGAGTGAATAAGGTGATATTCGAGCAAGCCCATTTTGTGATATTCGATGGCTTGTTGGTTTTCCTTTTTGTGAAGCTGTTATACTATACATCTTACTTTTTCAATTCAAATTGCACCTTTTTTTTTTTTTTTTGCCTAACCTGTAGTTGGAAAGGGGTAAAACTTTGTCTAAATCCTGTTGATGTTGGGTGCCATGCTTAGTTAGTGGATGATTAGTTGAATCCTTGCTTTGCTTTTGACCTTTTTCTTCCACTGGCTAACCCTGCTATAGTGCACATCGGTTTGACAATAGGCCCCGAAAAATTGCCTACCTCACCAAGCATTGTAAAGCCTACCCTAGTTTTGTTAACCACTGTAATAGGTTAAGGACCCCCCTGAATGAGACGATGTGTCTTCCCGAAAGAAAGAAAATAAAAGAAAAAAGAAAAGAAAGAAAAAGAAAAAAGAAGAAAATTGAAGCGCTTTGCCTTGAAGCAGAGCACGGTCAGGGTTTATGGCGAGAGCCTTCAAAGCTGGTGCCAGCCAGGCGTTCAGAGACCCGCGGAAGCAGTGTAAGCTGCGGTGGATGTTGGGTAAAAGTTTAGCTGAGTTGTAGGTGCTGGAGTCTCAAAATCATTCGGGTCTGGGGTGAAACACGAAGAGTTAATTAATTCGAAAGATCATACTTGACTTGGTGCCCTAAGCCTTAATTTGTTGGGGTCATCGGATCCAGTTACGGGAACTGGGTGGAGTGATTCTGATATTTACTACAACACCAAGGTATGAATGAATTTGGATCGTCTCTTCTTTCGTGTAAGTATCAAAGTGCGGGATCATTGGGTATAGAGTCTGATTAAATGTTTATTGTGACAGTAATAAACATAGGTTCAGTGATCTCAGTTGATGTGAGTACGATACTCAATTTTGTATGACATTTATTCTCTCGAGATAGTTATTGGGTAAGGCTTTGATGATTCTTACTTAGGGTTAGGCATTACTACTTCACAACCTTTTTGAAATACCATTTTTATGAACATTATTTTGTTATCATTTTGCATGATCTCTCTTTGTTTCTTTCTTTCATTGCTAAGGGACTAGCAATGTGTAGGTTGGGTGGCCCATGGTGTGCCCAAAGTGCTGGCCTGAACCCCTAATTATTATAGGTTTGACTACTTTTGTGTACTAATCATTCTAATTAACAGGTGCACATTAAGGTCACTCTTATTCTCTTGATCGCATTTTATGGCTAATTTTAGTTTTGCAAACTATTTATCTTGAGGTATTGGAGTCGATCAAGCCGCGAAGGGTGGTCGAACTCGGCGTGCGGATCAGACCCGGAAGGAAGAAGAGCAAAATGCAACAAAATGGAACCTGACAAAAATTTCGCATGTTTGAAATTGCTCTGCCCGACCCTTTATTCACCTCGACCACTATTCACCCCTCGACATTGTTCACTGCTTTGGCTTTGGTGTTTTTGTTATATTTTGGTTTCTTCCCATTTTATCCCTTCTAATACCTTCTGATTTTGTTTTTAACTTTCCTTGCTCTGAAACCTTATCTCGCTCGGTCGAGCTCCTGTAAAATCAACTTGGCAAATCCTCGATAAAGTGGCGGGAGGCGACTTTGGCTCTTCCCTTGACTCTTCTCTGCTTCCTTTTCCTTCATTTTCTTGGCACTTTACGGGTGGCGAACACCCTCCCGAGATGACAACTCGGAGGATGGCGGCTAAAACCAGTTCCTCCTTGAAACGAGAGAGAATTTCTTTGGCGCGAGGATCTGGGGCTGTGGAGGTCCCCCCATTTTCACGCTGGTAGTCCTCTGAAATCATGTTCTCCTTTAATTGGTGTAGATCCCTTCGATTCATGTTGAATGAACGATTACTTGGTAATCTTTAGTGCTCACTTGATGCTTATTACTAGATCTCGTGATGTTCATTAGTTATCATTTATTGCACCCATTATAATGTGAGTCGAGAGACTCGTTTAGTGGCCCAAGGAACATAAATGGCTAGTGAATGCCATTTGAGATAATTATTTTTGGGTTAGGTTTTATAGCTAAATGAAGATGCAGTTCGGGAGATGACTATAGGTCATCCTCACCGGCGTGGAAATGACCCAGAGGACCTCTCGGTGACACTATTAGAACTTCGCATCCGATGGCTAACATGAGGGGTTATATTTTACATTTTTTCCTTATTTTATTATCAGCACGGCCTTAGCTCCCTGTTTTTAACGACACCCGAATCAAGCTGAAATTCACTAGTTTCAATCAAGCATGAGTCATTTGTCTGAAGAAAACTCATCCCCGAGTTCGACCCTAGAGCCACTATACTGCAGTAGCTTTGCTATGGTAGTAGGAGGAATTTTAGGTTATAAATTTTGTTGATTCTGATACACCTACTGTGGCACGAATCAGAAATTCTAATTACAAGTAATTGATTATAATCATGTTTCAGAAATGAACATGAACCTCTACTCAATGAAAAGTATGGTTAGAGGAGGAATCCAAACTATACTATCTTACCTCTTGACAAATTCAAATTCCAACTCAGGGGAAAATAGAAAGAGATTAGGATGCAGGAATTGACAATTTCACAGCAGTGAAATCCTAGTGTTTACTTCCAGCAATAATCTGGTTCAGTCCAGTTTATATTTAGGATTTAACTTTTTCCCTTTATATTAGATGTAGGATTCTAGTTATTACAATTTTTATTGAGTTCACTAATTTTCATCTAAAATAGACGTTCAAATAGTGTAGAACTTGATTAATTGGGGTAATTGAAGTTTAATTTCTTTCAATCTCTGTGGGAACGATATCCGGACTTATAGGTCCGCTTTATTACTTGTACGACCTATGCACTTGCAGTTTTTAAGACCAAAGTAAATCTTTAATTGATTTTAGTGAATAAAATTCTTCTTCTTATGAGTATACAAGTTATATTTGGTGATAAGTTTTAGGCGCTAGTTGGGGGTTAGATAATAATCCTTTGATGATGGTGTTTGAAATTTGAATATACCACAGCATATGGTCTTATCATGTTTTTGGTGCCATTACGGATTCTAGTTAGTCTTTATTAATAGTGGCATAAAATGGTATATAGCATTTAGTCTTTCAATAGGCGTCTGTGGTGGCTTAGAAAATCGAAGTA
Organism: Tetrastigma voinierianum; assembly: GCA_016808115.1. Classification (NCBI taxonomy): domain Eukaryota; kingdom Viridiplantae; phylum Streptophyta; class Magnoliopsida; order Vitales; family Vitaceae; genus Tetrastigma; species Tetrastigma voinierianum. The sequence goes on along the minus strand of JAEQBH010000896.1, from coordinate 128,976 downwards.
GTCCACAAATGCATAAACACACGAGGAACTTGGGGAAATGCAAGTTGATATGGAGCCGAGTCGATGGATTTTGATTTCACAAAGCAAAGCTTTGTTTTGAAAAATGGCCATTGATGGAGCGTAATGGCGGGTTCGGTTTCACTCGACATATGCATGTGTGAGGAGTGGGGTGAGGACTCGGGACATGGGATAGGGTAGTCACATTCTCATCCATGACATGTAATTCGGAGTAGGAACATGCTTGTTTTGCCAGATGTGTGGTGTGCCATTACATATTGCATAGGTGGGAAGTATGTATGGGAATTGTTGTCTCTTGGGCTTTTTTGCTCACCAGATCGTGGGACCAACACAGGTACGGGAGTGTACATAGAGATGACGCTCAGAAATGAGGCGTGGTGTGAAGGAGGGGCAAGACATGTGGCTCTTTAGTAATTTTGTAAAAATATTTGTATAAAAGAATTTTGATAAAATTCTTTTGGACTATAGTATGAATAGTTAGGTATGTAATTATGGTAAAAGGGCCATGATCGAACCCTTACAGACTGTAATTAATTGTCTTCTTTTCATATTTTAGATTTAAATATGAATGAATAGGTCCCGATGAAGAGACGTATGGAAGTGGTGTCGGGAGTAACTCGATGTCACGGGTTGTTAGTACCATTCGGTATGAGACTTGAGTCTGACATGACCTAAGATAGAAATTTCGTGGGTTGACGAGTTGTCAATGGGACCCCCGAAAATTGGGGCGTCATAGCTTGGTATCAGAGCTTAGGTAAACGATTACGTAGGAAGCTTGGATTTGGATATCCACAACAGCTAGGTTTCAAGGATAAGGTATGTGACTTACTTGGAACTCAATGTTCGGTCTGAAGCATCCACTGACTTGGTATGGCTTGGTGTTAGGGCTTAGGTTTATGATTACCCTGGTGCTCATTGCATGCGATGCTAGCGTCCTGGTTTGGTATCGGTCTAGGCGGTGATTACTGGGGATTTTATGGGACGGGTTTAGACCACGCCATTGTGTTCCATGTTGTGCTCACGATGTGTGTTCCATGTTTGTGATTTGCGTAATTATGTGTTACAAATTCAAGTGAAAATATATGTGGTATGATGTATATAGGAAAAGTGAACATAGGTTAGAGAACACCAACCTTAGGGATTCGAGAGCGTATTTTCTAGTGTTTGGCTTTATGCAGTATGAATAAGAAAATGAAATTTCGATTTTTCCATTTGATGTGTGTAGATGGAAAGTCGAGGGCGAGGACATAGAGGTTGTCTATGAGGCAATAGCCAACCACCACCTGTGTTTGACCCACAGGCCTCTATAGAGGCTATGATTCGTGACACGGTAGGGTGATCCGGAATCAACAATATTTTTTTCCTATACTCCTCTGCTATGGTAGTCTGACTCTGCGTAAGCGAGATCTGGGTCGAACACGGGGGATGGTTTTTCATCCCACGAATGATTAGCATTGATGTTTGAAAATGGTGAGGCTTTTGTTTGGATTTGTGGATTTGGTTAAAAACAGGGGAGTTGGTTGTTCACTGGATAACTGAAATAGCTTAAATGAAAGTGTGAAATGGTAACCTTGAAGGCTTGGGTCACTAGCTTAATAACAAGGGGTATTACAGTGTCCTCAGGGTCATTTCCTCGCATTAGGGCAAATGACATATAGTCAAAGCCAAAACCGGATCTTTGTTTAGGTTATGAGGCACAACCACAGAACCATCTATTGGAATCCAATCAAATCTAACATTCAATATCAATCAGTTTAAAACCACAGCATTTAACCTCATTTCAATGGCGTAAATGACATCTAAAGAGATGTGATTACATCCCAACTTTTATTAAGAATGCCACTTTGAACCAAGAAAAGCATGAAGTATTGACCAAAGGAAAGACGATTAAATAGCATTAAACCCTAGTTTGGAAAGTTTGGAGCCATAAATGCAGTACACCAGTATCATTTAAACATGAGACAACCTGAGTAGCCTATTAAGTAGCAACCCTCATAACTTCAAGGCTTTGAGAGAAGCAGCAGAGCATATGAAGTTGTCATCCTCAAAGAGAGTGTGTTTAGTAATAGAGAAAATGAAAGGAAGAAAAGAGAAGGAGAGAAAGAAGTAATAAAACCTAAAATGAAAAATTTGTGGGAAACTTGCATAAAATGGAAAAGTTAGGGTTACAAAAGTTGTAGGGGGCTTATATAGTCAACTTGATGTGTGAAATGACAAAAAGGCCTCTGATATGAAGTCTGATAGGGACAAAATGGTAATTAATCAAAGCATTAATTACGTTTGGAATCAAAAACATCAAAGCTCTTTGATGACGATTTATTATGCGGGGAATTTCGCTATCTTCGAGAATTTCGCTAAGCTAGCGAAAGTAATCCTGAATAGCGAAATCAAAATTTACCATGATGAGCGATAATTTTTCATTTAAGGCTGGCGAAATTTCGCTAACAAGCGAAATTTTGCATGAAAATTTGGCTAGGATTCACGAAAATATTCGCTATGATTGAGAAATTTTCGCAATGCATGGCGAAAATGCGGTTTCCTCTGTTTGCCAGCTAAGTCATCCTTTCATCAATTCAACTACATTTCTTCATTTTTGTTGGTGAAATCACTTGTGAATCCTCGACATTGACACCTTGACTTGATATCAGACTTGAGGTATTGGTGAGGCATCTGGCGCAAAATTACCAAAACAAACTCGAAGAATGGAATCGGTGGTACTAAGTGACTGCACATGTTAATTGGCTCAAATTCATATGATTAGTACATGAAAATTACTGAAACATCTTGAATAGGACTGAGTGCACTTTTGGGCATAATCACACCCAACCGACACGTTGCTAGTCCCTTAACAGTAAAACAATAAGGTATGCATCGTGCTTTTACAAAAGTGTATCACAGGTTCAAAAGTGTATGTCTGAGATAGAGCTACGCTAAAATGAACAATTTTACACCTGTCTGAAATCGATATGAAGGCAAAACCATATAAGAAATAGCTTTAAGGCAACATCGGTTCCAGGGGAAGTCAGCACGAACTTCCACAAAATCTAATTGTTCCTAAAGTAACCGACTTGAGCGATAAATTGCAAAGCTATTCCCTCCCCCGACCTAGCTAACCATGGCCTTTAGAAATTTGTTGACCCGACACGAATAGGACTAGTTACTCTTTATTTATTTCTTAATTGCAATGTGAGATTGCAATGCACAAAAACCGACTTCACCAAAGGGTAAGGTGTAGCGGTCATAGATGACTCCTGACGATTAAGTTTTAGGGCATCAAGCGAAAGGATCATGACCTGAAACTCTGTGAGGCTTCACCCGGACTTAGGCTTCGAGTGGCACTCTGACACATTTAAGCTCTACCCGTCCACAGTGTAGAACACTAAGTCGATGACTCCCGACCCGATTAAGGCTTAGGGCATCGGGCTTTAAAGGCTTCGCCATATACCCCTCGGAATAGTGTTGGGTTTCAAAAGCCAGCGTCCACGGCTTTATTATTCTTTCTTCTTTTCTTTTTCTTTTTGCTTTTTTATTTTCTTTTTCATTTTGAAGACCATTGGTCTTCGCCATGGAGTAACGCAAACCTATTATGGGTCATCCCTTGAATCTAAGGCCAGCTTTGCCAGAAGTGAAAAGAATTTATAAAAACTATAAACCTATTGATACAATCGGTGTGCGTGTGAATTAGCTAAGGGGAATGTTCAAGGTTGAATATACTGGAACTTCAATTGACCAAAAACTAAATCATGCATGGAGTTGTTCTATCATTAAGGTAACATACAGGGCTTCAATTCTTCAACTAAAGGCAAGAGTAGAAACACGAAATGTAGGAACAAAAGTGATTTGCAAAAGTGTAGTAAACTGTAAATAATGCTATAAAGCTTTTGATATAACGAAATAGCTAATAAAGCAGTTAGTATAAGCTAAACATAACAAAAGTATCCTTTACTACTATTGGCTAATACATGAATCTATACAAAATGAGTAGGCGGTTGATAAAAAACAAAAAGCAGTACAAAACATGATAGAAGACACTCCCAACTACACCTTTTCCTCCCGACGAAGTATAAACATGCCTGTTTGGATAGGAAAGCTAGAGAAATGAGTGTGACCACCTCACTCGGGGTGGTGATGGATGTCTTTGGTGGATCTGAGCTAGCTCTTGTTCTTTGCTAGCACATGTCTAAGGAGAACAACTGTTGTGGGTGATCTCGATGTGTGGAGGCTCGAGCGGGAGGTAGGGGTGGCTCATGATCACGTGAAGCATGGCATGGGCGTAGCTCTATGGTGTGGCCTCGGCTCGAGTGAGCCAGGTCGGCCGGCCTTTGTGTGGTAGCAAGGCGGCGCGGGAATGACATCCATGTGTGACAAGGCTCCCTCGGGGCGGCTTTGAACATGCTCAGAGAAGAATCTTTGTATTTGTAGATGAAGGGCAAACTGATGTCGGCGGGCGGGGCGGAGGAGGTGGAGGTGGAGACCGGAGGAGATAAATCATGAAGCTGGGCTCCTCTCCACCTGCCTCCTCTTTCGAAGACGGGATCCTCGCCTAGGGGGTCCTCTACGCTATCTCGTCTGGTACCTCCTCTGATCCTGTTCTTTGGAGACAAAGAGGATCGCGGCATGGTCGATGATTGCTCCATAGACAAGACACGAGTGCGGTAATCCTCCTCTCGTCACGAGGGCTCCTCAGGGAATCCGGATGCTCTAGGATTTGGCTCGGCTAATGCGACATCAAATGATAGTAAACCCCAGAAACCGGGCGGGCCCTTGCGATGGACCTTATCCTCGAAGTGCGGTAGGGCGGTCAAGACCCCCATTTCGGAGGGGCCCGAACCATAATCCCTCACGAGATCGGTCTGAGGGCCTCGAGTATGGCTCCCTACGTGCGTAGTCTTGCGACGAAACAAGGCCCAGTGCAGAGCGAGGTGGTCGAGGAGATCATGCGAGACGGAAGGGCATAAGTCTGGTCCGTGTGAAGGTATCTGCGAGACCAGTGGACCATCTCTCTGCGATCGTGGGGCCACTCTGTAACCTCCAGATTAGCCGGCTCTCTTGGCGGGCCGAAGCGGCTGAAATGTCCGCGGCTCGGGTACTCGGACGATCATCGATGGTGGATCGGACTCAGCGAGGACTCGGCACTCCGGGAAGTCATGGAGTGGTGGGCGGGCTGCAGGGATGTGGGCGTCGCGGTGTCTGAGCGGCGACGGGGAGTCCTGCGTGGTCCCGACCTCATGGAGTCTCCCAGATCGGGGTCGGCGGTGTCTTGGTACATCGTAGAATGACTGTCGAGTCTCCCATCGCGCGAGATCCGTTCCATTCGGGGTCTCGTAGATAATGGCGCTAATCCTTGAGGCTGGTGATAGATGGGGCGATGAGCTCTCCTCTGCTTTGAAGGTGATGGGCGGGGCGGGGATCATCAGGACTCCGGGCTGAGTGTGCCGCTTGGAGGGCGGGGCCCTCCTAGTGATCTCTACGAGACCTTGGGAAGGGACAGGGGTCCCATCTAGTCTGATACCTCAGGAATCTGAGACTCCTCAAGGTGACGGTGGGGCCTCTGATGTGTATACGTATGAAGGCAGAATGGACCACTGCTGTTGTTGAGTGCTGGCTCCTCAGGTGACCACTAGGTCGGACGGTGGCTCACCCGGTCACGGACCGTATGCGTAGTCGGAGAGCTATAGGGCGGACGGGGTGCACATTGCAGGAGTGGCGGTCTGGCTTCTGCAGCGCTCCACTCGAATTTGGACCGGGGCTCGGTTGGACTAAGCGGCGGAGAGGCTCGGGCCCAGTGCACGGGGCGGCTGCGACCTCGGCAGTGGCTTGAGGGCGGCTGGCGTCGGCTACGGCGGTGGGGGCTCGAGCCTGCGCGGCTCACCGGCCCCTGCATGCTCGAGGTTGTGGGCGGTGCGGGGCTAGCCCGGGGCTCGGCTCGGAGCGGGCATGGAGCACTCGCGCGGCGACGGGAGGCGAGAGACGAGGGGCACGACAGGGGGAGGAGGCAAGGGCGGGGACTGGGCTTGGGCCTTTGGATGGCTCACGGCAAGGGAGGAATTTAGGAAATTTGGTGGAAATGTAGGCTGAAAATGAGGCCCCCTCCTCCACATGGGAGTAGGTAGAGTGTGGAAAGACCAGTGAGAGCTAATTTAAGCTACAATGTGAAATTCTTACTTAAAGCGAGATTCATGCAAATAAAAATAAAATTTGATTTAGAAGCGATTAAAAGCAAAAATAAAAATAATTATTATTTTAACATAAACTGGAATAAAAGATAAAATAAAATTAAGAAATTAAGCTACTAAAAGGAAAGTTACTAAAAAATAGCATACTATAAAATTGACCGATTTTAAACAAAAACCAAAAAATTTTAAGTTTACTTGAGTTTGGTTTGGTGGACACCGAACCGACTCAATTTCATGGAATTTACTCATGGAGGTCGAGGAGGGCTCCTTAACCCTGACGAGTGGCTTGTCTTCAGACTCATGCTTAGTCCATTCTTATTTTCTTCTCTTTGGGTGATTTTGGAGGGCTAATTATTTTCTGCGGGAATGACTAAAACATTCAATCCTCCACAAATTATTTCATTTCCTTAGCGGTCGTGTAATTTATGGACATTTGGCTTCTCTGCATTTGGGCCAACTGAGCAAACTTCATTACTCCCTTGATTGCCATTTTCCACTAGTTTGTGCTTGTTACTCAAGTGAAATATTGAGCTCCAATGTCATGTTGCCAAATGTGGTATATATTTCCATTCGGCAATTGATGATTGCATTAGCGTGGCCAAAAATGGTCTTCCCGGGATAATTGGCACATGATTGCCCAGGCCCCGTTTGCCTATTGGCTCGGTATCAAGCACTACAAAGTCTTGGTAGTAGAATTTGTCCACCTTCTAAGACATCCTCAACTATTCCCTTAGGAATTTTCAGCGTCGATCAACCTGATGACAAAGTGATGTTAGTAGGTTTGAAGCTCCTAAACCCTAGCGCTTATACATTGAGCAAGCGTGAGTTTTACAGCTTGAAATCTAACGATTAGCTGTGCATGCTCCACGATGTTGGCGAAATTGTGGGATCCACGGATCCTTGTATGTTTGACTAGGGTCTTGCTGGATTATAGCAGCGACTTTCGGTTAGAAGGCTTTCTTTTCAATACCTTGCCTTTCTTGGCCCATTACTGCGAGGTCCTTGAGAACTTTGCATAGGTTGGGACACTAGCCGTCATGTCGACGTGGAATCATTTACCTTCGCGCGTAGCACCTCCCAATTTCAGCTTGGTTTAGGATTTTTTCTTGCCTCGTAGTGGCAGGGAAATGGAGGGGCATGCTTTTCTTCTTTGGATCTTCACCAGTTATTACCCTTTAGGCTGGCTTCCTTTTCATTGCATGTTTCTTGGCTGGAGTTATGGGCCTTTGATTTGCTGTCTCTTTTCCACTCCTCAGAGTGATGATAGCTTTCACTTCATCTATCCCTAAATTGCTGGACGAACCTACCTCATGGACTCTTTTTGGATTTGGCAATGTTTGGGAAGGGAACCTTCCTCTCTCCTGTACCTCCAGCAGGTTGTTGATCTTTGTGATTGAATACGCCCAGGTTATCGATTTTACGATTAAGGTTGCTTTCAAGCCCGTCCCATTCTTTTGTTCAATGTACTTTCTACGATGTCAATTCTTTGTGCCAATTTCACGTTGATCCCCTTTGTTCTTCCGCAAAAATTGCCTGCCACCTTGCTCGAATTCAATATGGCTTGTTGGCGGGGAGAGAGGATGATGATGGTGTAGTTGAGATGAGGCTTAGTTGTTGTTTGGCGCAGGGAGCACGTAGGCGGGGATTAGGTTTCGGGAGAGATTGGGGTGATTCTTCCAATTGGAATTGTCACGTATTACCCGTATCTGGGGCATTTGGTTGTGGCTTGTGGCCACGGCATTAGCATCTTCGACATGAAATCAACCGAGGGGCATTCGAGGATAGTGTTCTCTGGATGGACGGTGGGTTGACAATTGATGCATGGGTTGGCACAATCATTATTACTGATCCCTTTGCACTTCTTGGAGCCTTTTTCCTTCCAGTTCTTCCATCTTCTAAGCTAGGGTTGATATTCTTGCTTTCATTTCCATATCTTGGAAAGTGCATAAATGCCTCCCTTTGGTGGGTCGAGAAGGCTTCATTTTTCAATTTCCCTTAGTTCGAGTTCATCAGAGCCTTGGAAATTTCAGCCCACATAATTCAAGAAATCCATGGCTTCGTCCCAGTTTTTGCTCAAAAATCACCCTACACACATGGTTTCTAGCGGTTGCTTCATGGCGGGGACATACCATTATAGAAATGATTCACTATGCATCATCTGTCAGTATAGTTTGGTTGTAATTGGTGGTCTCCGTGAGCCTCTCTGACAGTAAATTTCTCATTGTCATAAGTAGAATGCTAGAGTGTAGATACATCTCTTCAATTGTGGTCTTGGTTGTCTTGGGAATTTCTTCAAAAATTTAGCTTGAAGATAGGCCCAATTTCTAATCGTTCGACCTCGGTGGGTTGAGCCATATTTTGGCTTTGTCCTTGAGGGTTCATGGGAATGCCTTGGCTTGACAATTCCATATCGGTTATACCACTCCTTAAAAGTTATGCATACTTCCTCAAAATCCAGTATGTGTGAATATGGTTCATTCTCCATACCATGAAATGTGGGAAGCGGGGGCACTAGGTTGGGTCCTCCAACTGCTACATCCTCGTGAGAGGTATGATGCGAGGAAGAATTGTAACTCACAGGAGGTGTATGTGATCCCTCATCGACACATCTTTGTTGGATTCATAGGGGTGCTTGTTGACTTTGTTGTTCCTCGGGTAGAGGATCCATTTGGTCCTTTGTGCTGCCCGATTTCTGAGTCTTGCTCGAAGTGGTGCACTCACTCTTTACAATCTACGATATCCCTCTGTCAGGTCTTTGCGCTAAACCTGTTACACAAATGACACAAACGAAACCTTAACAAAACTTGCCAAAAGGGTCGATGTTAAATCCCCAAAACAAAAAATTATTTGTATGAAGCAAAACGAGTGTAGTAAGCGCTAGAAAACTTTATTGTTCAAACGAATGAAATTCAAAAGGATTGAAGGTCACTTGACACTTGTAATGTGGATTACAGTACATATCAACTCCTCGCAAGTAGTTTGGCGCCATCTGACAACGGCGCCATTTGATTAGTGCCACTTTAGAGTGATCAGGAATCAACGATATTTGTTTCCTATACTCCTCTACTCTGTGTCAAACTCTTTGCGGTATAAGCGGTCTAGAATTCGGGTCTCTGAGGATGGGTTTCATCCCACAGGTAATTCGCATTGATGTTTGAAAATGGTGAGGCTTTTGTTTGGATTTGTGGATTTAGTTAAGCAGGGGAGTTGGTTGTTCAGCAGGATCAGTAAAAATGGCAAATGAAAGTGTGAAATGGTAACCTTGAAGGCTTGGGTCACTAACTTAATAACAAGGGTATTCTGATGTCCTCGGGTCATTTCCTGCATTAGGGAAGAAAATGACATATAATTGAAAGCCAAAACGGATCTTTGTTTAGCTATGAAACCTAACCTAGAACCCACTCTATTTGGAGTCGATCAAATACTAAGCATTCAATGTCCCGGTCGGTTTAAAACCCTAGCATTTAACCTCATTTATTGGCTCGTAAATGACATCTAAGAATGTCAGTGCATCTAAATTAAGAATGCCTTTGAACCACTAAAACATGGCAAGTATTGACCAAAGGAAAGACATTAAATAGCATTAAACCCTAGTTTGGAAAAGTTTGGAATATAAATGCGATGCACATCATTTAAAGCATAGGGGGCGACTGCAGTAGCCCTAAATAAGCTAAACCCTCGTCTTCAAGGCTTTGAGAGCTGCGAGCATCCTTGAGTTTGTCATCCTCGAGGGAATTGTGTTTGGCGATTGAAAATGAGAGAAAGAGGAGAGAAAGAAGCGAAAATAAAACCTAAAATGAAAGGCTGAAACTTGCATAAAATGGAAAAGTTAGGGTTACAAAAGTTGTAGAGGAGCTTATATGATCAACCCCGATGTATTGAAATGACAAAAGGCTAAAATATGAAATTACAATAGGGACAACATAGTAATTAATCAAGCGTGGTCGTTTGGAATCAAAAACATATCCCGAAAACAATAGAGGCGACAATTTATTTATCGCAAGAATTTATTCTTGCTCGAAATTTTGCTATCTTTAGCGAAATTTCGCTAGTAGCGAAAATCCTGAGATAGCGAAAATCAAAATTTTAAACGTGAGCGATAATTTTAAGCTGGGCTAAGCGAGGAATTTCATAATAGCGAAAATTTTGCATAAGCGAAAATTTAAGCTAGGATTAACGAATATTAATATGATTGCGAGAATTTTACCGCAATGCATAGTGAAAATGCAGTTTCCTCTGTTTGCCCTTCACGTCATCCCTTTCATCGATTCCACTTCACATTTCTTCATTTTGGTTAGTGAAATCCTTTGTGAATCCTCGGCGTTCGACCTGACTTGACATCGAGACTTGAAATTGTGGCTAAGACATAAAGCGCAAAATTACCAAAAACAAACCCGAAATGGAATCGGGTGGTCTTAAGTGACTGCACATGTTAGTGGCTCGATTCACTTATGATTGAGTCGCGCAGCACTCAAAACTATCTTGAATGGGACTCAAAATAGCACTTTTGGGCACTAATCGGTACATGGCGTGAGTTGCCATCATTTGTGCGAAGCGAAGGCGTAGCTACACTACCACTTGCCGCGAACTAGTGCAACGGTGGGCGGTGAGGACGAGTAATAAGAGGTTTCAGGCACATTATCCTCTGACATACATGGGAGGAGGGAACTCGATGGTTAGGACAACTTTGGCCATTGAAAGAGAAGTGGATGACACACAGAGCATCTGTGACATGGGTGTTAGTGCTAAGAGGAAGGAGAATCAATCTTCTTCTAGCTCTAGGAAGAAGCAAAATACTTATGCTTCGCACGGATCTTAGGAACAGAGTCGTGGCCAACAGGACCAAGGCCAAGGTCAATCATTCAGGGGTGGGAGACATTTCAGGGATCCTAGCCAGTCAGGGTAGAGAACGTGTTTCCATTGTTACCAGCCTGGACACTTTAGGCGGGTTGCCCTTAGAGGGGGACCCAAGAGTTATGGGACACCACAATCCCAATCATTAGTGGGACATGCACGAGACGCGGTTGTTCCTCCCTTAGACATGGGCAGAGCCGTGCTCAGTCCTAGGGTGTTGCACAAGCACACACTATTCCTTGAGACATCTGACATGGGCCGGGGCATGGAGTGAGGGGTCGAGGCCGGGACTTTAGGGACCGGGCGTGTACACAGATGTCTGTCAGTGATTGCAAATCAGTCTGATATACAGGGTACATTTCTACTCTCACACTTCTTGACAAGAGTGTTGTTTAAATTCGGGTGAATCATATTCATGTTGATTGTTGCATCATGTGTGAAAAGTTTGGGCTTAGAGATTGAGATCTTGGAAAGGAAATTAAAATTAGGTATGTGAGCTCTCTCCTAGGAACTAGGGTGCGTGTGGATCTAATATGTTAGGGTTGTGAGTTAGAGATCTTCGGGATTATACTCACTGTGGACCTAAGGGTCATAGACATATCGGTGTTTGATGTCATCCTTAGAATGGACTGGTTGACGGCACACAGTCATCGGTGGCTGTGTCGTAGGAGGATTTACTTCTTACCTGAGACCGGGATTTGTGTTATGTTTGAGGGAGAAAGCCCGATACTTTATCCCCGGTAGTATCACGACTCTAGGTGGCATGGATGGTTGATGGGGTTTGGCTGTGAAGCCTTACCACTGGAGGACAAGGTGAGATAGGATTTGAGTGCACCTCGAGTGGTTTGTAGTATGAGGATGTCCTTTTGGATGAACTCCCAGGGATTACCTGCGTAGGGATGTAAAGATTGTATCGAGTTACCACAGTGCGTCGCCCATTTCTATGACTCTGCGTAGGATAGCCTTAGGTTGAGTTACGGGAACTTAAGGTCCGAGATACGGGAGTTGTTGGACAAGGGGTTTGATGGTAAGGCACCTACGCCATGGGGCGCTACGGTTTACATTTGCTAAGAAGAAGAGACGAGACCCTGACTGTGCATTGACTACCTCTGAGTTGAATAGGGTTCTGATGAGAATGCGATATCGGGTTGCAAGGATTGATGATTTGTTTGATCGGTTGATGGGCAGCGAGTCTGTACTCCAGAAATAGACCTTGATAGGTTATCATCGAGAGAAGTTAGGGAGGCGGATATTCTAAGGCTGACATTTAGGGCGATACGGGCATTTCGAGTTCCATGATGCCATTCGGCAGTGAATGCTCCAGCGACATTCATGGATCTCATGCATAGGAATTCAGCCTTACTTAGATGGTTATCATGGTCTTTGTAGACCCGACATTTTGATTTACTCCCGGTCACGAGGAGACATGAGGATCATGAGAATTGTTCTTTAGGCCACTTAGAGAACATCGGGTTCATCTTAAGTTCGATGAGATTGAGTTTTGGCTTGCGGTGAGATTCTTAAGGATATGTAGTGTCGAGTTTCGGGTGTCGGTGGACGAAAGGTCGAAACGATTATAAGTTAGGAGAGGGCCGAAGTCGGTCTTTGAGATACACGATTTTCTTGGGGTGCGGTGTGCGGGAGATTCATTGAGGATTTCTCTCGATTAGCTGCACCTATGACGAGATTGACCTGGAAGGAGGTTAAATTCGAGTGGAATGACCTGTGTGAAAAGGCATTCCAGGAATTGAAAAGGAGGCTTACTTTAGCTCCTATTTTGATAGTCCCGGAAAGGGGAGACAGTACACAGTGTGATGCTCGAGAAGGGCGGTGGGATGTGTTTGATGCAATCGGGAGGTAGTAACATGGTTCTTTGTAGTTAAGAGATCATGAGAGAATTACCCCATGCATGACATGGAGTTAGTGGCTATAGTCTTAGCCTTGAATATTTAGGCGCCACTACCTATATGGTGAGACGGTTCGAGGTGTTTGAAGCATAAAATTCGAAGTATATCTTTACACGGCCAGGACCTCAACATGAGAGAACAGCGTAGATGGATCGGAGTATACGGAGAGTTATGACTTCACTTTGCAATACCATCATGGTAAGAAAAATGTGATGGCCGACGCGCTCAGTATGAAGTCACTGAGAGTATTGGCTAGTGTAGCTTCCCGGGAGTGGCAGATGCTCGAGGTTATAGAACAGTTTGGGCTAGAGTACAGAGATCAAGCTTAAGGTGTCTTAGGGAGTTTAGCGTGTACCTTCCTCTGTGAGTGATTGAGTCCCGGGGCGGGACGAGATGAGTGTCCATCGGGGCCGGATGCGGTCGGTGTGGAGTGACCAAAGCTAAGCACTAGAGGCGATGGGGCTACTCCGATGCATTAGAGTATCCAGGTGAGTAGGAACATATATGATGGATTTTTGTGACTCACTTTCCATGGACATCGTAGGAAGCATGATGCGGTGTGGGTGATGAGTGAATGGCTCACTAAGTCGGCGCATTTTAGTAGTGCGGATGACGCTTCCTGGAGGAATTACGTGGGGTATCATTTGAGATATTATCGGGTGTGGAGTGCAGTCTATCATATCGGACTGGGATCCTAGGTTTGCGGCTCACTTTTGGAAGAGTTTCGAGCAGTAGAACCTGATTGATGATGAGCACTACTTTTCATTCCCATAAGAGAGAACTATACAGGTTTTAGAGGACATGTTGTGAGCATGTGTCCTGGATCTTAATAGTAGCTAGGAGGAGCAATTTTCCCTTGTTAGAGTTCGCTTACAACAACAGTTATCATACCAGCATACAGATGGCACCTTATGAGGCTTTGTATGGGAGGCCATGTCGATCTCCGATTTTTTTGGATGGAGGTGGGAGAGAGATCGTCGTAGATTTGGATTGGTTGGGACACCTCTGGAAGGTGGATTTGATATGGAAGCATCTTCTCATGGCTCAGAGCCAGCAGAAGAGCTACACTAACAGGCGTTGTTGACCTCTAGAGTTTGAGGTAGGAGATCACTTCTTCTTGAAGGTAATGCTTAGAGAGGAGTGGTCAGGTTCGGCTTGATCGGGAAAACCCATTAGGAGTTATGGGCCGCCCGAGTTACTCGAGGTAGGTATAGTTGCCACGGTTGGCTTTACTGTCAATCTTGTTGAGAGTACATGCGATGTTACATGTCTCCATGCTCAAGAAATACACCCCAGATCCGACTCATGTGGTAGATTGGGGAGAGCTTGTAGTTGATGTAGATGGAACCTTCAAGGAGGGACCTATCCGTATTGTGGATAGCCGGGATTAGGTTATGCGAAGCAAGACCGTGAAGCTAACCGTGGAGTAGAGGATGCAACATGGGAATGTAAAGACACCATGCGTGCCAACGATCCCTTCTTGTTCAAGGAAGAAGGTATGTTTTAGTCATCGATGTTAAATGACTGTTGCATATGCATGAGATTGTGTGTGCGGTGTGTGGGAATTTCGGGACAAAATTCTTTTAAGAGGGGAATGTAACACCCCGAAATATACCCTAGCAGTTTTCGGACTTGTTTAGGGTATATTAAAAGCTAAATGGAATTTTTCGGAAATAAAGCGTGGGCAGGAAATTATCTGAGAAGCGAGAGGTAAAATATGTAATTTACCACTTGAGGACCTAGTGGTCATAAATGGGAAGACTATGGGTTAATGTATAAAATGCTTGAAAATGAAATGCAAATAGAAGGAGTTATGTGATTATAGGCAATTAGAGAGACTTAAAACCAAAAATGGGTTTTATTTGATTTGGCCAAACATGGCTTAAGGACCAAATTGAAATTAAAAGAAAAATTAAACCGAAAAGGAGGATAAGATTAATTGGTCTCTCATTTTTGAGAGACCAAAAGCATAGAAGAGAGAGAATAGGAGAAAGAAGAAAGAAGAGAAGAGAAGAAGAGGAAGAGAAGAGAAGAAGAAAGGAAGAGCAAAAAGGTATGGAACTCTATGGAATTCTAAGGTTTTGTATGGTTTTCCATGCAATTGTATGGTTAGTAGCTAGTCCCCTAACTTAGGGTTATGTTAGGATTTCATCCTAACCCTAGATTTCTTGAATATAGGGTTGGTAAAACCCTAAATGGTACAAGATGAGTATGGAATCTAACATTGAGTATGGATTACTTGGATTTCTTGTATGGATACATGTTTGTGGGTTGTGGGTTGTAAGAAACCTAACCCTAGAATGAATTCTTGTATGGAATCAAGAGTATAGAATCCTCTCTTTTAGGTTGGATTCATGGTTAAATTGCAAGTAATTAAGTTAGGGTTTAGAACAAACCCTAACTAATCTTTGTGTTTGGTTTGTGTATGGGTTATATGACCTATATTATTAGAGTTGTTTGGGAGTAATTCATGAAGAGTTTTGAAAGAAAGATATGTATTGAAAGATGATTTGAGTAGAATAGAGGTTACAAGATGAATATGGAGTGGTTTTGAAGTGTGTATTGCTTATTGAGTTGGTGTGGGTGGAAAAATATGGAAAAAGGGTAGAAAAACCATTTATCTTTGGGAAATTCGAGGTGGTACTGGTACCATGAGTGAATCTGGTATTACCATAGTGTTGTAATCATTGCAATGCCGTCAGAATTTTTCGATCTGGAGGTACCCAATGCTCTATTTTGGACCAGTGTTAGTATTTTGGCCATACCTTGGTCATTTATTATTCGATTTGAGTGATTCAAGTTTCTGGTTAAACTAGACTTCAAGGAGAACAAAACTCCCTGAAATAGGTACCATTCAATTGACTCTGTCAGCTGAAATTGCTGAAAGTAGGTTATGTTCAAGCCAATTTCTGGTTTAGTTTTTAACATAGAGTAGTCCCGGCTGTTTAGGACATATCTTGAGTTTCGGTGCTCCGATTTGGGTGATTCCAGTTGGAGAAGAACCCTTAGCACCTTAGCTTCAAAGAAATACAAAGAACTAGTGTCAGATATGGAGTTAAGACCTCTAAAAATGGGTATTTCAAACTGTTCCTAGTGTAAAATGGGCAAAATGAATAGTTTGGCATGAAAATGCCATAACTTGAGTTTAGAAGATTCAATTGGAATGATTCCAATTTCTAAGTAAAGTAGATTCATAGAGGAACAAGAATACATGAATGATGTGTGAATACATAGGTGTCATCTTAAGTATAAGTATATGAAATGCCATATCTTGTGAGACATGAAATACGAAAAATATAGGAAATGCAATATGTATGAATGTGTTCATGAAACATGAATGTGATATGAAATGAAAGCATTTGAAACATGAACCACGAGACATGAAGGCAATATGTCCTTGAACACACATAATGTGGTTAAGTTATATATGATTATTATCATATAACCGAAAAAGATAAAAATGATATGAAATACATGAATGAACAGAAGTGATAAGCGAATTAAGAAGGCTATGAATAGATAAAGACATTAGATCTACATAAATGATATTAAGACGAAATTTGATTAAGATAGGCTATGAGTTACGAAAGACATATGATAGTATGACTACAGGGCCAGAAGAATGGAATGAGTGGGCGTTCGATTGGTCAGCCGGCACTCCTGGCGGTGCTTCCGACACTTATTGTATGGCGGGGCATGTTCTAATCGGTGCTTCGGCACTCCTTCTGGTGCTACAACACTTCTGTTGCATGGGCAGGCATGTTTTGATTGGTGCTTCAGCACTCCTTGCAGTGCTACGACGCTACATTTGCGTGGGCGGACCGCGTTACGATTGGTGCCCGGCACTCCACGGTGATGCTCACGACACGCCGCATTGCGCATTGGGCAGGCACGTTTGATTAGCCCGGCACTCAGTGGTGCTCACGACATACATTCGTGGGTAGGCACGTATGGGTTCGATTACTATACCATACCCTCGAGTTCACGGTGTCTTTGTGTCCATCTCATTCACGGTTCCGTGGTGACGGTATAGATATGTAGTATGTAGAGCGTTGATGGGCCTTATACCAAAAGTGATTCACACATCACGAGTAGGTGTATCGGAATCAACAAATTTATCCTAAATCTGCCGTGGCGGAGCTAATCACGATTATAATGGCTAGTCGGGGATGGGTTTTTCTTTGTGAGAAGAAATGCGATTGATTGAAAATGGTATTTTCTCTTTGGATTTTCAGGTTTTTTGTTAAAAGCGATTATTGGGTTGTTGGTTGCAAACTGAATATAACCCGAAATAAAATTGGGAAAAAGAACTCCTTGAAGTCTCGGGCATTAAGTGCTTGTGGATTCTAAGGCATTCAACATGTCCCCGGGTCTTTTTCCTCGTATTAGGGATGATGACATAGATGTTTCGAAATTTGGATCTTATCATTGGCATTAAAACCTAAACCCCAAACTTGATTCTTGAAACATAGCATTTAATAGACAGCAAATGTCCACGACGGTCATAACACCACGATCCACAGTCACCTACCGGTGACTCATAGAGACAACTACTTAGAGATGGGTGGATCATGATAAATCATGAGACCAAAATTGCGAATACTGGTCAATCAAGGCATCTCAGAGGATTTAAAGCCTAGATTGTAAGATATGGAACACAAATACCCATAACGCTGCGTTAAAAAATAGAACCAAATCTTACCTTAAAGCCAGAGCGCCAGAGTGGCCACTCTCTTTTCAAAGATGGAGGGGGTTTAACGACCATCCCTTGAGTTGTCATCCTCAAGGGATGTTTGTAGCAGGAAAAAATGAGAGAAAGTGCAAAAAGCGGGAGAGCTGAAAGCTTCTCTCGTCAAATTTTATTGATTGATTGAAAGTTGATTTTACAGGAGCTTGATTGAGCTTATATAGTGCTCAGAGCAAGGGAAGTTACAAAACAAACCAAAACAAAAGCTATTACAAGGGTTAAAATAGGAAGAAACAAGAAATTGTAACAAAAACGCAAAAGCGTGTAACTGTAGGAAAAGTGAGCGGTGGGTGTAGGGTGAAGCAGTGCATGGGGTGAGCAGTCTTGTATGAAGTGATTTAACATGATTGTGCTGTGCACCGTTTCTTTGTATTTTACGCTCTTCTTTCCTTCTGGTCTACGATGCAATCACTAGAGAGTTTATTTCGAATTCTTGATCTTTGATCGACTCAACAATTTTAACAAATAGCTTTTAAAAACTACAAAATTAGTCATAATCATTCAGTGAATGATAGGGACCTTAGTGTGCAAATCGGGTTAATTAGAATGATTAGTACCGCAAAGCACTCAAAACCTATAATAAATAGGGTTGAAATAGCACTTTTTGGAGCCTTCAATCACACCCCATTACCACATTTGCTAGTCCTTAGCGATGAAAGAAAGAAAAGAAAGAGGCATACAAGCGATAACAAAATAATGTTCACAAAAAATGATATTTCAAAAGGTTGTGAATGGTAATGCCTAACCTAAGTAGAATCATCTCAAAGCCTTGTCAATAACTATCTTGAGAAAATGAATGACATACAAAATTGAATTATCGAAAGAGCCTCCATCACCCAAATTGAATCAACCAAAACTTCCGCTCTAAAATCTATGTGTTTGTTTGATGGGACTACTGTGATAAACTACAGCGCTCTCCCCGACGAGCTACTTATCAAAGCTTAAGGACCGCAGAGCAAACCTAAATAGATTAGGACCCCTCTTATTCCCGCGACTCTTTTTTGTGTGTTGTAGGGGTGCGTCTTGGGAATCGACCTCACCCAGAAGTCCATGTAGAGGGATCTCTGGGTGACTCTGACGATTAAGGCTTAGGGCACCCAGTCATGGGATCTTCGACCGCTAACCTCTAGGTTTCACCCCGGGACTCGGGAATGATTTGAAACTCCAACACTACAACTTGCTGGCTCACCCGTCCACCCATGTAGCGAGCACTAAATTAGGTGGCTCCATGAGTTGGCTTAGAGGCAAGGTTTAAAGGCTTTTCGCCGTATACCCTCGTCTTGATAGAATTCTTGAAATTAAGTGCTCGAAACTGAGACTAACTTTTGAGCCATCCATTGTGCCATGCAGTATAAGTAGCTGCTGATGTCTTTGATGTAGTGGAAAGGTTTGGGCGAGTGGCCACTAACTTCTAAAATTGTGCCGCAGGCGTGCAGATGGAGCTAGCCTCGATTTTACGATTCTCTCGGGTGTAAGCGAAGTGCATTCTCATGAGGATATGCTATAGTTCGGGATAGAGTGCTGCGGCGTGGGTTGTAGGTGGCACAGGCATTGGCGGTGGGGTTCAGTCTGTGGAAATGGTTTGAGAACATGCTTTTGGGCTCTTCCTTTGCTTCTTTACTGCACTCCTCGATTTATAAAGGAAGGATTTCTTAACTTTCTTCTCGTGGAAACTTGACAACTTCACGTATACGAGGATTAGACAATCCCTTGAACTGATTGATAAAATCCTCATAAGCCCACAATTGTGGTATTTGTTGACCTTTGCTCTCTACCATGAAGTTGTGCTTTGGCACCTCTTCTACGATGTGGACATTGCTGCGATCGATGGGGTTTTCAATGGGTCTTGTTGGTTGTCGTTTATGCTGAAGTCATTTTCAGCCCATTAATTTCTTGTTCAAATTGTCTTTCCACAGTGACAATTCTACGATTCGAATGGGCAATTAATCCCCTTATGCTTTTCCACAAAGTCATCCACTATAAGGTAGGGGTCGCGAAATGGCTTGTTCAAATGGAGAGGAATTGAAGTTGTAATTGGTGAAAGGTGGTGAGGGGTTGAAAGCGTAATATGGAGGTTCGGGAGGTGCATGCTGTGGGAGTCTTGGTTCCCATGAGGAATTTGTGTGATTCCCAATGTAGTTTGTAGTACTACCATATGGTGAACTCATCCATTGGTTTTCTATAGTCCCTCATGGACTGTATTCATTTAGTTCCTCTCCACAGTTTGACTTTGCCATGACATTTCTATAATCCTGGCTGGACATATATGCACTAAGTTTACTTACCACATACTAACAATCATCCCTCTTCCATTAGGTGGGGTTCAAATTCCAACCTTGATTAAGAAACTGCAGCCTTTGGAACACGAACCTATGATAAGAATAAAGCAGAGCACGAAAACGAGAAAAAACAATACGAAAAAGGTAAAGTTAGCTAAAAGCGAAATAAAATGAAACAACATTAAACACGAAACTAAAGATATATATACAAGAAAATTCACCAGAACTTGTGATGAGGATCACAAGTGTTCAACAGGTCATCATTCGCACTTAGGCACCATCCTTGGCAACGACGCCATTTGATTCACATGCAAAGTAGGTGTATCGGAATCAACAAAATCTATATCCTAAATCCCTGCTGCTTATTACTTAAGCTAATGCAATATAGTGGCTCACAGGGTGAGAACACGAGGATGGGTTTTCTTCTTGAGAGGAAATGCGATTGATTGAAAATGGTATTTTCTCTTTGGATTTTCGAGGTTTTTGTTAAAAAAGCAGGTGTGGGTTTGTTGGTTCTGAAACTAAATATAACTTGAAATAAAATTGGGAAAAGAGAACTCCTTGAAGTCTCGGGCCATTGGTGTAGGATTCTAAGGCATTCAACATGTCCCCATGTCTTTTTCCTCGTGTTGGGATGATGACATATAGTCATTTCTCGAACCGGATCTTCATTTGGAATTAAAACCTAAACCCTAAAACTTTCCTTCTTGAAACATGGCATTTAATAAGCATAAATGTCACTGACAGTCGAAACGCACTTCCCACTGATATATACCCTGTTGACTCTTGAAGACAACTACTTAGAATCTTAGTGGATCTAGCAATAAGCATCCATTGAACCCAAAACGATTGCCAAATACTGGTTAATCAAGGCATCTCAAGAGGATTTAAACCAAGATTGTAAGATATGGAACACAAATACCCATAACTGCTTGCGTTAAAAACAGGGGAACTAAAATCTTACCTTAAGCGAGTAGCCCGTGGCCTTCCTCTTCCAAGGATGGAGGGGTTTAATAACCATCCCTTGATTTGTCATCCTCGAGGGATGTTTAGCGGAGTCGAGAAAGGGAAAGAAAATGAGAAAGATGAGAGAAAGTCACGAAAGAGGAAATTTGGCTTATCCCCTTCAAATTTTATTGATTGATTGAAAGTTGATTTTACAAGAGCTTGAATGAGCTTATATAGTGCTCAGAGCAAGGGAAGTTACAAAACGAACCAAAACAAAAGCTATTAAAAGGGTTAAAATAGGAAGAAACAAGAAATTGTAACAAAAACGCAAAAGTGTGTAACTGCAGGAAAAGTGAACAGTGGTTGGTGGGGTGGAAGCGATTGCCTTGAGAGACAATTTGCACCAATTTGTTCTACCTCCATTTTCTTTGTATTTTTGCTCTTCTTTCATACGGTCTCGATGCGCAATGCTAAGTTTGACTAATTCTTAGTGCTTGGATCGACTCGATAACCCGGCATAAATAGCTTGCAAAAACTCTGAAATTAGCCCACAAAAATACAATCGAGTAGAATAGTAGGGACCTTAATGTGCAAATCGGGTTAATTAAGAATGATTAATACACAAAAAACACTCAAAACCTATAATAAATAGGGTTCAAAATAGAACTTTTTGGGCACTAATCAAAAAGTACATGATTAAGACCCAGTATGCTTAGCATACTTCTTTACCTTACTTTGTACCCTTGGGTACCATATGTTCCTATTTGTATACAGTAAATAAAACGAACATAAACATGAAAATTTGAATAATGAGCATAAGAAAAGGAATTCATTACTTGCTCCTAGCGTAGCTACGGGTTCCCTCTGTATAAACTACATGTCTAGTACCAGATAAATCAGAAATCAAGTATATGCTCAGAAATACAAGTATAAGATAGAAATACAAGAACTCAAGTTCATTGTATAAGTATACATCGAAATTACAAGATTAAAGCTCTGTAACTCACGGGAGATGCGAACAAGCATAAATTTGCTATAAGTACAAATTAAGGTCCTACGGAAAAATCGAATAAGCATAAGTGCATTATAAGCATAAGAAATTGTATAAGAATCTAAATATGATTATGATACTCTGCCAGAAAAATCTGTTTGTTTGGATATGTTCGAATCTGTATGAATCGGTATGTATATTGATGTGATCTGTACACACTAGGGACTAATGTCCGTGTCGATTTAATATGCAATATCCAGTCCCGAGTTGACCACAGTATGTATTTGATAAGACTACGTCTGTTTTGACTTGTGTTTGTATACGTATAAGTTTATTACAGATATGATGCGATTGGTCATTTTTATGTAGAAGATATGAGGTTACAATATGTAAAGACATGGCATGATATCTGAACATGATAATGATATGGAATTTGAAAAGGACTCCGCCTACATGTATAATATGATATGAGTTAGAAGGGAGTCACATAGATGGGTTTCGTGATATGCATAAGGAAAAGTAAATGTAAAGATTATAGTGACGATTATTGTTATTGGTCGATCCCACATATGTTCCCGCTCGCTTAAAGCTTATACGGGTTTTAATTTAAGTAGGTCTGAGAAGAGAAGACGAGGATAAAGAACGGGACATCCCACATCGAGCGAAGCGAGCCCGGCTCAGGAGATGGGTGCTCTTGCTGCTTATGATCTCGATGTTTTGTATTAGATATATATGTATAAGTGTTTGTATAAGATGTAGCTCCATTGAAGGAGTATGATTATATTTTGTATTCATTTTGCTTCTAAAGCCTATTCAATATGAAATATTATGTATAAGTAAATGGGACTCGGTATATGTGTATAGATTTTGATGGACACCTCCTGGCATGGTAGTTCTTTTGTATATGTAAATGATTTTTGTTATTACGAAATTGTTTGTATCTTATGGAAGTCTGATTAATTTCGGTAAAGAACAAGTCAATGAGGAGTCAGTGTATAGTCTCGCGCCGGACTAAGGTTCGGATCCGCCCATACAGTGGGGCCAGGGAATCGAGGTATGCAGGGAAGAATGTAAAACCAGGGAAAATTTAATTTTTTTCTAAAATGGAAAAATAATAAAATTTCTGAGATGCTTGAAACTTACAGAGAAAATTCTATAGATCTCCGGATGACAAAGCAGTTTCACCATTGGATTTGTCTACGCAAAATCTAGTTGCCCCGATTTGTTGATTACAGACGGTCGGTTTTGTGATTTCTTTGGGTGGATGGTTATTCAATGACCCCGGGATGAGATTTAAAATGAGAATCTCGGGAGTTAGGAAATAACTCAAGTAAAGTTCATTTAAAAAAAATTGAACTTGAACCGGGACAAAAATGAATTGTTTCGGGGTAGGAACAGATCCGAGCAAGGATAGCGTGACAGTGGCTGTAGGGGCCCACTTGCTTGAACTTAGAATAAGTTAAAAGAATAACAAAAAAAAGAAAGAAAGAGGGGAAAAAAGAAAGACGGAGAGAGAGGGAGAGAAGAAGAGAGAGGAGAGATGAAAGAGAAGCTCTTCCGCCCTCTCTATGATCCTATGGAGATCGGGTGATCGATCTTCAGAAGCGGGCCATGGCTTAAGTTGTACTTTCGGCGGGGGCTACGTGTGGATGCAGAGAAACTCGAGAGTTTAAACAGGTTTCGCGGGAGGTTTCGAGGTCGAAGCCCGAGTTCGAGTGTTTGAGAACTTCGGGTTGTTGCTCACATTTCAATATTAAGATTCTTCCTAATTTGTTTTATTTTCCATTCTAAAGAGTTTGTTTGGTTGATTTAATGCCATAAGGGGTTGTTTGGCTATTTTTTCCCTAAGAAAGGGGAGTTTGTTTAGCGAATTAATGGGTTATGGGATTAGTGCCCTGTTTTGACTCTATATGATGTCCAGTTTTCGGGGCTGATTTTCGGTTAGAAAAAAGGGAGAATTTGGACTAGTATCCTTCACGGAAATTTTATCCCTATTTGAAAACTTTAGGCTTTTGAATCACCCAAATCGAACCTCTATAACTCAAGTTATGGTTTGTTTTAAGGGCCTTACATTTTGCCTTGTTTTGGCGAACTATCGGGTTTGGGACTGATTTTCGGCTAGGAAAAAGTGAGAAATTGGACTAGTATCCTTCAATGAACTTGTAGCTCTATATGAGAACTTGATGTCAGGCTTTTGAGGCACCCAAATCAGACCTCTATAACTCAAGTTATAGTCCATTTTTATGGACTGCTACAACTTAGGTTGTTTAATGATTTATGTCCAGTTTTGTACAATTGGTATATGATTGTAGTATATCATTGCTTGAATTGGAGTAATATACTTAGGTTGAAATTGTGTGGAGATCAAATTGTGTCATTCTAATGGTTTGGCTTATAGTATGCTTATATGAATAAGGCCATTCACACTTGACTTATTGTAAATTTAGTTATGGATGTGTCTTGTCCACGGTCGGCTGGAAGGGTGATGGATGTTTGCTACTCAGTAGTAGTGACTTGTGATGTCGATGTATCGTGTATTGATATGATGGCATGAATAGTATGATATATTTTGAATTTATATGCTTTTTATATAAATGTCAAATGATGCATGGGGTAATTATGCATGAGTAGACATGCACACTCTTGCTCATCATATATGTAGCATGGTATGAATGAGCAATGGCATGATTGCATTGCATTATGCATTAGGACATCACATGACATGGGTGTGAGTGCATGGTAGAGATCGACACTGTGTTTGGTGTTCGATGGTGGGCTCGGTAATATGGAACAACGTCCAAAATGAGTCTCACGGTTTAAAAAAAAATGAAAAAAATGTGTGTTGGGTATGTAATTATGGTAAGAGAGTCGTGATTAGACCCTTACGGATTGTAATTAATTATATTTCTTTTCATATTTTAGATTTAAATATGAATGAATGGAGTCTTCTTTGAAGGACACATGGAAGTGAGTGCTTGGAGTAACTCGGTGTCACGGGTAGTTATGCCAGATTCAGTATGAAGACTTAGGTGCGACATGACCTAAGACGAAATTCCTTGAGGTTATGTAAGGACCCCGAGAAAAGTGGGCGTCACAATTATATGCTTTGAAAAAACAATAAATAATAATCGAAATATCAAATCAATAAAAGATTGATTGCCTTTATTTATTTTTAACAATTCCAGAAAAGATCTGGTAGATCAAATAAAAAATGATTTTTTCATTTTATTTACTGTAAGTCTCAAGATCTGAGAATCTGGAATCTGAAACACGCTTTGATACCAAATGTGGGAGTCTTGAGACATCCATCCAATCTATGATTTCATATACAACGAAAGCAAAAAATAAAAATAAAAATACATACTAATCGAGATGGGCGTCAAGTGAATCTTCCAGGCAATAACCGATTTATAGGTCTTGACCATAGAGTGTGGGCTCCAAGAACAATCCAATGCCTTTTGCTTTTCAGATATGGGACACAGAGAAATTCTCTTCCCTTTGAAATGGTTTTGTTGCCCTAAACCTAAATATAATGTGTTATTTATAATAGGGTTCAGTTGTCCATTGAATGTACTTACATACTTGGACCTATAATTAGCCTATATAAAGTTCAATGATCCAACTTAATTAAAACTCTAGTTTGTTTATGTGGACTTAATTCTAACAGCATTGGCATGAGTGGATTTATTGCAACAAACCCAACGTTTGCTTTTATTATGGGTTTCAATTGAGAGCCCTTTTTGGGACAAAACTAAGAGGGGCAATGAACCGTTCGGTTTGCAAGAAACTGATTGTGGTTAGTCTGATTTATCGATCCAACCAATGGTTCAAGCAACTCAAGATTGAATACCCTATCTTGAAAGGAAACCAGTCTATGGTCTGACCAACCGGTCTAGTTTAGTTTCTAAAACATTAGTGGAGCTAAATTTATATATGTAATTCATTTGAATACCCTAAAAATGAATTAAGATTTATGATGTGAAGACTTACGTAAAAATGAGCCGTATATGCAAACATTAATGCTAAACTTATGAGGAGGATTTGAGATCTAATACTAAAAATTAATGTTGGATCCTATTGAATTTCATTTTAGGTGATGTGAAACATTATAAGAATAATAATTCTACACCTAAATGATTTATAAGTATGAAGATATATTGTAAGCAACATAGAGTCAACTAAATATCTCAGTAGCTGATTAGGGTTTTAGTTTTCCCAGTTTCATGTAGATCAATCAAATATTGATTCTGATGATCATATGTTAAGTTGTCTGCCTCTATTCTAGGTAGTGTTATATTAACATAAAATAATTTGTCTAACTCTACATTAGGTAGAAATAGATGGTATGTATGATGCACAAGTTCTCAAATTATTTTTCACATTTTCATTTGTTTCGCAAGGTGCTATATAAAAAATAGATGAAAAACATCTCAAATTAATTTATTCAAAAGATAATTATCTTTGAAACAATTTTGAAAAGCTATTTCTCAGTAAAATATTTCCAAAATTTGTTGTTTAAATGAGAAAATCATTTATCTTTTTTAAACAATAAAAAATAATTTTCAAGAATATTCTTAAAATTGAATCTTAGTTGCTTGTGCTTATCTTTTCAATTATTATAATGCAATAAGGGTCAATATAAGTTTTTTTTAGAAAAACCTTTTAAATCACACACACTCCCACCAAAAACCCTAATCCCAATTCTCCTTATTATCCTCATCTTTTCCTTTTTTTGTCATTTTCCTTTATTCATTTCCTTTCCTTTTATTCTCTTTCCTTCGGTTCACTTTCCTTTTTATCTTTTTCCTTTTCTCAAAAATTTCAATTAAAAGAGGAAAAAATGGAGAGAGAGGTGGTGCCACAATGACATACAATTGGTTCTCCATCATTTTAGTTCTTTTTTTTTTTAAGTTTCAAGTACTCTAAAAATAAGATGAAGGTAAAGGAAGGAATGAAGATAGAAAGGAAAATCGGCAAGTGGAAATATAAAAATATACAAAGGGAAATATTTTATATTAAATAGGTTTTGTTATATTTGTCGTAATTATTTCAAACTTTTATGAGAATAGCAATTGCAATTAGTGGGTGGTGATTCTGATGTTCATTGCTCCTAAAATTAAAAGGGATATTAATGCTATAAGACAACTCAATCTTAGTTTTTTTTGCTTGAATTATAGGTTTTAAAATTTTCAAATAGAAATTAAATAATATTTAATTTATCATTGAGTAGTCTTGAAACCATGTTGGTCTTCTAATGGTAAAAAAAATAATAATTATATGAAATATATTAATTTTCATTATCATACTTTATAATAGTTTCTTTAAGAGTAGTACAAATAATAAAATAAGGTCAAAAAATTTAAAATAAAAGGATGAAGTTAAAATGTCATAAAATTGAATTATGTAAAAAAGTAAAAAAATGTGTAAAAGAGATGGTAAAGATTACATCCTAGAAAAAGGAAAAAAAGTGAAAGTGGATGAATTTGTTATTTTACTAATTAAATAATGAATTAGAACATTTCTATAGTTTTTTTTTTATTTCTAATATAATTTTTTTTTTGCATGTGATTTTCATAAGGAAAAACATATTATAGGATAACCATATAAAGAAAAATATGTCCCCATAGGTAAGAAGTTAAACGTCTCACCGAAATTGGGAATTATATAAAGAATCTATCCTCTTTATGTTTTATTTAGGATTTCAAATATTAGCTATAAGAAATGAGTTGTCATGAATTGGTTTCTTGGCTCCTTAACTATCCTCTATATATAGATATATATCCATGTAAAGTGTGCCTGATAAACTTGTCAACTTGCTACACATTTCTAAGATATCATTAAGATTTGTCATGGAAAGGCGTGGTGATATCCGTGGTTTGATTTAAACATTAGATAAATCACGTGGGAAGGCGAGGCAAGATACTAATTATGGGGTCGGAAAAAAGATTATCGAGGACGAATCCTAATAGAAGTGAAATCATTTTGCCTGATCAACATGTTAGAGAGCATCTACTTCAGTCTTCCTATTCATGAGAAATCTTACAATCGGGTGAACCAAATGCTTATTTATGTCACAAATAGCGATATTATCACGAGACATATAGAATCGAGTTTAACTTGAGAAGACTCTTCCTCATTTCATACTACAAAGAGACTAGGGTGTTAATGCAGGAAGGAAATCTGGCAGGGAAAGAGATTAAGTTCAAATGGACGAAAGCGTGAGCGAAGAAGGAGAGCTTCATTTTCATTACTCCATGAAGTAATTAATTTATATTTGCATCTCTCAGTTATAACTTTCTTTTCTTAAAGATGTGATGTTGGTGATTTAGATTTATCTATGTTTGATTTCCCTTCTTGTATGGTTATTAACCTTCGATCTTTACAATATTTTTTTAATGGAAAAGCTAAACATTAAAGGTATGTTTTGTGATTGAAAAATTCGAGTGAAAAAAAATAAAGATTCATCTAAAGCCGATACATTTGTAGAGTACAACAGGAATAAGAAATCAAAGGAGAAAGAAACTAGAATTTTGAAAATAGTATGTTGATTTCATTAGTAGGTCTTCATTTTCTAAAAGGTGAAAGGAGATTTACAACAATATTTGAATTAACCATACACAACGGAAGGATTGATAATCATTCATAAATTCTCATCCTAATAGATTTTTTTAGTAAAACTTCTTATTTTATAACACCAAATGATTATAAGGCATATCAATTAAAACCTTAGAATGAACAAAGCTTGAGTGGGAAAGCAAACTCTAATTAAGAAAAAGTACAATATTCTTCCAAATGGGACAATATCTAAGACAAAAGAAAAAAAAAAAAAAGATACTATGGTGTACACTTTTGAAGGAGTTCTCTCTTATATTGATAATGAATATACTTTCTTCAATGCTTAATTTGAGGATTTATAAAAAACCCTCACTCAAAAGATCGACAACATGCGACTTACAATGTTTAAATTCACAATTTTGCATATAGTGGAAAAGAAAGGGAAATATCCTTAACAGCCCCAACAGAACCCAAGAGGAGTTTAGAAGGTCAAGGAATCATTAAGGCTCCACACAAGCAGGTGATGTAAAGGTATTCATCACCTTGAAGGTACTTGATGGTGCTTTTCCTATCGATATTGGGCTTAAGCATGTTGAAACCTTCGGGGACGATCGTCGGACTGCCACGAGCACAACTGAAGGGTGGTCAGAAGCGGGGCTGTGGCCGTGTGGCGCCTCTACGATGCTAAGTCAACTTCTTTCTTGCCGAAAGGAAAAAAGATTAATTATGATGGTTGTGATTACATTACCTTTCTTAGGTGGGGTGCTCGGTATTTATCGTGGATGATCAGATGACTTTCCTTAGATGGTATCTGACATCTTCCTATTGGGTAGAATCCCTCTTTCATATCGTCAAGCGAATATGAAAAAAGGATAATTAGGGTCATGATCATGAAATCCTTCATCTCTTGTGGTGGAGCGAAGTTATGCGGGCTGGGTGCCTTCCCTTTTATGCATGTGACCTTGAATCCGGGGTGTCTCGTTGACCCTGTCGACTCTTTAGTGTGTGTCTCCTTGTCATGAGACCCATACATGATTAAAAATTGCCACTTAGACCTGATTAGTGCCCAAAAAGTGCTATTTTGAACCCTATTTTTAATAGGTTTTGAGGCGCTTTATTATTACTAATTGTTATAGTAACCAAATTTACATGAAAATGGGTCCCTATTTATTCCATTTGATCGCATTTTATGGCAATTTTTGGAGTTTTGTGAGATAATCATGCCAAAAGTGTTGAGTCGATCAAGCACGAGATTCAAAGTCAAACTGACATCATAGATCGGCCCAGAGGAAAAACAGAAGAAAAGTGAAGAAAAATGGCTTTGAAGAAAATGGAAGAAAGCGGCTGAGAGCAATTGGCCAATGGAGCGGTAGCCGCGGGAGAAACTGGACTTTTAAGCTAGGCTAGCGAAATTCACGTGGATAGCGAAATTTCTCAATTTAAAGCTATCTCTTGTGAATTTCCCCCATTTAGTTGTGAAAATATCATATTCCTAGCGAGGTATGCATTTTATTTGCTCACAGAATTTCGCTAAGCTAACGAAATTTCGCTAGCTAGCGAAATAGCCACTGCCTAAGCGAAAATTCATGATTTAGCTATCTCTTGGTGATTTCGCTACCTAGCGAAAATTTTGAGCCTTAGCGAAATCCACTGCCTTGTCATGCTTTTGTAATTAATGCCAGCCGACTTCATATTTTGGTGTATTACTCCCTTGTCCTTGAATTTAGCCAAATGCCAGAGCTTCTTGTATTTTCACATTTAGGTTGGCTACTTATAAGCCACCTTATAAGTTGCAGCAAACTTTAATCTTCATTAAATATCTTACTTGCGACTTTCATTTTCTTTTAGGTTTTCTCTCTTCTCTCTCCTCTTTCTCTCCCTTTCTTGGTTGTAATGCCTCAAGGGTTGACAACACTTGGAGGATAGCGACTAAAACCACTTCCTTCTTGAAGTAAAAGGCTGCTTTGGGGGTGAGATCTTTTAAGGTTCTTTGGTGGTTCCCTGGCACTCATACGCGGAGTTTGTCATTTTAGTTCCCGAATCTTCAACTCTAGGTTTAGCTTTTGATTTACTTTCTTAGGCCAATACTTGGCAAGCTTTTGGAGTTTAGTGTATTCTTAGCTTTAGATACATAATATCCATTAGTTGCCCTTCTGAGCCATGAGGTAGGTTAAGGGTTAGGGTTTTCAAGCGATAGTTACATAACATTGAATGTCATTAATTTGTGATACTCTCCATGCTTTAGGATCGGTGCATATTGAGTGAGAGATGTCTTTGTGGTTCTTTAGATGGTCTTCTGAGCCTAAAATGATATTTATATATTAGGGTTTACTGTAAATTAGGGTTATAGCATTTAATGTTATTGGTTGTGTCTCTCCATGCTTTAGGATCACAGTGCATAATTAGTGATAGATGTCTTGTTCTTTAGATGGTCTTCTGACCTACGAGATGATATTGAATGTTAGGGTTTCAAAGCGTAAAGGGGCCATAGATGCATGCTACATATTGACTCAAAATAGATTTCAAGGAGTGAGGTTTGCTAGTTAAACATAGATCCGGTTATACCATGGACTATAGGTTGCATGTCATAGCGAGGAAATATTGGGGACCTCTCGGTGCTTTAGGACCTTAAACCCTAGTGACCCCATTAAGCTCAAGGAGTTCTTTTTCTTATTTTCTTCATTTTATTTTCAGTTGCAAAACCATCCACTTCCTGACACAACGAACCCAATCTAAATTTAATTCACAGTTTGATTTCACTCAAATCATTTGTCTGAAAACCCATCCACATGTTTGAGCCTGGGCCGCTATGCTACTTGTTGGCTTGACTCTGGCCGGTAGGAGGAACCTGGGTTCGTTTTGTTGATTTCAGCTCACCCTGCAGTGGCACTTGAATCAGTGGCGTTCTTAGGGGATGGTGCCACTAGTGCGAGTGAGAAGGCGTGAAACACTTTGTGATCCTCATCAAATCTTGGTGAATTGCTTTATATTCTTGTCATTTCTATTTTCATTTCATATAAAAAAAAAAAAAAAAAAAGTGTTGCGGAGAGTTTTGTGTACCATATTTGCTGCGGTCATTCCTAGTGGTTGAAACCTATAAGGCAAGCAGTTCAGGTTCAGTGGGAAAATTGGTAGAGAAAATGGAACCCCCATATGGAGAGCAATACAGTCAGGAGGGTAACCCTAGAGCTTACATGACAATGAGGGACTATAGGGACCTTCCATACCAGTGGCAACAATCTATGGAGAGGAACCCAGTGAATATAGGTCCATGAGGGACTACGAGACCAATGGATGAGTTCACCATATGGTGAGGTACTTCTGACCATAGTTGGGGAGATCACACGATTCCTCATGGGAACCAAGACCTCCTCCGCAATGTAGTCATTCGAACCTCCATTTTATACCTGTTCCAATGACCCTTGACCACCACCCTTATCCCTTGTTGAACAAGTATCACGGAATTTGAAGCGAGCAAGTGGACAATTTCATAGAGGAGCAAAGGGTAGTGACGTCCGGGCGTCGGCGGGACGGAGTTGAGAGGCTCCTTGGTCGAGAATAGATGGGTTCCAAGTAAAATTGATCAAAAATTGGACATCTTAGAATCCATCTCAAAGCTCACCCGATCAGTTTGTTCATCAAGAGGAGGAGAATTTGGAGGATGGTGCTTGGCTGAAAACAATTTTGGTTGAGCGGGGATATTGACCTCGGGAGGAGTTGAAAGTGGAATCGTGAGGAAGCTCACGAGGCTGGGGATACTAGAATCAAGTGTTGCTTTTTGGTCATGGAGGGAAAGAAGAGAAGAATCAACTGCTCATTGGCGAGAAAAACGATGGATCATGAAACTTGATGGAAGGGACCGAGGCCCATCATTCAACGACCCATAGATTTAGACACCCCTTGCCCTTGCCAGAGATACCAAATACCCACGCCAGTAGCCCATTCGATTGACCAAGTATATATTCTACAGCCGCTGCTGACCCACCGCAACAAAATCAACATACCTTTGCTCAGCCATAAGTCCAACCCATCAGCGCATGCCATGCGAACTTTAGGAAATTAGTGGCCATTGCACGAGCTTTTGCCTTTACATCAAAGATGGCAGCCACTTACATTGCATGCCTGATGGATTTGGTTGGTGCGGGTTGGGGTTTTAGAGCACCGGACCTAGAGCATTTCTAGCTTCCTCACCACTTTTGTTTAATTTTTTTCTTGTTTGTTTTATCTTACTTTTAGTTAATTTATGTTTTAAATTAATTTTGCTTTTCTGCAATCTTTCCTAATTTTTGCAGTTTGTGTGCAAATTTTGAAGCATAAATGCAAATTTAAAAACACGGAATAGAAGGAAGTAACAACGGGGCAATGGAACTTTTCGCAACAATTGCGAAAATTTATGATATATAATATCAAGAAAATTCGCTATATAGAAAATTGGGCAAAAATTCGCTAATAGCGAACTTTTCGCTAGCTTAAGCAAACTGTGTGAGTAGTCAAAATGTAAATTTAAGCTAAAAGCACAATTCATCTGTGAAAATTCTTGTGTCTAGAGAAAATTGAAAATTTAAGCTAAGATTCTGAAAATTTTCCCTTGATCTATCGAAATTTTCGCAATCCTAGCAAAAAAATCCCTGATTTTGACCTCGATTTTGTTTTAGCGCATAACTTTTCATCAGAACTCAGTTTTAAGCGATTAAAATGGTTGGAGCTTAGAGTGTAGAATCGAATATGGCCAGAAGAACATTTTGAATTTTTGTGAAAGTGTAATTTAAAAAACGGTCCAACTAGTCACTTTTTGTCCTCTCTTTTCTTCTCTAACTTGTTTATTTGAAGCCCAAACGGAGTGAATAAAATGTTGATGGAAAGCTTGTGAGTCTCTATCCAGAAATGATCACATCTTATCATGAGTAACACTTCCTTCTCTAATTTTCCATTAGAGCCCCATTCGGACATGAGATGTTTGGGGGGGGAGAGTGTTAAAGGAAGTGGATTTTGCATTTATGTTTTGTTATCATTTTGTTCAAGCCCATTTTGTGATGTTTAGTGGCTTGTTGGGTTCCTTTTCTATAAAGCTGGTATACAAAACAGCTTACTTTTTCAAAATTTGGACCCGTTTTTGTAACCAAACTTTTTGTGGTTTTGCTTAACCTGTGGTTTGAAAAATTGAAGCTTTGTCCAATTCTATTGATGTTAGATTGGTTCCATGCTTGGTTGAATGAATGATTAGTTGAATTCTTATTGATTTCGACCTTTTTCTTCCACCTTTAGCTAACCACACACAAAGCACATTAGATTTGATAGGGCAGAAAAGCGTACCTACACTTAATTTGCATAACCTACCTAGTTTCATTATTTAGCGCTTTAATAGGTTAGGACCTGTGAAAAGAAAAGAAGAAAAGAAAGAAATGAAAAGAAAAGAAACAAAAGAAAAAGAATAAAAATTGCAATGCTTTGCCTTGAAACGAAACACGATCCCGGGTATATAGCGAAAACCTTTAAAGCCAGGCTAAACCTTCCTTTGGTTGGGAATTAAATGAGCTTTGTGTTCGTTACATGGGTGGATGGGTGGAGTTTAGCAAGTTGTAGGTGCTTAATTCTCGAAGTCATTCGAAGTCCGGGGTGAAGCACAGTGAGTTTGTGGTCGATTGATCCTTTTGACGATGCCACTAAGCCTTAATTGGTTGGGAGTCATCGATTGGACCCCCTTTACGGACTTTGATGAAGTCGAGTTTTAACGTGCACCCTCTGACACAAAGAATTTGTGGAATAGAGGTGGGTCCTGATCTATTTAGGTTGGTTGGCATGCTAGGTCGTGGTAGTAGCTAGGTTGGGAGAGTGCAGTTTAGCGGGTTTATTATTGTTGAGCTAATCAAATAAACACTTAGATTTTTGAGGTGGAAGTTTAGTTGATTCAAGAGATGGAGACTGTTTTTTGATACTCAATTTTGTATGGTATTTATTCTTTCATGATAGTTATTGGACCTGACTTTGATGATTTCTTACTTAGGGTTAGGCATTTACTTCTTCACAACCTTTTGAACTACAACCTTTTTGTGCACATATTTATTTATCTTTTTGTATGCTCTTTCTTTCTTTCTTTCATTTGCTACGGGATTAGCGATATGTGTAGGTTGAAATTGTGATTAGTGCCCGAGGAGTGCTATTTTGAACCTATTTTAATAGGTTTTGGCGCTTTGTGTACTAATTATTTATGTCTTAATTTACATATTAAGGTCCTATTATTCCAACATTCGCATTTTATGGAAATTTTGCAGTTTTGTGAGATAATGTACCAAAAGTGTTGAGTCGATCAAACACTTGAAAATTCAAGTCAAACTCAACATCATAGATCAGAGACTAAGAGGAAAGAAGAAGAAAAGTGAAGAAAATGAAGCGGGAAGAAAATGGAAGAGAAGCGGCGAGAACGATTGGCGATGGAGCGACCGCGGGAGAACTGTGGACTTTTAAATTTAGGCTAGCGAAATTCAACATGAATATTTCTCAATTTAAGCTATCTCTTAGTAATTTCGCTATTTGCGAGAAAATGTCCTATTCCTAACTAAATTATGCATTTCGCACCTCACAGAATTTCTCTAAGCTAGCGAAATTTCGCTAGTATGAGAATACCCTTTGCCTAAGCGAAAATTCATGATTCAACATCTCTTAGTGATTTCGCTACCCTAGCGAAATTTTGAGCAACAGCGAAATCCTTTGCCTTGTCATGCTTTTGTAATTAATGCCAACCGACTTCATTTTTTGGTGTATTACTCCCTTGTCCTTGAATTTAGCCAAAATGTTAGGCTTTCTTGTATTTTCACACATTTGGGTTGGCTATATAAGCCACCTTATAAGTTTGTAACCCTAACTTTAATCTTTTAGTAAATATCTTGCGCGACTTTTTCATTTTCTTTTCGGTTTTTCTCTCTTCTCTCTCCTCTTTCTCTCCCTTTCTTGGTGCATGAGCACCCTCAAGGATAATGACTTGGGATGAGCGAAATTTAAAACCACTCCTTCTTAGTAAAGGTTCTTCGGGGTGAGATCTTTAGGTTGCTGGTGGTTCCCATGCTTTTCATGCACCCGAGGTTTTGTCATTTTGGTTCCCCGAATCTTCAACTCTAGGTTTAGCTTTTGATTCTTTCTTAGGCCAATACTTGGCAAGCTTTTAGGGTTTAGTGTATTCTTAGCTTTAGATACACTAATATCCATTAGTTGCCCTTTACGAGCCACTGAGGTAGGTTAAGGGGTTAGGGTTTCAAACTGATAGTTGCATAACATTGAATGTCATTAATTTGGCCAATACTCTCCATGCTTTAGGATCCAGTGCATATTGAGTGAGAGATGTACTGTGGTTCTTTAGATGGTCTTTACGAGCCTCCCAAAAATGATATTTATATATTAGGGTTTTCTTAAATTAGGGTTGCATGGCATTTAATGTTATTGATTTGGCCAATACTCTCCATGCTAGGATACAGTGCATAATTAGTGATAGATGTATTGTTGTTCTTTAGATAGTCTTTCACGAGCCTCACGAGATGATATTGAATGTTAGGGTTTCAAGCGTAAAGGGCCGTAGATACATCTTACTGTATTATTTCGAATAGGAGTTGTTTCGGGTGAGTTTGCTAGTTAAACATAGATCCGGTTATGCCATGGACTATAGGTTGCATGTCATAGCAGGAAATAACTTAGGGGACCTCTCGAGTTAGCCTAGGACCTTAAACCTAGTATTTGATAGCTGGAGTTCTTTCTTATTTCTTCATTTTATTTCGGGTTACAAACCATACTTCCACATTTTTTAACGAGCCGAAATCTAAATTTAATTCACCGAGTTTTGATTTCACTCAAATCATTTGTCTGAAGAAAACCCATCCTGTGTTCGACCACAGGCTTAGCTATCTTTGCGGTAGCTTGACTACGCGTGGGAGAACTCTGGATACAAATTTGTTGAATTAAGCTCACCTACTAGGTAAGCACGAATCCAAGACCCGTACATTAATACTCACAAATCTAACCAACTATATTACAATAGTCTCGAAGAGTTGTTACATCCTCTTAATACAAACATATATTAAAATTTGGAATTCTAATACATGTTTCAAAATAATCAATCAAAGCCACATATCGACTTTCTTCTCATAAGAGACCTCCTAATGAGCGTCATGTAGAACACTCCACATGCGAAAGGGGATCCTGATGGGGTGGTAATGCCCGGTAGTGATAATCTCTTGCATGGGTTACTCCCAGCTAGGAGTACACATATAATAGCAACCAAACACATTCAAGAAAATACATGATCCTACTTGAATGTCTACATGATATGGATGAGAATGTGACTCACCTTTCCCACGAACTCTCGACCCTCATGGAAACTCCCTCACACTGCCTAAAGCGAATGTGAGAAAACAGCATTTTCAAAACAAAAGGTTTTAATTCTCGAAAACACACTACGAGTTTGGTAAATCTATTAGACTGACTCTAGGGTGAATTTGTTGGAAAACTCTAGAGCAATTTATGGGCCCCTTAGACGTGAATTCTTGGAGCCAATCTGTCTGATTCTAGAAAATTCTTCCTTTCAAATTCCTTTCCTGACAATTTTCCTTTTTCTTTCGTGTCGTGCACTCACACCTATTATTCTAGGTTGCCCCGGTGCAAATGAAATGCATTATGTCATTTCATACAATACATGCCAATATATCAATCATGCATATATTGACAAAATTCACATACTAACCACATGTTATTTATTCATAGCAATAACATTAAAATTAGCTTACATGGACTAATAAACAATCCAATTCCAATGGCTCACACACAATTATATTTTTATATAATTCAACCTCATGTTAACACATTTAATTATATGCATTAACAACTTCGTTTCCACACATATCCAGGAGCCATTCATTTTAAACGATATTATCTGAATAATACTGGACATTTTGGTCGACAATGACGGGGCTGATTTTAATAGTCCCAAACCGAGCAGTGGGCTGTTCGTGGGCAGCCCTCTTACCAAGCATCGGTTCCACTTTGTGGAACCGAAATTCATGGCCATTTTCGACCTCACAACACCCAAACCACAATTTAATTCACAAACAACACATATGGACCAATAATAGTCGTAATTACGTCGGAATTTGCCAGCAGTCCAAATTTCACTACACATTTCAAGCCCCCAAGTTTTGGGACTAACCAAAGACCACTCCTTGACCTCCTTCACAATCCAAATAATTAACAAGGCTCTTAAACAAGGATTAAATCAAGTAGGAGAGAAAACACTCTTATCCTGGAGTTGTCGAAACTCCTGGCGAATTGCTTGCGCATAGCTCTTGTCGTGGGGAGCAACTGTTTCTTGCCTCGCCAGGAAACGAATGATTACGATCATGGGAATTCTAGAGAGAAGTTGGACACTCTCTCTCACAAAATCCATTCTCCTCCAATCTTGGGATTTGGCCAATCGAGGAGAAGATATGTTCTTTTCTCTTTTTGTCCCACATTGCCACATGTGAATTCTCATTGGGTGATAGGATTACCCTTATCCTCTTTCCACTACTTTGGTTCCATCAATTAGAAGATCCCACATGTCCACATGGGCCCCACTTGGCTTTCCTTGTTTGACTAATTCTTCACATGACACATGGCACTCTGTGAGTCACCTAAAACGCGGAAAATTCGACATTCCGACCAATTAAATTTGGCTGTGGTAGCTAGATTTCATGAGAAGATTCCAACTATGAAGTCCATTTTGTCATCTGAGATCTAGAAAATTCGATTTTGACCGAATTACCATTTTACTCATTTTTCGTAAAAATTAAGATTTTCTCGGTTTTTCACAATACATCTCGTTTGGTGGATGGTGGGCCATCCATGTTACCTATTTATCCGACGGGGTGGGCTTACTTCCCAACCAAGGCTCGCCCCTTAGAAGTAATCAGGATGTCATCATGGGTCGAGCTCTCACGCTGGGCTTGCTTCCAAGCCTCGCCCTGGCTTCCACCTAAGCCTCGTTGGTGGTCTGCCTCGGGTCCGCGCTCCGGCCTATACCACGTTTCTTTAGGCATCATAAGTTTCCAATTTTAATACTTAAGCGAAAGATTCGCAAGGGTCAATCACTGGATCGTGGATCACGCGGGCTAATCTAACGCCATCGCATTTATCGCCGCCAAACGTCAAGGAGCAATGATGATTTTCTTGATTTTTGAGCCCATTTCGACTGACGTTTCCAGTGTTTTTGGAAGCACCCCACGGCTATTTGAATCGTATTCCCTATTCTTCAAAACTTCTTTTCTCCGTAATCGAGATTTTCTTCGAAACTTCTCCGATCATCGCCAAGACTCCGCTCTGCGGTTTATGTATTTCATCTCACTGGGGGTCGCTCTTTTACTCTCTTCCTAGTTTGGTACGCTCTTTCTCCTTCTTCCTTTGGTTACCTTTTCTCGTTTCCGGATTCCATGGGTCCCCGGTGGTCATTGCTTGTCTCCTCTTCCTCACTTTTTCACTGAATTCCTCACATTTTAGTCATGGAGAGTTATTGTTCACTTTAGGTTAGGCATGTTTGGCTAGGATTCCTCCTCTTTACTGGTCATTTGATCTCCCTATACTTCGCCCAATCACGCTGCACTTCCTTTTCAGCCCAATCGCTCTTTCCGGTCTCACAAGATAAAAAGGCTCGCCGAGGAGCTCGACTCAAGACTTTAATCTACAAAGGGATTCGATAGTCTTGTCGCCATGGCCGATGTATTCCTCCAACCGATCATCCATCCCCGTCTGGCAAAGGTAAGGGAAAGATTAGTAAGATTAGGTACCCTAGAGGTTCTGAATATTTGAAGGCTACCGTGAAGTATGTGGACGTCGTGGGTCCTAATCAGGTCAAGCCCCTTTATGAGAAAACCTTCGTTACCCACTATAGACCCCCTCTTGGCATTCGAGTATGGTGCCCTGATCTTCTCACCTCTTACATCGTCCATGTTCCCAAGATGGTCTGCTTCTTTGAAGTGGCCTTCGAGAAAGGTCTCCGCTTTCCTTTGCACCGCTTTATCAAGAACGTCTTACAGCACTTCAACGTTTGCCCGTCCCAACTTTCTCCCACTTCAGTTCTGGCCTGTTTTCCGTCTTTTAGGACAAGGGCCTCAGTGGTTCCTGGGCCGTAGCTCTAATACTGGACTTCTTTAGTGCAAAGGAGGTCGTGAGGGCTTTTTGCATATTTCAAACGGGACTGCCAGGCCGAATATTTCGATCTTCCATCTTCCCACAAACATTGGAAGGAGCATTATTTCTTTATCGAGGGTCGCAACTGGGAGTATAACCCTGCTGACCAAGAGGATACGCTTGGCATTGCTACGATGGATTACCCTGCACCCACGTGAGTTTCTCGTCGTGCTAGTCAGTTAGCTTTATAGTTATGAGATGCCTAACTTTGCTTTAGTTGTGTTGCCTTTAGTATCCGATTGCTCGACTCGCCCGAGGATGCGGAGGTGCAACAAATGGCTGTCTCCCGCGGGTGTACTCTGAGCTGATTAGATCAGATATTCCCAGGGCTTCTGGTGTGAACCCCTCTCAACCCCCTGCCTTGAGGCCCTCTCTGCCTTCTGTTATGAAGCCTTCTTGTGAGGGGCCTTCTGCCGTGAAACACACTCGGGAAGAGCTTCAAGCCCGAGTTGATTCGTTGGCAAAGAAGAAGAGAAGGCAGAGCAAAGCCTCAGCCTCCCTAAGAGCCCTCATACTGGGGGGTAAGATCATGAGGATGGGAGACCTTCTTCGCCGTCTATTGCCAATGGCGGGTCGCCCATGTCTCGACGAGAGGTCGCGCCTTCCATGGCCGAGGAGTCCAAGGTGGCGAGTCCGAAAAATCCTTCGGGGAGGACCGCCGAGCCTCCTCTGGAAGTCCTGCCCATTTCTATTTGGAGTCCCTCAGCGCAAAACGCCAAGCTCCCTCTTACGACGCCAGAGGACGAGGGAAGGGATTGCTTTAGAACTCCAGGAGGAAGGAGGACACGCCGGTTAACTCCGAGCTCGTCTGGGCTGCATTGTCCATCCTACGGACTCGACCAAGAGGGCTGGATGATTGTCATCGAGGAGGCTCTAGCCTTATCGCTTCAGGGAGCGGCCACCGTATGTCTAGACACCTTTATTTGTTCGTTCCATCGTTGTTTCAAACTATCCATTAATTTTATCTTGTTTCTGTAGATGGGTACCTAGATGAAAAGCCTATCGAGGAGGGCCGCCCCACTCGAGGGCTTGCGAGCAAGGGAGTTTATAAGGCCAAGGTTGCCTCCTTGACCTCCGGAGAAGGCCGACCTTCGAGCTCGGATGCAATGCTTTATTGAGGATGACATGAAATACGAATCCAACCTGAAGCACACCACGACAGCAAAAGCCCGAGCTAAAGATAAAGAAAAGAAGGCCTCGAGGAGCCGAAAGGCCGAGACGAAGCCGCGGTGGTCAGGATGAGTCAGAGGGTGGTCAGGACTAACTACACGTATCCGAGACGAGCTGCACATCAAAGCCACTATATTAAGCCGAGTCAGCCAAGAGGCTTCTGAGGCTGTGAGCTCCGTGGAGCACTTAACTGAGGAATGACATGAGCTTAGCGGAGATCTTCAAAGGCAGGAGGCCTTGGTCAGTCAGAAGGAAGGGGTGACTGCCGAGTTAAGAGACGAGGCCTGTACCTTATGGGCCTTCGGGTGGCTTGCTTTTCGCAAGGCCGCTAAGGCTTCCGGTTTGATTTCACATCCAAGTTCCCGCCGAGGGGAGGCAACTTGATTCCGAACATGAAGCCGACCCCATGGCAGCCTTCGCATGCCCTCGCCGTTCCTCCCCGGGTGAACTCCGAGATTGAGCCCTATGTAGGCCGACTCTCTCATCCCACTGTGTCGACCCCACCTTCCGACTTAGGAGGCCCGGGCAACCGAGGCCGCCAGTCCCGTCTCACATTTCCCAGCTTTTCCCTACGCTTTTCTACTTATTCTATTAACTGGCCTGAAGCGTTGAACTGTAATGTCAATTCGATTTTTATCGGGCATGTGGATATTTCGACTTTATACCCTTTCTGACCTCCGCCTTTACCATCTTACTTTACAACCTAGGTTGCGAGGCTTCCGAGCTATTAAGCTCTTTTAATAACTGAGCTATTGTGCACTTAACGTCTGAGCTACGTGGGTTTTAACAACCGAGTTATCGTTTTATTGAACTGAAGCATTAGGTTTATCAACTGAAGCATGCGGTTTTAACAAATCGAAGCATGCGGGTTTTAACAAATCGAAGCAATAGGTTTTTAATAAATCGAAAGGCAGGGTTTTCGATTTAACCGAGCCGCATGGCTCTTATTAACCGAAGCATTTGTGGCTTCGACTTAATCGAGCTATCGGGTTTTATTGAACTGAAGCATGTGGTTTTCGGTTTAACAAGTTACCGGGCTCTTATTGAATCAGAAGCTACGCGGGCTTTTAAATAAACTGAGCTATCGGGCTCTTATTAAATCGAAGCATGGATTTTAACAACCGAAAGCACGTTTCTATTAAATCGAAGCATGTGGCTTCGGTTTAACCGAAGCCGGGTGACTTTTATTAAATCACCTACGGGTTTCAAGAATGGAAGCACTAGGTTTTATTGAACTGAAGCACGTGGTTTTGACGCACTGAAGCACGGGTTTTATCGATCGAAGCATGGCTCTCGAGAACCGAGCTACTAGGCTCTTATTGAAATGAGTTACGTGGCTCTTTAATATCCGAGCTTCTGGGTTCTTATTGAACTGAGCTCCATAGCTCTTTTGAACTGAGCTACATGGCTCTTCTGGACTCTGACCTACGTGGCTCTTTAATTTCCAAGCTCCTGGGTTTTTTTGTCTTCCTTCCCTTGGGAAAGTGAGCTTAGTTTTAATACCGGTCTATGGAGAATCAGAACAGACTGCATGACTTCCAAAGGTGTCCAAGCTTCTTTATAAATAACCGTCTTCCTTCGAGGGTGTATGTTATACTCCGCTCCCATTTTCCTTCCTACCTTCGCCAAATAATGAGTTCTATTACGATGAACCTTCAGTGGTTTGATCGCCACGTGAAGTCTCGTTTTCGTGGTCATAGTCGACGCTTGGTTTCGCTGTTGTTTCATTTGTTAGAGCTGTGGTCGTTCCCAGTCCCGCCCATTTGTCGGAGTTGTGTTGTTCCCTTGTCCCCATTTGATTGAAGCTGATCGGAATACGTCGTGAGGGGGGCGGTCTCATTGAATGCTTCAAGTCCCATTTATTATGCTATACCTCTCCTCCCCTCTTTTCTCTTTCTTATGGTTT
The DNA here is from genome assembly GCA_016808115.1 of Tetrastigma voinierianum. Classification (NCBI taxonomy): domain Eukaryota; kingdom Viridiplantae; phylum Streptophyta; class Magnoliopsida; order Vitales; family Vitaceae; genus Tetrastigma; species Tetrastigma voinierianum. The sequence continues at coordinate 86,220 of JAEQBH010000896.1, read as the reverse complement.
TTGCCTTGAGTGGCTATTACTGGTTGTAATTTTCTGAGATGTAGAGAATGGTTTTGCTAATTGAAATTTATGGATTAACTATAATTCTTTGAAATAAAAGTACAATCTTTTGGAAATACGTATACTTGTCTGATGTTTCATATAACCTTCCGTAAGCTCCTTGTTCCCATGGATTTATGATAAAACCGAGCTCCCTAGGGCAAAGCCGAATATAAACACAAACTCGTTATTTGAACGTAAAGTAGAACTCGGCTGCGCTTTTATTAATAGATACAATATGAGGCTTTATGGGTAAAACCGCCGAGGTTCTCAGACTCCGTGAGCGGCGCAAAGTCTTCCTTTCCATTTGAAGCTCATAGTCAGTCGACATCCGCGGATAATGATATAGGGTCCTCCTGGGCTTAAAAGCGCTTCGTGATCGGGCCCTTCCTTGTCGGAAGGATTTTTTGAGCACAGGCTCACCTGCTTAAAACTATTAGGCCCGACCTTTGATCATAGGTACCTTGTCGTTTTTGGTACCCCTACGCTCTCTTCGTAGCCCGCTCTCACTTCTCCTCGAGGAGACTGCTTGCCGAGAGACTCTTCATCGTGCTGCATTTGCGAACCTCGACCAGGTGACTTGAGCCCAACTCGACAGGCTATCGCCGGTGCCAAACGCTTAAGGAGAATGGAGTTTCAAGTTGAAGACTAAGGCAGTAGTTCCAGACACCCATAGTACTTCAGGAGGTATTCTACCCATTTACCCTTGTGCTCTTCCAAACCTAGTCTTCACGTCGCCGAGAGTCCTTATAATGACTTATGCTTGTCCTTTGGACTGTGGATGAGCTAGGGACGAATAGTAATTCTTGATTCCGAGCTCGGAGAAAAAGTTTTTGAATTTCTGTGCTTGTCGAACTCGGCCTAATATCAAATACCAATGCTTCGATTCGAACCCCGCATATTATGGAACGCCACACGAAGTTACGTACCTTTTGCTCGGTGATTGTAGCTAATGGCTCGACCTCTGCCCATTTGGTGAAGTAGTCCACTCCTACAATGGTGAACTTGCACTGGCCCCTTGTTTTCCTTTTGTTATATATAGACTAAACCCCTCAATTTAACACCTATAAAAGAACTCCCATAATTTTCTCAAGAACATGCTGATTGGAATGAAGTTTCTAAAAATGAATAAAATTGATTTTCTCTTAGTTTTGGATTTATAAATGGGTTTAATATATGACACTACAAGTGTACAGGTCATACAAGTAGTAAAAATGGATGCAAGTCCAGATATCATTCCCACAGAGATTGACAAGAATTTGAAGTTCAACTACCCCAACTACTTAAGATTCATACTATTTGAACCTCTAATTGACAATTTATCAGCTTAACTAGAAAAATAATTGTCCTAAAGAATACACCTAAAAGTAAAAGAAAGTTGAAATATGACAATGAAATAAATAACAAAAAAAATATACTAGACTGAATCAATTCTATGTGAGAAATAAACACTATCAAGGAAATACTGTGAAACAGCCATTTTCTGCACCATAATGCATTATTACTCTTTTTTGTTGCTGGATTTGGATTTGTCCAAGATGCCTAACAATGCAGTTGGATTTCTCCATAATTCACTAACTAGAGATCCCTGCTTCTCTCGAAGATAAAGGTCTAACCAGTTACTTGTATTCTGCACACTCTTTACAAGATCTGGGTATTTTCTTTCTCAATATTTCATACCCATTTCTTGAGACTGCAAATTTCTTGCTTCCCAAGTTAGGGTTGTGCAAAACTTCTAGAACCTGATTGATGACTCATCCTTTAAATCTAGTGGATATTTCCCTTCCCTTGATTAGATCTCAGCTAACACAGGCTCAAGAGCTTTCCAACAGATTAAGGTGAAATCTCTGATTATTTAAATTGATAAATATTCCCCTCCAACATCAATTATGAGTGAATTGGGAATTTATCTAAGTGAAATCTCAGAGCTCAATAGTTCTTCAATGGTAGTCTAACACACCCACCAAGGAATGTTACAAACTCTCAGGAATCTCCATCTCTGTGTCACTTAGAGGGTCTCCTGAAAATTAGAGCAGGATACATACCTTGGAAGGGTATTTGATACTATTATTGGGAACAAGTCCATTCAATAACACATCAACCAAAAAAATTCCAATCCAGGTAATTCTCTCTCTAATTTATGCATAAAACTCAGAGTTAACAATAAATCCAATCTAGTGAAGTCGTGTTCTAACAAAACCATCACAATCGAAAATGGAGCATCGATCAAGTACACCCACTGTATTGCAATGAACTAAGAAGATACGAATTCCAGGATTGTCTAGATTTCATTAAATTCAGGCAGTAATTGTAAAAGAAAATCAGAAATTAAATTCAGCTTCGACATTTCTACATAGATCACTGTTTCAGATCAAGAAAAAGAAAATAAAATAAAAATATATTCTAAAATATACAGTGAGTCTTCTCATTCCTCCTGCATAACGGGTTTTTAAAAATGGAAGTTGCTCATCTGGTTTCATTTATAACTTTCTCGCATCAGCCCGATTCCAAGGCTATAGATGGATTTTCCCTAAAATTAATGGCCCAGCTCACTATTTTAGGTTGCGACCTCAGTAGCTTGTCGCGACATCATTTTGTGCTTTGGATCTATCAAGTTTGTCGTGACTTCAGAAAACTGGTCGCAACCTTCTTTTCAGTTTGAACTAGCAATTGTTAGTCGCGACCTACTATTTTTTGTTGTGATTGGTTTCTTCAGTTGCATTTGATTAGTGGTCGCGACATGAATTCTTTGTTGTGACCCATGTTAGTTGTCAATGTCAACAGTGAGAACCCTGGTTGCGACCACCTTTTCTTGTTTTCAGGAATTGTTGTCGCGCGACCTTAATTCGATGTCGTGACCTGGCTCTTCCTACCTCTATTGCATTTCTGTGTCGCGACCTTAATTCGATGTCACGACATCATTTCTGTTGCCTTTAGCCTTCAAGCAGGTTGCGACTCAAAATTTATAGTCTGCTTGTTTTCTTGTCGCGACATAAGCATTTGGTCGCGACCAAGTAGTTTCTTTAATCACTGCAATTCTTGTCACGACCTCAAAAGTATGTTGCGACCATTCTTTCTTCCTATCCAAATAAGCAACTTCATGTCTCGCTTCATAGTCTCCTTATTAAATTTTTATATTTCCGGGTCGTGACTTGATCGTTTCTTCCTTTTGTTGAATGTATACGCTAATCTCAATTCATGTCGTGGCAATTCATCGATTCGGGCATAGCTCCCTTTCATGTCAGCGACTTAAAATCGCTTTCGTCTGCTCATCGCCTTGTCACACGTGGTTTGAGTCGCGACCTGATTATTTCTTTTCCTTATTGAAATCTATGTCGCGACCTTAAAAGCATGTTGCGACATCATTTCTCCCCATCCTGTTGTAGCCTCTTTTTTGACTCAACAATTTCTCATCAATTCAGCTTCTTTTCTGGTCGCGACCTAAAAAGCCGCGTCGCGACCAGTGAAGTTTCTCCTATCGCTTCTAGGCTCGTCCCAGCTTGCTTGGAAATGTAGTCGCGACATGAATACCGGTCATGTAATCTTGATCGAGTCTTCAACTTATACTTTGTTGCAACCGGAACGTTTGGCAGAGATCCAAAGCTTAATATCAACATTCATAGTCGCGACGCCAATCATCCGCTGCAACCGTAGTCGTCTTCCCTTTCCTGTCATGACCTCGTGCACGGTGTCGATTACGAAATCCTTCCTTGAAGCTCTTTTTATGTCTCAGCAAACTTCTCCTATGTCATACCATCTTTTCATTCAACATAGTATGACTTATGGTCGTGACCTCGATTCTTTCTCGCAACCTCACCTTGGCCATTGAACTGCTTTCACTTCTGATCCTTACAGGAATTTTCATTTATGCTATAAATTTCTACAAAACATAAATTTGGTAAATAATACATATTTCTGAATAAAAACAAGAAATTATATAAAAGAAACATATCATAAAAATGTACTAAAAATGAATGAGTTTTTTACTCATCAAATTCCCCCAAACTTAAAATTTTGCTTGTCCCCAAGAAAATAAAAGAAAGATTTGTTTGTCCTCAAACACCAACCTTATTTTCATGACATTTTTCCGTTTCACAAGACAATCTTTTCTTATTCCACCCTTTGACTTGAACAAGAAGGTTGCAGTATCATTTCAAACTTTGGTTTTCAATTGAGAAAAAGGAATGTTTTCAACCTTTATTACAAATAAACTGATGAACACCGCATGAAAATACTCAGCCAATAGATCTGTCTGGTGAGTGTGTAGGTCTTCTTCCTTTAATCTTCTTGTTGAATTAGTTAATCTTCTGTACTTCCTTAGAAAACTACAAGTCCCATAGGCTTGTTTTTCATATTGATCTCCACTAATGTAGGTAAATTCAACCTTCAAGATCAAAGAGGTCTTTTAGGCTTCAGAATGCTAGGCTCAATTTGCACAATCGAAAATGAAGGTAAATTACCCAGATTCCACTCTTCCTTTCTGTATAATGGTCTTCATCTTTCATCATTGTCCTTCCTTGTAATGTAAACTCCCAACCTCGGCTTTTATACATCATATCTTGATGTCGTGGTCTTTGGTTTGACCAACTAATTAGCTCATTTCCTTTAATGAACTTTTTTTCATTTCTCTTAATTTTCAAAGAATTGAATAGTGCAATGTTTGTCTTCTTAGGATTTCTTTAATACGCAGAACTTTGGGCTAGCAACTCCCATACTAGTTGGCATTAGGGTACTAGGTGTTGCAACACCCCTACGAGCTTAATTGTTCAAGAGATATAGGCCACAGGAAAAAACTTATTCCTTTTTCAACTTCTTCTTCTTTATCTCTAGTTCTTCAATTTATTTTTCCTCATCCATCCTTGTAATCCAAAAGAAATATATTCCCCCAAACTTGTTTTCTTCGCACAAGTAGAAACATTCTTATTCGAAAAATCGAGTAATTGGGGGTCCCGTGTCATAGGATTATTGTAAGGAGGGATTTCGTGTTTCTAATTGTCGCCGTTTGAAGAAATTAGCATTTTTGGCTCAAAGCATGGAACTACAGTATGCTCTTTTTGCATATAATGAGGGTAGGTTGGAAAATGTCCAAACTTCCAAAGATGGCCTCTCTATCACTTCTTGTTAGTTGTTTTACCTAGGATTTCGCTGACCAATAATCTAACAAGTTCTAGTGGCCAGACTGATTGTGAATCATCCCAGAAGATGTTCCTAATCCCTCTCAAAGTTTTTAGAATTTTCTTGACCATGTGTATTGTTTTTCCAAGATTTGTACTGACTTACCATTTATACACACTGCTTCAATCATCTTATTTGTTCTTTCAATTGTATGCATTTTCCAAATTCTGCAATTTAAACCTGATTCAAACTAAAACTGCAACTTCTTATTTCATTTCAGTACAACCTACTCTTATTTCTCTTATAGTGTTGTTCTGGATTTAAACAGTGGTCATTGTGTCATTGTACAAATAAGGCTTGAATACATAGGTCATTTCTTGCAGACAAACAATGACTGACACAAACAACACAATTCACTTAATCAGATCCATACATCCAAAACAAATCACTTATTCAACAATCAGATTCCAATCAATCATTTCAACAATGTATAAGTTCTGGTTGCAACATTATTGAAAATAACAAACCAACCATCCAGAATCAACAGAACAATCTACAAGACACTTTTCAATGAACTTTTCCTCGAGTTTATATTAATTATGTTGAAGGAGCATAAAGGGGGAAAGTGAAAGTAAAACTGCATATTTTTCACTCCCTTCTGTTATCAGATTTTTTTTTTTTTTTTGGTATGATGTTGGGAGGATCTAAGTCAAAGCTTGCTAAACATGGAGAAAATTTGGAGAAGGTTATGCATGGTCTTTTCTTTTTTGAGGGTGTGGGTTCGACCTTGTCAGTGGAGATTAAATCATTTGTTAAATCTAATAAGACCGATCAAGGTGTCTTCGTCTAAGCCCATCTAATTCATCACTCTTTTCCAACTCGTAAATACAACCCAAAGATGTCCGGTAAATTTCATGATCAACCAAACTCTCATGCGATTTTTCTTCTATAAACATCATTATCTTCTAGTTCTTTATCTCTATCCCTTCATCAAATTCCAAACCCTTGAATTCGTTCCTTATACATTTGAAGGTCAATCTTCTTTAGCATGTTACCCTCCATCTCGCCTTTCTTTCTCAAATGGAAAGCACTTTCATCTCTTTCTAAATCGGTTATCAGAAAGGCTTCCAAACTGGCTTTCATCTTTTCTCCAATTTCTCTCTCTCATTTCATCTCTTCTCTCCTTTCCTCCTCTCTGCCTTAGAGCTTCTTCCTAATAATTGTTCTTTCTCCCGAATTCAAATACTTCTAAGAACTCTTTATCCGATTTTTCTGCTCTATTTCGCTCCTTTTCTTCCATATCTTTTCTTTTATTGATCTCAAGATCTCCATGATTTGTTTCCTTCCTCCTTCGAGCTTTCGCTTGCTGTGGAAATTCTCTCGTCATATCAGATAGGAATGACTCGAGACTCATCCTAAAGGCATCTTTCCTCTTCTTACTAGAGGAATTTGCTCCTGAATAGTTTCATTTCCTATTTCCATTTTCCTCAAGAAGCTCGTTTCTATTTCCACCATCACTCCTTCGCTTTTATTCTCGTGGGCCCCTTTTGTTACACCCAGAAGGGTCAAGGAGACTCGGGGCATGTTTCTTCTTCGCCCCCATGATCCTCTCAGCCCAACCGAGATGCATAGTCTCGTTTCATTGTTTGTAGGTGAGGGATTAGTCCTTTGCTTAAGTGGTACCTTCGATCGACCTCAATTAAAACCTCCAACATTCATTTTATAACCTTCAAAAGGGCATATAGAGTCTGATTTCCCTTGTTCTCTCACCGCACGTAGATGTTTAGTTAGCTACTACTAAGATAGGAAGTAGAACAAAACCTTAGCTTCCTCAGTGAGGGAGCCTCCGTTGATGGGCAGTGAGGGTTCTCTCTCTTCTTCCTCGCGGGCTTCCCACCCCCCGCCCAACAGCAAGGAGGTCTATAATCTCTCATGATCCGGGCTTCTACCGCTCTAAATTTGGAACCGTGTTTGAGTTCCTTTAGTTTGAACATCTCATCGATTCTTCTGTGCCCAAAGGGTACCCAGACTCCTCGCACATATACTGAGTCCTCTCTCATTCCTACCATGTTTGCATAGAATTCCCTGGCTAGAGCAGCGAATCCAGGCATCGTGTGTTCACATAAGCACTCCCAACCTCTCTTTTCTATTATCTCAGAAAAATGAGAAATCAGCTTTCCAAAACCTCTTTCACTGATGAAGCCCTTGTCAGCCAGCACCTTAGTCCATAAATCTTTAGCTTCTGCAGATACAAAATCTTTGTCTTCTTATGATTCTCCTTCACTTTGTTCTCCGCTAATTCTCCGTCTAAGGCCCTTTCTTCCTCAACTAGTTCCTCCATTTTTAGCCGGTTTTCCGGGTTCTCAGATTCGTTACAAGGCCTAAGACTGAGGTTCCAGTGAACCTCCCTCCACTCTCGCAATGCTCACTAAGGAGCTCATTAATTATTCGTTAAGATCCCGAGTGCAGTTTTGGCTATCCGCCATGGGTTAGAGTTTGGAATCGTATGGGTTTTAGGTTTTGGTAAATGCAAGAGAGAAAAGAAAGTGAACGGTTTGGGAAGATGTGGCTGAATGGAAGTTTTGGGGAAGATTGGCTATTCAGTTTGTTTGATGAGCTCAATGTTATTATTGTCTCATGGAATGTCGCAACCTTAAAAACATGAGTCACAACATTAATCGCTTTCTCACGCGCCTCATTTAATGTCAGTAACACCTAAATCAGAAGGTTAAAACCTATATTTATTAGGATTTAGTCATTTTCGGTCGTGACCTTTTTAGATCTGTTGTGACTAGAAATGTGGTCTTGACAAATAAATTGATGTCACGACCTATTTCTCTCTTTCTTTAGTTTTTCCTGGTCGCGACCTAAATCCTAATGTTGCGACATGGAGCCTTACCTCAGTCTTTTGAAACTCACACTTGATGTCAGGACCAAAATTACCAAGGCGACCTTCGTTTAGTCTTGACCAAAACTTGCGTTGCGATATTGAAATTTTCTAATTTCCTGTGTTATCACTTAGAAAACCCGGGTCGCGACCTAGTCCGGCCGCGACTCAGAAAAACTCTAGATCTTCATAAACACTTTAAATTCAAACAAGATTAATGCAAGAACTCAATTCAAACAAGAACCATTCATCCTCATCATTCAAAAGTTCATCAATATAGATCATCAAAGCATCAGATTCAACAGTGAATTGGAAATTCCAATTCCCCCAAACTTCAATCATGCATTCTTATTAAAGACAAGTTTTGGGAATCAGAATTACTCCCCCTTGTGGTCTTGTTTGAATTATGGAAGCAATAATTTCAGACTCCATCTCTATTCAAGCCCTTACTCGACCTGCAAGAACAGCAAGAGAACAATACATAAGTCTAACTAGAAAATGACTAATAAAAAAAAATAAAAATAAATCGAATTAATAAAACTTAGAAAGAAATTGTCAGACGGGTCGCTTTCCCACAAAGCCTCGCTACTTTCGAGTCCTTAACTCGATCTTGTCGCTATAAAGTTCTTGTTTCAAATTTCATTTTCCACTAAGAACTAGGTATCAATCATATTTCTTCCAAGATACCGCTTCAATCGTTGACCATTCACTTTAAACTCTTCTTCATTACTGGTTTTCAATGTCACTGCCCCAAAGGTTGTACTTGCCACTATTGTATAAGGGCCACTCCATTTTGATTTCAGTTTACCTGGAAAAAGTTTCAGTTTGGAGTTGAAAACAAGACCCGACTCCTCGTTTAAATTTCTCCTCAAAATCCTTTAATCATGCCATTTCCTTGTCTTGTCTTTGTAAATCGTGGCATTATCATAAGCTTCATTTCTAAGCTCTTCCAATTCATTTAGTTGAAATAATCTTTCCTCTTTAGCAGCCTTGAAATCAAAATTCAATTTCTCGATGGCCCACATAGCCTTGTACTCCAATTCAAGAGGGAGGTGACAAGGTTTTTCAAAGACAATCTCGTAGCTGTGGACATTCAATGGGAGTTTTTATATGAAGTTCTCAGATGCCCACAATGCATCATCAAGCTTAGAGACCAATCTTTTATGCCTGAGCTTGCAGCTTTTTTCAAGAATTTCTTATCTCTCTCGATAGTGCTCAAAGTGCTATTTTTAACTCGTTTATTGCAGTTTTGAGCACTTTTTATGTACTAATCAACAGAATTAACCCAATTGGCAATAATTGCTGTCCCTACTATTCTACTGATCACATTTTGTGGCAAATTTTGTAGTTTTTGCAAGCTATTTATACCAAAATTGTTGAGTCGATCCAACACGAAGAATTTGAGTCGAACTCAGCATTGCAGATCATAAACCAAAAGGAAAGAAGAGCATAAAATGCAAGGAAATCGATCATCAAGTAGAATTTTTAGAGTCACAAAATTTCGCTAACCTCGCGTAATTTCACACTAAAATTTTCGCAACCCATGAAATTTCGCTTCGCAGTGTTGCGAAACTGCCTCCCCTACGCATTGTTCACTTTTCAAACCTGTTGATTATTCCTGCTGCCCGTTTGTTTTTTTCATTTTTTGTTCACATTTTGGTTTTCTTCCTACTTTCCCCTTGTAATAGTGTTTAGATTTGTAGTTTTTGGTAATTTTGTAAAAGGGGTTTGGCTATAAAAGCCCCACACAAGCATTGTAACAGGATCTTCTTTCTTAATAAAATTTTTCTGAGCAGGAACCTTTTAGCAGTTCCCACTCTTTTTCCCTCATTTTCTCTCTCTTTCTCACTAACCAAACACCCTCCGAGGATGACAACCTATAGGATGAGTGGCTAGAAATTTATTTCTCCTTGAAGAAGAAGGCTATCGGTGGGATACATGGCAAACTAAGGGTTTTCCATGTTTTAACTAGGGAGGTATTTTCTATAATTTTATGGTTTCATTCAAACGGGCTAATCCCTTCTGCCGCTTTTGAATGATCGGTATGTGATAAGCTGGGTTCATTGGATGCTTAATGCATCCCATTGACATCCGTTAGTTATCATCCAAGCGGGTTATTGAAAGGTGATTCAAGGTTGTTTTTATTTTCTCCAAATTTTAGGTCTGGATCCCTTCCTGCTCACCTTAAAATGGTCGCACTGCAAGCTTTGTGGTTCATCAGATGCTTATTGTTAGATACAGTGATATTCATTAGTTATCATTTATTAGCTGTTGAAAAGTGAGTCAAGGTGATGTTATTCACTACCCGAGACCATCAATAAGAAGCAAATACCAGTTTTTCAAAGATATTTATATAGGGTTCAGTTTTTATAGCAACATGAAGATCCGGTTCGGGAAATGGCTATAGGTCATCCTCCACAACGTGAGGAAAAGGGACCCGAGAACCCCTGAATAGCCTTTAGAACCTAAATCCAGTAGCCTAACACTTCAAGAGTCTCTATTTTCATTTTATTTATTTATCTGAATTTCGCTTCAAACATTAAACCCCTTGTTTTTACCAAAACCTTAAAATCCAAATTAAATTCACCAATTAGAACTTAAGTGCAAGTCATTTGTGCGAAGAAAACCCATCCTTGTGTTCGAACCTAGAGCCACTATATCAAGCAGCAGAGCTGCTGCTACGCCGCAGAGAAATAAAGTTATAAATTTTGTTGATTCCGGATACCTACTGTAACTCGAATCAAATGGCGTTGTTGTCGGGATGGTGCCTAAGTGCAAATGATGACATACTGAACACTTGTGATCCTCATCACAAGATCTGGTGAATTTTCTTGTATCATTCTTTTTATTATTTTTCTCGCGCTTTTTTTAGTTTCATTTCACCGTAAAAGAAAAGAAAAAAAAGTAGGGTCGGGGTTCTTGTTGTCTCAGGTTTCGCCTGCTCTACCGGCAGAGGCATGTTCCTAAAGCGTGAGCTTCAATCAGGATCAAATGGAACCCCCATATGAAGAGCAGCATAGTCAGTGTTTCGTGGAGAGAGATCCTAAAGCATTTAGGTTCATGAGGGACTATAGAAACCCTCCATGGGTGAGTGCACCCTCCTACATGGTGTAAAACCCGAGAAAAATTCAATTTTTCTGAAAAAGAGTAAAATGGTAATTTCGGTTGAAAACCGGAAATTCTCTAGATCTCGGATGATGAAATGGATCATGGGCCATAAATTGCCTCTCGCTGAAATCAGTTACCTAGAAAATTCGGCTTCGAATTCGGGACAACCCGAATATTTTACGATTTTCCGGGTGATAAGTCGTTAGCGACTCTGGTGGACGGTAAATTTTTAATAAAAATCTCGTGGTCGTGAAATGACTTGGGTTAAGTTCATTTAAAAATAAAGTGAATTGAAAAGAAAATAAATTGTTTCAAAATGGACCCGAATGAAGCAATATGAACCATGTATTAAAATGATAATACACACACACATTAATATTAATAACAATACATAATATTATTATAATAATAAAATGGAAAAATCAAGCAAAAGGGGGAGAGAGAAGGCCGAGTAAAGAGCGTTGGGGAGAGAGAAAATATATTTTTTTTCTCTCGCTTCTTTCTCAGATCTACGAAAATCGGACTCGTAGTTTTCATCTGTATCAAGGCAAAGTTGATCCATGCGACGAGCAACGCGCACCAAAATCTTGAGTTTCATTAAGTCTAAAAGGTAGGGAATTTTCCTACTTGTGTTATTTCTAATAAAGGCTATTTAATGGTTTGGAATTGGCGAGGTCGGAAAGGTCAGAAATTCTTCACCCTCAAATTTTTGTGTGAGTGTAGGAATTTTTAGGAATTTTTAGACTGCTTTTAGACAATCATGACAGACTTTCAGACTATTTCAGCAATCTCGACCGTGTTGAGGTTTGTTTTGCCCCTGGACTGACATGTCTTCGGCCCAGGTGTGTTTTGGTATCACAATATTCGGTGATGAACCGTGAAGGGACCAAAAGGTGCCCTGTTTTATATGGGTACGAGATTTAGGCCATTTTGTGTGTTATTACTAGAATAGTAACGTGAATAGTGACACATAATTATTTTTTGTGTGAAAATGTGTATGGTTGAGTGATTCAAAATGAATTGTTTCAGATTTGTTAATTAAATTTTATGTGAGCTAATTTTCGTGTAATTGATCGTGAACTTGCATAACATGCTTTATGTGATTTAATTATGTTAATATATATGCATGTGAATTTATTAGCATGAATGTGTTGAATTGGCATCATGCATTCCATATGCACCGGGTAATCTAGAAATTAGGTGTGAGTGCATAATAGACTCCATTAATCATGGTTAGATATTTGATGGTGTGTCGTGAGTACATTTGCATATGGATCAACACCGTAGTTAACAGGGTGATGAGCTTAAAAGTCATCTATTTTAGTCCATCTTTCTGTTTGATTTTAATGTAAAAATGAATAATTAAGATGCAGAAATATGAAGAAACTCACCAAAATCAAGTATTCAGGAGTAAAAAGAAAGAAGAAAATGCAAAGGAAAAATGCAAAGAATCGGAGGAGTAAAAAATGCGTAAAATAGCAGGCGTAAATGAAAGCAACCGGTTAACTAATGTTGCAGTTTTGGGGTTGCACAGTCAAGTATGAGGTCGCGACATCAGGAAAATTGAAGGAATTTTAATGCAGGTCATGGCAGGATTAAGCAAGACAGTACCAAGATTGAGCGTAAACGAGAATGATGTGCTCGCGACAACATCATGATGTCGCTGACAAAGGCGCTGATGTCGCGACAACATCAGCGATGTCGCTGACAAAGGCTGGGATGTCGACAAGAGATCTGAGGTCGCATAAGAGAAGCGCCAGATCGCCAGACATGCAAGATGAAATCATAGACTCGTCATTGTCGCGACAGAGGAATGAGGTCGCGACATCAAAAGCAACCAGTTGAAGCCTCCAGAGACATAAAGTGATGTCGCGACAGGTGATCGAGGTCGCGACATGAGACTTCCTTAGTTGAAGGTTGCAGTTCCTTAAAAGTGATGTCACAACAAGAAGTCGAGGTCGCGACATCAGGAACACAAGTTTGGGCGCTGGCAGAAGACATGAGCCGATGTCGCTGACGCGGAGATCGATGTCGCGACAATTAAGAAGGACCAGCCTAAAGCCGCAGAGCCATAAAGTGATGTCGCGACAGGATTGATGTCACATCGTGAACGAACACTGAGACCTCGTGGAGTCATAGAGGATGTCGCGATAAGGGATCGAGGTCGCTGACAACAGAAACTATCAAGTGAAAACTCCAGCCATAAGTCGATGTCGCTGATGCGGATTGATGTCGCGACATCAAGAGCAACCAGCAAAAAGATACAAGTGGCAAAAAGATTGAAGCATGCGTTGATCGTAATGATGTCACGATAACAGTTAAGCCGTCGCAACATCGTAAAACTCGCTTGAGTTACAAGAACATAGCGAGCCGCTGTCAGAACAAAAGATTGATGTCGCGACATTTTGAGCTACAAGTTGAAACCTGCAGAACTATAAGCTGATGTCGCGACATCAAAAGCAACCAGTTGAAACATCCAAAGACATCAGTTGAAGGCTGCAGATGACTTGAGCTGAGGTCGCAACAAGACATCGATGTCGCGACATCAGGAGAGACTAATTGAAACCTGCAAGGGCATGAAGTCATGTCGCGACGTGAGATCGATGTCGCGACATCAAGAACCATCAGTTGAAACCTGCAAAGGCATGAAGTGATGTCGCGACAAGGGATCGATGTCGCGACATCAGGAACACCAGCTTCTGGAAGGTTTGTAAGATTCTAAGCCGATGTCGCTGACATGATCGATGTCGCGACATGGATGATGTCGCTACGCGGATTTGAAGGCGAATTCGAACATTAACATGGGCTACCCACTTGGAAACTATAATAAAGATCGCATCAGATTAGCCCAACCAGAGAAACCCTATAAATATCGCTACAAATTACCCAAATTTCATAACAAGAGCTTACAAGGACACAGACGAGAGGTCCGGTAAATGGCGTTCATTTTCTTTATTTTTCTTTAGTTTTCTTTTCTTTCTTTCTTTTCTCGTTTTTATGTTGATAGTTAGAGATGAGATTAGATTTATCGCTTTAAGCCGCTTTTCCGAATCGATGTTACTATTTTGAGCAGGTTGAATGTAGAATTCAATTTTCAAATTACTACCTGAATGTTTGTGCCTGCATACAAATTTGAATTCAGCTCCACTCATAATGCAAAGCTATTCTTATGATCGTGAGGAATGTCAGAGTGTGTAATTCAAGAATCGAGGAACCTGCAACTTCCTATGAATGCTATTGTCGAAATTATCTTTCCGTATTGTTTCAAAGAAATTGCACTCTACTTTATGAATTTACTTTCTAAGTTATGGGTTTAATGTTTTTTGATCTGAATATCGCTCTTATAAAATTCGTATTAAGAATTGTTTCATTGCTCTGATTTCAAGGAGGTCCTCTGAGTGACACAGAGATGACATTCCTGGGAGTTACGAACATTTCTTTGAAGGTATATTCACCTGCTATTAGAGATCTAATGAGCCTTGTAAGTTTACTTGATAAACTTTCCTCACTTGAAATCAAGAATGAGCCAATGAGCTTATCAATTTAAACAAGGTAGAGTCCACCCCAATCTCGAATAGTGAAGCCAATCCCGTGCTAGCCGAGATCTAATCAAGGAGAGGGTGATCTATTCTAATTTTTTGAGGAAGAGTGACCTGAAGTTGTATATCCTGTTGGACCGATAACTTGGGAGCTTAAGGTTTACAAATTCATAAAATGGGTATGAAGTATTGCAAAAGAAAAAAATACCCGTGATTTAGGAAGTCCCTTTAAAAAGTAGTTATCTCATTCCCGTATTCGAGAGGATCAAAGTAAAAATTAGATAATGAAATGGAGTTTGAGAGATCCACTGTACTACTAAACGCCTTGGACAAGATTTTTTAAATTTGAAATATACAAGCAAATTAATAAAGGTTAATCTATTGTGAATTGATACTTCCACCAATAGCATCGATCTTAATGTACTCTAAAAGATGATTATCTCGCTTCCATTTATTTTCTTAACTATTCATTATTCATTATTCTTTAGATTTCGCCATTTGATTGCTCATTCTTTTATTATATACTCAGATATTTTGCAACTTCTTAAGCCGAACACAATGTCATGTTATAGTCCAAATAGTATGGAGCTTCGAGTAGTCGTGGCAGTTGATCTAGAATTCCCGAGATCTCTCGCGGGATCGATATCCGACTTAAATCCACTTATTACTTGACCAGGCACTTGGCAAAGATATTAGGCCAAAACCAATATCGAAAAGGATTTACTCTTGTACATGTGTTTTGGTCTAGTCAACAGTGGGCTTGACTAATAAGACAACGTCCAAATGAGTCGCATGGGTTAAGAAAATGGAAATGGCTCATTGCATTTCATATGCACCAGCACCCTCCTGCAACAATAGAGTGAGTGTAATGAGGTGGTTTCTGAGAATTGTTTGGAGGGTTGACCAACAATATTATTTATCAGAGTGTGTCCATTACAACATCGGAGGGTTGTCCATATAATATCAATCGTCAGAGTCTGCCCAATTGATATACATCGGAGGGTTGTCCACAAAATAGATTATCAAAGTATGTCCACTATTTCTATTGGAGGGTTGTCCACGGTTAAAAACAAATACCTTTGTTTGGAAATAGTTTTCATTCATGGTAGAATGCATGTTTGAGGGAGTCATGAGAACTCGAGGCGTATGGGTGTAAGAGGAATCTCGATATCATAGTTCCAGATGGGTGTAAGAGACCTACTAGATTACCCAAAAGTTATGTTGCCCAAAGAAGACACACTAGCCATGTTTATCACATTACTTCGGGTTGTGTGATAGAGTCGGATTGACTGGGATTTGTTGCCCATTGACACTTGCATTTGCAATGGAGCCTGTGAGGGCTCGACATTGATCATTGGTAATACTCAAAGGGATAAATACACAAATATGAGAGACAGGAGACTAGCGATGAGCGACAGATATATTACTCAATCCATATTTGAGTGATGGAGCCGATTTAGAGCTCCTGGACATGGGCATGTGGTGAGTCGAGTCTCATTCATGGAATGTCGACATTCAGGTAGACATGTGTATGTTGCACTTGGATGTGTGTTTGATTATGCGACCATTGCATTTGCACTTAGGTGGGGAGTAGCTCTTGTAGGAGATTATCACTACTGGGCTTTGCTCACCCTGTTGTGGGACCCCCTTTCAGGTACAGGTCAGGTGCATATGGTTGACCCGCATTCGGGATCGCACATATGAAGTGATTCGTGCCACGGTAGGGTGATGCGGAATCAACAAAATTTATATCCTATATTCCTCCTACCGCGTAGTCGTCACGCAAGATAGCTGGCTCAGTATTCGAACACCGATTTAGTTTTCATCCTATGAATGATTCGTGACGTTGTTTGGAAAAATGGT
Source organism: Tetrastigma voinierianum (assembly GCA_016808115.1). Lineage (NCBI taxonomy): Eukaryota > Viridiplantae > Streptophyta > Magnoliopsida > Vitales > Vitaceae > Tetrastigma > Tetrastigma voinierianum. The sequence goes on along the minus strand of JAEQBH010000896.1, from coordinate 69,669 downwards.
GAGCTTTATTTGGATTTCTGGATTTGTTTCAAAATGCTGGGGTTGTGTTTCACTAATAATCAGAATGGTTTAAAGTGAAGGTGAAATGGTAACTTTGAAGGCTCGGGTCACTAGCTCAACATGGGGTATTAAGGTGTCCTCGTTATTTCCTCAGATTAGTGGGCAAATGACCTATAAATAAAGCCAAAACCAGACTTTGTTTAACTATAAACCTAAATTTGTGAACCACTATATTTGAGTCAAACCAAGTACTAAGCATTCAAAGTCCCATCGCTTTAAACCCTATCATTCAACCTCATTTCAAAGGGCTCGTAATGGCATCTAGCGATATCAAGGCATCTAGCATTAAGCATGCACGAACCTCAAAGCATGGCAAGTATTGACCAAAGGAACAACATTAAATTGCATTAAACCCTGAAGGCTTGGAAGGTATGAACCATAAAATGCAGACTAGATCATTTAAAGCATGAGGACAACTCCGCAACAACCCCAAAACTGGGGTTAGCTACCCTCCTCTTCAGCTATGAGGCTTAGCCAAGCATCCCTTGAGTTGTCATCCTCAAGGGGTGTGTTTGACAGCCTAGAAAATGAAAGAAAGAGGAGAGAGAAGAGAGCAAATGAAACCTTAAAATGAAAGCTGCGGGAAACTTTTAGAAAATGAAAAGTTGCTTCCAAGTTGCTTAGGGTTACAAGTTTGTGGGGGTTTATATAGTACAACCCAAAGTGTGAAATTACCAAAATACCTAAAATATGAGATTACATAAGGGCTAAAATGGTAATACATCAAACATGGTCGTTTAGGATCAAATATACAAAAATCACAGGCAGCACTCGCTATGCAGGGGATTCGCTTAGCATAGCGAAAATTTCGCTTAGTCTAGCTGAATTACTAGCCTAGAGAAAATTTCGCTAGCCTAGTGAAATTATTGTGATAAAATGAAATTGCAAATTCGCTAGGCACGCAAATTTCCTGCTATTAGCAAAATTTTCGCTAGCCTACGAAAAATTCTCAATTTCGCTAGGATTGCGAAATTTTCAAGAATCATAGCGAAAACTCGATCACTGCTTTGCTCACTGCATCTCACCGCATCTACAAATTTCTTCAAAATCCACTTCAAATTCTCGCTTCGGCGGTTGAAAACACCGCGGATTCCTTAGCATTCGCACATATCTTGTCATCAAACTTAAACACAAGTACGAGGTACGCAAAGACTCGCAAAATCACCAAAAACAAGCCTCGAAATGGCATCGTTGAACTAAGTGGACCTCGCACACATCAATTGGCTTAATCGATATGATTAGTGCGCAAAACACTCAAAACCTATCTCGATGTGGCCTGGGCCACCTCGGGGCACTAATCACACTTCAACCGACACGCGCTGTCCTATATTCCCATCGCCGTAGTCAAGCTTACCGCAGCATAGCCGGTCAGGGTCGAACACGGGATGGGTTTTCATCCTGCGAATGATTTGCATCGTTGTTTGGAAAATGGTGAGGCTGCTTTGATTTCCGGATTCGTTTCAAACAAAGGGGGTCAGAGTGTTCACCGAATAACCGTAATGGTTTGTATGAAGGTGAATTGGTAACTTCAAGGTCAACTAGCTCGATAACATGGGGTATTAAGGTCTCGTTATTTCCCTCGCATTAGCAAATGACCTATTGTCAGCCAAAACCGATCTCTTTGTTTAAGTATAAAACCCAACCCTAGAACCACTCCTATTTGAGTCAAACCAAGTACTAAGCATTTAAAGTCCCATTCATTTAAACCCTATCATTCAACCTCATTTCAAAGGCTCGTAGTTGCATCTAGCGGATATCAGATCTAGCATTAAGCATGCATCAACCACAAAGCATGGCAAGTATCGACCAAAGTGAACAACATTAAATGGCATTAAACCCTAGTTTGGAAGGTATGGAACCATAAATGCAAGACTGCATCATTTAAAGCATGAGGACAACCTCGCAACAACCCCAAAACCAGCTAAACCCACCCTCCTCAGCATGAGGCTTAGCTAAGCATCCCTTGAGTCATATCCTCAAGGTGTGTGTTTCATGTACCTCTAGAAAATGAAAGAAAGAGGAGAGAAGAGAGCAAAATGAAACCCTAAAATGAAAGTCAGCGTAAGTACAAGCAAACACACTGATGCATGCCAGGATTTTACAAAAAGTATATATATGGTTCAAAAAGTGTATGTACGTATAAACATTACCTTTAAAATGAACAACACTGCTAGGAAACCGATACGAGAACAGATACCAAATAAGAACAAGTTTTAGGCCAACATCGATCCTAGAAATCAACTCCGAATTTCCACCAAAATCTACGATTCCTAATGTAATCGATTGAGCCAATAAATTGCAAAATTATTCCTTCCCCCCAACCTAGCTAATTCCATGGCCTTAAATTGTTGAACAACCTAAATAGGATTAGCTACACTTATTTTTCATTTGATTACATTGTAGGGTGCAATAAGCAAAACTCGACTTCACCAAAGTCCTAGCTGGTCCACCGATGACTCCCAACCAATTAAGGTTTAGGGCATCAAGCCAAAAGGATCACTTGACCACAAACTCTTCAGGCTTCACCCCAGACTCAGAATGACTTCGAGAATTGAGCACCTACAACACGCTAAACTCTACCCATCCACCCATGTAACGAACACTAAGTCGATGACTCCCAACCAACTAAGATTTAGGGCATCGGGCTTCAAAGGCTTTCGCCATATACCCCACGGACCGTATTCGGGTTTCAAGGCAAAGCGTCACTCGCTTTATTTTTCTTTTCTTCTTTCTTTCTTTGCTTTTTCTTTTCCTTTGGAAGACAACATTGGCCTCATATATGGGTGTACTAACCTATTACTGGTTGTCAATATGTCTAAGGCCTGGGCTTTGTGCGCGAAAAGAGTGTATATACTCACAAAATTCTAATTATAATAACTGTAAAGTGTGTGAATTAGCTCAAGGGGGAATGTTCAAGGTTGAAATACGCCAAAATCTTAATTGACTAAAAACTAAATCATGCATGGAATTGTTCTAACATTAAGGTAACAACAGGGTTTCAATTCTCCAATTAAAGGCAATTCAATTGTTCAATTAAAAGAAATTCAATTGTCCAATTGAAAGAAAAAGTAGATACACAAAATAAAGACATAAAAGTATTTTAAAAAGCTAGAGAAGAATGAAGTTGGTAGGTTGCAAACTGTGAGCAACCATGAAATCGAATTCCAAAATATGAAAATTACTTTCAACTTGCTTAGCATGGAATGCAAAAACTAATGGATTGGAATGTATCACCTCAAGCATGATGGTCGAGGCAGGGCATTTCCATTTGTCGGGTGTCATCGCAATCGCTAACACAAGGAAATCAAATGTCAAACTCGACATACCAAAAATTTCAAACAAAAGGAAATTTAATCGAAACTAAACAATGAGAATAGTGGCTAGCCGGAACTAGCAAGAGCTTCACCCTGACGTGTGGATCGTAGGATCTGCAGGAGGGTCCAACAGAGAATTTCCTCCCGACATCACGCACAACATAGGGCTTCACCCTTTGTCCATTAACTTTGATCACCCTATCACCGCTTTGATTGAGAGAATCCACCGAACCATTGGGGTATGCCTGGCCGAATAATGAATGGACTCGCTCCATCGCGACTCGAGCTTCCTAAATAGACGGAGCTCGGAGTCACATAGAGGACTTGTCCCCCGCCGAAATTCTTCCCACCATCATCCGTCATGCCATTTTTTTATCTTTCCTTTGCACCTTCGAATTCAAGTAGGCATCATTTCGCATTTCTTCCAACTCATTGAGATCGAGGGAATCTCTTGACTCCAAATTCTTCTTAGATCCATGTTCAGCTTGATTGCCCACCATGCCTTATATTCGATCTCCACTGGAAGGTGACACGCTTTACCATAGACCAACCGATAAGGGGACATTCCAAGGATTGTCTTGAAAGCTGTCCTGTAGGCCCACAACGAATCAAGCAGTTTGATGGACCAGTCTTTTCTGTTGTTGTTTACCACCTTCATCAGAATGGTCTTAATCTCTCTGTTAGCAAGTTCCACTTGGCCACTTGTTTGAGGATGGTAAGGGGTGGCCACTGGTTTCACACACCTCATATTTAAATCATGAGGTTTTCAAAGGCTTGTTGCGTAAATGTGAACTCCATCGCTAATGATGGCTTTCGCACTCGAACCTAGAAAAGATGTTTGCTTTCAAGACTTGAGTACCACTGCGGGTCACTGCTCATTGTGGATTGCTTCAACCCACTTTAGACACATAGTCCAATTTTCACCAAAATGTATGTATGACCATAAGAGGTGGTGTCCCATGAAATCGAAGGCCCCAAACATCAAATAGCTAAACCACTAAAATCGGGTTTAGGCATCATACATGCTGAGACAACTTCCCGAGTCTGCACCTATCACACACTCAAGACATCCGGTGCTTCCTTAAACAAGGAAGGCCAAGAGAAACCAGACCGGCAGCACCTTCCACTCCGGTCTTTGGGAGGCAAAGTGACCACCACAGAACTCGTGCGCGGGCCTCGACTCCCTCGTTGTTCCTCCTCAGCACACACTTCCCGATTATCCGATCCGCACGCATTCGAATAAGAAGGGCTTCTTCCCAATAAAAAGAATGGATCTTCGCAAAGAAATACTTTTATCCTATTCTCTTTCCACTGGCGGGATTTCCCTCACGGGCGAGGAAATTGGCTATGTGAGCGTACTGTGGAGCTTTTTCTAGCTGCATCAGTGGATTCTTCAGAAATTCATCATCGACTGGTGGGCTATGAGTGTCGTGGGCTATCATAACCTTGAAAGATGATCTCACTACATTCTCACTCCCTTCTTGTCTTTAATTTGCAAGTTAAACTCCTGAAGTAAAAGAACCCATCGGATGAGACTTGCTATCGCATTTTGCTTGGTCAGGAGATATTTCAAAGCGGAATGGTCCGTAAAAATGACTATATCAGACCCAACCAAGTATGCTCAAAATTTGTCTAAAGCATACACCACTGCCAACAATTCCTTCTCTGTAGTAGTGTAATTCCTTTGTGCTTCATTTAAGGTTTTGCTTGCATAATAGACTACATGAGGTTTCCCATCTTCTTCGTCGAGCATCGTTCCGATAGCAAGATCACTTTACATCACACACTCAAAAGGCAACCCGCGCCAGTGCTCGCACTATCGGGGGCAAGAGTCAAATGGGACTTCAACTTTCAAAGCCTCTCTAGCATTCTTTCCCAAACAAATTCGCATCTTCAGAGCTTTGTATGTGGGTTTAGCAATCTTCGAGAAGTCTTTAATGAATCTTCTATAGAAGCCTGCATGACCAAGGAATTGCCTAACTGTTTTCACATTCGTTGGGGACGGAAGCTTGGAAATAAGTTCAATCTTTGCTTTATCAACTTCTATCCCCCTCCTGGAAATAATGTGGCCCAGTACAATTCAGCAGTTAACCATAAATAGCACTTCTCCCGAGTTGAGCACCGGGTTCTTCTCGATACCTCTGCCCGGGATGGCCTCCGGATTAATTAGGACATTCTTGAAGTCGCGCCATATACCGGTGATGTCATCGTGCTTATACCTCCATTATACGCTCCATATATCAGTGAACATCGCTGACATACATCTCACGAAAGTGGTGGGGCGTTCACAAGGCAAAAAGAGCATCCTCTATGGCATATGTACGAATGGACAAGTGAAAGTGGTCTTTTCGATCTGCAGTGCGATCTCTGTCTGGAAATACGAATACCCATCCAGTAATAGAATGGGTGTCGAAACTCTTTCAAGGTGTCGATGAGCGGCAGGGAAGTGATCTTTTTCGCGTTACTTCATTAAGCCTCCTATAATCTATGCACACTCTCAGCCATTGAAGTGAGTCCCGGGTAAACCGATTCTTCACCACTTTTCATTTGTCACGAGTTCATCGGCTCCCGACTACTTAGGCGCCACGAGTTGGGCTCCGCAGTCTTTGTCGAAATGGGGTAAATGATCACAGAGCTTGGAGCAGTTTAGGATCTCAGTCTGAACTACTTCCTGTAGGTGGGGTTCGACCTCATTTCATTAATTTGTCTAACTTGACCTTAGGCTCCCTCTTCTAGGTAAATGTGATGGGTCTCAGTTATTTGGGTTTTTATGCCTTTTAAATAAGAAATTTTCCACTGATGCTTGCTTGTTCCTTTTGAGATGATGCATTAGGTTATGCTCTTGTCACCGGTGGTGTGATGATGAAATCCTGGCTGGACATTCTCATTACGCGAGAAATATATGCTTGACTCTTGGGAGGTTTGAGCTCTAGCTGTTTGAGGTTCCGCCAGTTCGTCACGAGTTAATAGAGGTAGGATTTCTATTTTTCTCCTCCGGTACCTGTACTGGCTCATGCATTAGAGTTCTGTTCTTGAGCCTTTCGGATAACTCTGGGTTAATACATCTACGCACCTGTTTGCTCATTAGCTGTTCTTGAGAATCGCATCTATTATACGGACTTCTTCGCAGTCATCTTCTTAGAGTGCATATGCCTTTTACTCGAATGAAAATATTAGTTCTAAGGTCATATTCCCAAATGTGAGTTGCATAACCCCATTAGGCAATTTATTATAGCGACCAGTAGCGAGAATGGCCTCCACTAAAATGATGGGCACATGATTGGCTCAACATATGAATGGCTCTGTAGTGAAATCTGTGAAATCCACTAGGTAATAAAATGTCCACTTGTATTAATACATCCTCAATGGTCCTTCGGTATTTTAATAGACCTATCGGCTGAAGTGACAGTCATCTTGATCGTGGGTTTGGTTCTCCCAGACAATTGCTTGTACATGGAATATGGCGAGAGGTTCCATAGCTGGCTCCACAAATCTAACGATTGCTTTCTCCACGCTCATTGCCTCGATATTAACCAGTTATTTGGACATCAGGGTCTTTTATATTTCCTTTGGAGTCTTGCACTTTCGTGATAGCACTCTACTTGCTCGGTGGCCTTTTTGTTTACATTTGAGACTCCTTTTTGCAGTGCATGGGTCCTTGAACTGCGTGAGTGGGGACTTGGGTGATCATGTCAAGGAGATAATGCTTTCACTTGCCTGAAACTTCCCTAGCATTTCTATTTTTAGTTGAGACTTTTCACTTTTTTGGAGAGCTATGGAAATGGAGGATTACGATCTTCACCTCTTCCTTATGTTATTCTTCTTGTGGTGGATCGGCCTACGTGGGGCTGACTTAGTTGATTTGGAATTTCTTGGGTCTCGGTTCTTTACCACTTCTTAAAGTCACCACTTTGCCTTGCTTATCAATTCTTACATTTGGATCATTGGTCGAGGCCCTATTCATGCCTCCCCAATGTTATTCTTGTGTTGGAATGGAACCTTCCTATTACGAACCTACTTGTTCTTGGTTGGATAATCTTGAAATTTCGAATGCATATTGTCAGTTCATGTTAGGTGAACTCTCTTTTGCTTGATTTTAAGTTAGTCTAAACATTCAACACCTTACGTTCTTCTCTGAATGTATGCGCTCGCTACTTGAATTCGAGGATCGCTGCTCAGCCGGAGAAGATATTGGAGTAAATTTTGGCTGTTGTGTTGAGTGGAGCCAAGCCCGGTGTCTTTGTGCTCCGGAGGGTTGTATGCGAGGGGTTTGGCTATGACGAGGTTTGGATGATTTCTCAATTAGGGTTATAGGTGTTTCCATATGCAGATCTATGGGTGATTTATTTTGATTTAGGGCATGGGCATGCTCTTAGCCCAGTGCTCCCAGGATGACTATTTGTACGATAATCAAACAAGGCTGGATGAGATCTGAGGTAACTCATTTCTTTATGCGTTTCGTACTAGCTTCTCATTTCCCGACTCCTCACTTGCCGAGTCAAGTGGTCAATTTTGCTTTCATCTCGTATCTTCGAAAGTGCATAAAATGCCCCCTCGGGTGGTTTTTGAAGGCTTTGATCTTTCGGCTTCCTTGGATTCGGTTCATCCCGTACCTTTGAGGTTTGGCCACATAGTTGAAAAGTCGTGGCCTCGTGTCAGGGTTTGCTCGAGTTACCTCCACACATGGTTTCCAATAGTTGCTTCATGGTATTTGGAGACATACCATCATAAAAATGGTTCACTAGCATCCATGTATCAAAACCATGGTGGGCATGCATTGATGGTCTGATGAATCTTTCCAACAACGAGATAAAACTTCTCATTGTTAAAATCTGAGTAGAGTGTAGATCATCTCTTCATTTGTTGGTCTTTGTAGCCTTAGAAGAATTTCTTAAAAAATTCAACGAAGATGCGCTTGACTTCCTAATGCGTTCTCGGCCTCGGTGAATTGAGCCAAATCGGCTTTTGTCCTTGAGTGTGATTGGTACCCCGAAAAGTGCTATTTTGGGCGTATTGAAATAGGTTTTGAAGGTGCTTTCTTGGCGCTAATCATATCGATTAAGCCCGATGATGTATGCGGTCCATTTAGTTCAATAATACCATTTGAGGTTGTTTTTTGGTTATTTTGCGGGTTTTGAGAACTTCAAAGCAGCTTAGCTTCGTATTGGTATTGAATCACGGGATTCACCGATGATTTCAAGTAGAAACGATGAAGTATGAAGATTCAATGAAGAAATGAAGGCAAAGTGATGAAGAAGGATGTAGTGTGCAAAGAACGGGATGGGTGAGCAATTCCGGGGAAATTTGTATGATTGCGAAAATTTCGGCGGGATTCAAAGATTCGCAATCCTAGCGAAATTGAAAATTTAAGCTGAGCTAGCGAAATTTTGCTAACTAGCGAAAATGCGTATGTGAAATTAACCAATTTAAGCTATGCTATAATTTTAAGCGCTACTTAATTAACAACTAGTAGTCGTTGATAGCGAGAAATTTCTCAATTTAGCTATCTCTACTAACAAGAACTACCGCTAGGCTAGCGAAACCCAGCTAAGGCCCAACAAAATTTAAACTATGCTAGCGAAATTGTCTCCATAAGCGAAAATGGTATACTATTGATTTTGTGTAATTAATGCCCAACGGCTAGCGTTTTGGTGTATTACCACCTTGTCCTTTTGTAAGCCAATATATTAGGCATTCTTGTATTTTCACACTTTGAGTGGACTATAAACCCCCATAATTTTTTGTAACCCTAAGCGTCTTGTGACAATTTTTCATTATATAAAATTCCGTGCTTTCATTTTAGGGTTTCATTTACTCTCTTCTCTCTCTTTCTTTCTTTACATTTTCTGTTTGCCAAACACCCCCTTGAGGATGACAACTCAAAGGGATGTAGCTAAGCCTCATAATATGAAAAGGAGGGTTACAGCTTGGCTTGGGAGCTCTGCGGGTTGTCCTCATCTTTGTAAATGTTCCGAGGCTGCATTTATGGTTCCCGACTTTCAAACTAGGGTTTAATGCCATTTAATGTCTATAACTTAGTTAATACTTGTCATGCTTTAGGGTTGAGTGCATTCTTAATGCTAGATACTGCGATATCGCTAGATGTCATTACGAGCCCTTTGTGAGGAGGTTGAATGCTGAGGTTTAAAGCCCGAATGGGACTTTGATGCATAATACAGGTGTTGACTCGAATAGGAGTGGTTACAGGGTTGGGTTTCATAGTTAAACAAGGAATCAGGTTTGGCTTTGACTATAGGTGTTTGCTAATGCGAGGGAAATAACTTGAGGCACCTTAATACCCCATGTTATCAAATTTGTGACCCGAGCCTTCAAGTTACCATTTCACACTTCTTCGCCATTCTGATTAGTGAGTAAACAAAGCGACCCATTTTAAAGTAAATCCGGAAATCAACGAAGCCTCACCATTTTCCAAACAACGCGATGCAAATCATTCATAGAATGAAAACCCATCCGTGTTAGAGCCTGGCAGCTATCTTTGCGATGGCTTATTTCTGACGGTGAGGCCCATGGAAACAAATTTTGTTGATTCGGCTCGCTCTGTAACACGAATCAAATGGCATTTCTGCGGTGATGGTGCCAAACTCGCATGATGAGTTGAAGTGTGCCTTGTCCTCATTACAAGTGTAGGTGACCTTTTAGGCCCTTTTTGAATTTCGATTCTTTGTAGCGCAAGTTTTCCTTCACTTTGCGATCCCTTGCTTTGCACTTTTTGTTTTTCTTCTGATGAAAGTTTTTATTTGGACTAACATTAACCCTTTTGCAGCTTGTTTGTGCTTTTTGTTGTGTTTCATTTTGTGTAGCAGTGTTTATGTAGCAGGACAGAGGACATCGGGTAGGCCTGCAAGAGTGAGTGCACACGATTGAACAGGTTGTGAATCGGTGTGCCGGTATTGAAATGGATCCTACTGTGAGGAGCAGCAAAGTCATGAAGCACCCCAGATCAACAGCTTATGCAGTCGATGAGGAACACATTCACCCTAAAGTTAGTGCTCCCTCTGCATCATACCTCTCTTTGAGAGTGGCGGTGGACCTATCTAGTGCCCACCTTCCCTTTTCACGGTATGGAGAATGAAAATCATATTCGCATATAAGGGATTTTGAGGAGGTGTGCACTACTTTTAAGGTAGCAGGCGGCAATGGATTTGCTCAAGTTAAAGGCATTTCCCATTGACCCTCGAGACAAGGCGAATTTGGCTCGACTCACGGGCCCGAAACGATTAGAAGTTGGGCGGATCTTGAAGCTGAATTTTTGAAGAAATTCTTGAGTGCCACAAAGACCCAGCCGGTTTGAAGAGGCAGATCTGCAGCTTATAGGCCTATGACAATGAAATTCTACCAATCTTTGGGAGAAATTCATGGATACCATCAGTCTTGTACACATCATGGGTTCGATACTGGATGTTAGTGAATCATTTCTGTAATGGTATGTCCTGCTTTATGAAGCAATTCTTTAGAAATGTGTGTGGAGTGATTTGAGCAAAAACCCCGGATGAGGCCATGGATTTCTTGAGTTATGTGGCTGAAACTTCCAAGGGTTGGGATGAGCCAAACCCGAGGGAGGTGGAGAAAATGAGGCCCTCACCCCACCAAAGGGGAGGGATTTTTACACTTTCGGAGGATATGGAAATGAAAGCAAAAATCTCGACCTTTGGCTGGGAAGGTGGAGGAGTTAGAAGGAAAGAGCTCTATGAAGTGCATGCGGTGGCGAAAATCTGCAGACGATCCATGCACCGATTTCCCGATCCTTGCCCGCGGAAAACATTATCCTATGGCCTTCGGTGAGATTTGATGTCGAATATGCAAATGTCGTAGGTGAGTATAAGCCTCCTGTTGATGCCCCCCTTATGGTAGCCTCAATTCCAATTGGAGGAATCACCTAACCTCTCCTGAAACCTAACCCCCACACTTTATGTGCCCAGTGCCAAACCACAGTTTTGATTCCTCATCTGTCTGACCACCATCATCCACTTCTCCAGTTGAACAAGCGATACTGAATTTGAGCAAGGTGGTAGAGCGACTTTGGAAGAACAAAAGGGATCAATACACAATTAGCCTGAAAAGTTAATCTTTGTAGAGAGCACAGCGAGCGAGAGAATATAGATGGGCTTGAGGAGCAATCTTAATAAAATAGACAACACGAGTATTCAATCACAAAGATCCTTGATATTCTAGAGTGCAGGGAGAGGAGGTTCCTTCTAAACATTGCCAAATCAGAAAGGAGTGCGTAGAGTGAGTTCATCTAGAAATTCAAGAATGGATGAAGTGTTTATAATCACCCTTAGGAGTGGAAAAGAGGTTGATGGTAAGTACCCGAAGCAGTTGAAACCAAGAGAAGAATTGGAGCGAAACATTTTCTGAAGGAGAGGACTCGATGAAGCCTTGCATGCCCACCTCCATTTCCCCGGGCACTAAGAAGCAAGAAGGCATCGACGGTAGGCATCCGAAGTCACAAGGCGGTGAAGGTGAACATACCCTTTTGGACACATCCCATCAAACAAGTCCACATATGCAAAGTTTTGAAGGATCTTTGTCTGTCGAAGAAGGGAGTGGGCATTGAGAAAAGGCATTTTAAGCGAGCAAGTCGATTACCATAATCAAAGCGAACCAGTCAAATCTGAGGATCCGAGGATGCCATTTAGGTTAACATAGGTGAGACTTGCGAAGACAAAGCCTTTGCTAGATTTGGGGCGGTGTAAACCTGCGCCGCATACTGCGTATAGCGATTAGGTTTGGGAGGCTTAAACCTACCCGACATCACTCTATCATTGGCGTCGATCGGTGAAGATCCTGGGGATAGTTGAGGGATGTGTTAGTGAAGGTAGACAAATTCTACTGCAGTAGACTTTGTAGTGCTTGACAGAGCGATAGAAAATGGTACGATCATGTGTGCGATCATGCTGGAAGACCATTTAAGCCCCTTGCGTCTGATCATTAATTAAGATAGATCGTCACGACTTACATTTAGCGACATGACATTGGGCTGAACATATTTCCTTGAATAAGCACAAGGTACGAGGAAACTAAAAATCAAGTGATTGATGAAGTTTGTTGATGGGGTGAATGCGAAGCGAGGCAGAAATTGCGAGGGAAATACTGTCGAAGATGAAAGCAGGGTGTTTGGTATTGCCATCGGTGCCTTCATGAAGAATTTGGTCAGCGATTCAATCGGTGAAATCAAGTCAACAATGGGAAATCAAACATCGAGGCATCATTTCGGTGCTTCTTGAGGGTTGAGAATCCTCTCCTTGACCCTCCCAGCAGGTAAATCTTATTGACTTTGGGGGTGGTTGGGTTCTCGAAAACAGTACTGACTCGATAATTTTTACTTTTATTTTAATTTGGTCGATTTCGCTTAATTTTGGCTATTTTTAGTAGTTTCACGGTTAGTAACTTTCCCTCTTAAGCAATTTTGTAATTATTTTATTAATCTTATATTAAATTTTAGATATATTTAATATGAGTAATTTTATTTTAATATTATTTATATTTTAATCTTTGAAAATTTGAATTGCGGTGAAACGAGTTTTTTGGCTCAATTTCGCTATAATAGCGAGGAAATGGTGACTCTTAGCTACCTCTGAGGCTTTATAAAATGAGGGGGGGGAGGGGGACTAGGCTGCTTCATCTTCTTCCTCCTGGCCAGGGCTCTCCTTCCCAGAGTAGTCGAGCCACCCGGTTTGCCTAGCCTCGGCGAGCCTGTAGTATAGCCCTTGTTTGAGTCTGGCTGTGATCTCTGCTGTTTGTCGACCTGACCGTCACCAGGAAACCATCGGCGCCACCCAGTGCTAGAGTCGCACCACCCTTTGCCTGATGTCTTGGTGCCTTGCACCGGTAGTGTCAACCACCTTGAGCCCCTTCACGCCACTACTAGCCCCGCGTGCAGTCCCACACGCGCCCGCATTGAATCTGTGTCCGAGGGTTCCTGTGCGGAAGTGCCTACATTCGCCAGTAGTGACCTCGGTTCGACTTATCGGTGCCACTAGTCCCTTTGGTGTGACCACGCCCGGTGTCGCCACCGGTCTGGTCATGGATTAAGTGTCGGAGAGTGGGTCGCCTCCGAGGCCACGGTAATTCGAGTACTCAGGCGGGGCAGCCAGACGATTCAGCTCGAGATCCGTACCGTGCAGCTCCGATCCCCGAAGCGATCCACGAGGAAGCGTAAAGGATCGGGAAAATCTCCGAACCGGATAGGACCGGGCCTTTACGATGCCCTGAAGGAGATAGGAGGCGACCCTCGAGAGAACGTGCCGGGCCAAGTGAGTCATCATCATCCGGAGCCGAGCCATCACGGAAATCGGCCCGGCGAAGGCCTCGTAGCGGTATCCGCCTCGGTCGGAGACCCTTGTTAGTTGGGCATCTATCGAGAATGTCGAACAATTCTGAGATTTTCATGAGGATCGTGTGATGTCCGTGACCCGATAAGTGACCGTTGGGGTCTATGAGGCGTCGAGCATTACTCCTTCTTCGCGGTTATGGCCGCGTCGGTTAATACCGGTGGTGATTCGAGTTCTACCATTCCATGACCTCGGGGCGCTGAGATCGCTCGGCTCGGTCCGATGTCGATGGCCGTAGGGAGTTCTCGGAAGCGACAAACATTTGACTTTAGGCACGCGAGACATTGCGAGCGGTCGGGAGGAGTTACGCAAAGTTAGCCTCACCCAGGCACGGGGAGATGGTCATGGTCTATTTCGAGACACCCTTCTTTGGACCGTGCTATTCGGAGCGGCTCGCCTCATATGCTTATTGATCATCTTGCTCGAGACTGACCTCTTCACTTCACAACACTGCATTCGGCGTAGAGCCCCGTTCTCGAGCTGTCTGGGATCTCGAAGGAGTTATGGTTCGATCCGCTTTGAAGTTAGTGATGACGCTGCTGCGCCGGTCCGGTCCGCGCGAGGTGCGGCTCGGCGAAGTTTACCTGATGCCACGGTACCAGCGTATCAGGTCTGGGCGCCGGCTTTCAGGCCGGATTGGCGGAGGATCGAAGGATGCCCTCGGGTCTGCCCATGGGCGAGCTATGGTTATGCTTATTTATTTTCTCCTCCGGCGACGAGACCCGGGGAGAAGTGCAGGATCTGGGCGGAGGACTCCCCGAGACGGCGATCACCCTCACGGGGTCGAGATGGAGAGGAGTCCGAGTTCGAGATATATCTCCTCCGCCACCGCTCCCCCTCTCCTGCTTGACCGTAGCCCTGTACGACACTCGACCCATCATATCTGACCTGACACTCTCGGGAATACGTTCATGTCGGTACCGGGGCTTGCGGAGTGTTATGGATGATATGCGCCGTTGCCTCTACGGCGTCGATGGATTAGAGATTGACTCGGCCAGAGACGCTTTGGGGCGATGTCGTACCATGCTCCAGCGGATCGCTAGTCGCCTCGGTCTCCGTGTTCACGATCGCCGAGATGAGCCGGCCATCGGCACCGGCCCCGGCGGTAGCCTCTGGAACATCTTGGCCTGCGGCTGCTGGCGTCGGATCCACCACCACCACGAGATTGGGTGGTCGCACTCATCATATCTAACTTTCCTATCCTATTACATGTACATGTGTTCTGCAGGAGGAAGCGTTAGAGGTAGGAATGTCATTACATTTATGTTTTTGTATAGTTTTAGAAACTATCAAGCGCCTACTAATTTTGTATAGGACTCATGTATTAGTAATAGTAAGCAGTGATGCTTTGTATGTTCGACTATATTAAGCATGTCTTAGCCATTTTGGTTATATCAACGTTTCTGATGTTATCTCTGATCTACTACACTTTACCAAAATCACTTTTGCGCCTCCATTTGTGTATCTCTTTTCTTTCAATTGGACAATTGAATTGCTTTTAATTGAGCAATTGGGTTGCCTTTAATTGGAGGGTGAAACTGTTGTTACCTTAATGTTAGAACAATTCCATGTTTGATTAGGTTTTTGGTCGGTGAAGTTTCGACGCATATTCAACCTTGAACGTTCTCCTTGAGCTAATTCACACCTTTACTTTTGATTGTACCATTAGAACACGTGAAATTTTGTACCTCTTTACTTACCATGACCTTAGACTTGTTGGCGACCCTTAATAGGTTAGTTTACCTATATATGAAGGCGTCTTCCAAAAGGAAAAGAAAAAGCGAAAAGAAAAGAAGAAAAGAAAAATAAAAGCTAAGTGACGCTTTGCCTTGAAACCCAGAATCAGTCCAGGTATATAGGCGAGCCTTTTAAGCCCCGTCACCACAAGCCTTAGTTGGTTGGGAGTCATCGACTTAGTGTCGTTACGGGTGGATGGGTAGAGTTGCGGGTTGTAGGTGCTTGATTCTCGAAGTCATTCGACTCGGGGTGGAAACTGCGAGATTTGTGGTCGAGTGATCCTTTTGGCTTGATGCCTAAATATGGTGGTTAGGAGTCATCGGTGGACCGTTACGGACTTTGGTGAAGTGAGTCTTAAGCATTGAACCACTACAAAATTTAGTCAAGTAAAGAAATAAGTGTGTTAGCTAATCTATTTAGGTTGTTCGATGGTTTGAGCCATGGAATTAGCTAGGTTGGGGGAATAAGTTTGCGATTTATTGGCTCTCGTCCGGATTACGTTATGAATCATTAGATTTTGGTGGAAATTCGGGTTGAATTCTTTGGATCGATGTTGGCACAAGAGCTTGTTCTTATGGTTTACGTTCTCTCATGTCGGTTTCAAACTGGGTCCTCGATTGTTCAATTTAAAGGAATTAATACTTATTTGTATATACACCTTTTGGGGCAAGTATACAATTTTTGTAAAATCCTTTGCATGCATATCCTTGTATTTTAGCATTGCTAAGGGACTAGCAGCGTGTCGGTTGGGGTGTGATTAGTGCCCCAGTGCTATTTTAGGCCTGATGAAAAGGTTTGAGTGCTTTTCTTAATCATGTCGGTCGTGATTGATGTGTGCGAGGTCCATTTAGTTCCTTAATACCACATTCGAGGTTGTTTTGGTTATTTGCGGGTTTTGAGCTTCAAGCGGCAAGCAGCCGTATTGGTGTTGAATCTTGGGATTCTCGTGATTTCAGGCAGGGGCAATGAGTATGAAGATTCAATGAAGAAATGAAGGCAAAGTGATAAGAGGGATCTTTTTGTTAGAGGATGCGATGCATGCAGCAGGATCACGATGAGCAATTCCGGAAATTTCGCTATGATTGCGAGAATTTATTTTGGGATTCTGCCGAAAATTTCTCAATCATAAGCGAAAATTTAGCAATCCTAAGCGAAATTGGAAAATTTAGCTGGAATTTGCGAAATTTATTTCATTGTAGTCTTGTGCCTAGTGAAATTAACCAATTTATTTATCTACGCCTCATTACCATTAGCTTAGCGAAATTAAGCTAACTAACGAATTCAGCGTTGATAAGCGAAATTTTTCGATTTAGATTTATCTCTGTGAGTCCATTAAAAATTGGCAATTTTCCCTATGCTAAGCGAAATTATCCTCATGTGAATGGGCCTGTGATTCTTGTGTAGTGTGCTGAAACATTGCGTTTGTTGTATTACCACCTTGTCCTTTTATGTAGCCAATATATTAGGCATTCTTGTATTTTCACACTTTTGGTGGACTATATAAACCATAATTTTTGTAACCCTAAGCGATCTTGTGTTGATTTTCATTATATAAAATTCCACGACTTTCATTTTAGGAGTTTCATTTGCTCTCTTCTCTCTCCTCTTTCTTTCATTTTCTCGAAGTACATGACACCCCCCTTGAGGATGACAACTCAAGGGATGGCAACTAAGCCTCATAACGAAGGAGGTTGCCTAGCTTGGTTTGAGACTCTTTAACGGGTTGTCTCATCTTGTAAATGTTCAGTCTCTTTGCATTTATAGTTGACTTTCAAACTAGTTTGTGCCATTTAATGTCACCCTTAATTGATACTTATCATGCTTTAGGGTTGATGCATTCTTAATGCTAGATGTGATATCCTTTATAGATATCATTCTGAGCCACTTGTGAGGAGGTTGAATGCTAGGGTTTTAAATGAATGGGACTTTGATGCATAATGCGGTGTTGACTCGAATAAGAGTGGTTACAGGAGTAGGTTTCATAGTTAAACAAAGATCGGTTTTGGCTTTGACTATAGGTCATTTGCCCAATGCGAAATAACTTGAGGACCTTAGTATCCATGTTATCAAGTAGTGACCCGAGCCTTGAGGTTACCATTTCACACTTCACTTTAAGCCATTCTGATTAGTCGATGAAACAAACAACTTGGCTTGTTTTGAAACAATCCGAAATCGAACGAAACTCCGCGGTTTCGAGCACTGTCACGAATCGTGTAGGATGAAAACCCGTCCGTGTTCGACCACACAGACATTATCTTTGCATTAGCTTAGCCTCTGGCCAGTAGGAAGAACTCATAGAAACAAATTTTGTTGATTAAGCTCACCTACCAAGTGGCACGAATCAGTGTCGGTGGAAATGCTTTAAACGAGCAAATCCATATCGGTTATACCTTCCTTGCAAGTAGTGCATACCTCCTCCCGAAAATCGTGCACGTGTGAATATGGATTTTCATTCTAAAATACGAAAGAAAGTGGGAGCGGGTGCTAGGTAGGGTCTGTTCCATCTCCTCGTGAGGTATGATGCGAGGAGGGGCACCTTTCTGGAGGTTGTATGTGTTTCCTCCTTCGATCTGTATCTTTGATTCATGGGAGGTGTTTGTTGACTTTCTTTGTTCTCGGGTAGAGGATCCGTTTGGTCACTTTGTGCTGCTTGATTTCCTGACCTTGTTCAATTGGTGCACTCACTCTTTCACCCGATCTACTTGATATCCTCTGTCCCGAGTGCTACATAAACACATTTACACAAAAATGAGACACAACAAAGAACCTGTAGACAAAGCTTGCTAAAGATATCGGTAGTAGTTAGAAACAAAAGCGAATACGAACCCAAAAGCGGTGCGTGTTGCCCAGTGAAGAAAACTGGCAGTTCTTTGCGCACTTAATTCAAGGGTAAAGGTCACCAGCACTTGTAATGTGGATTACAGAGTACACATCAACTCATCAAGCGTGGTTTTGGCATCATCCCCGTGGCGGCGCCGTTTTGATTACCGTGCCGCGGTAGAGGTGATGCGGAATCAACAAAATTTATATCCTATATTTTCCTCCTACTGGCGTGATGCGGCTCTGCGGCATAGCGATCTAGAATTAGAACACGGGGATGGGTTTTTCATCCTACTTGAATGATTTGCATCGGTGTTTGGAAAATGGTAGAGGCTTTTGTTTGGATTTCTGGATTTGTTTCAAAACAGTGGGGGTTGTATGTTTACTGAATAACTGTAATGGTTTAAAGTGAAGTGTGGAATGGTAACTTTGAAGGCTTGGGTCACTAGCTCGATAACATGGGGGTATTAAGGTGTCCTCGGGTTATTTCCTGCGTAGGGCAAATGACCTAAAGTCAAAATATTAAAGCCAGGATCTTTGTTTAACTATAAACCTAACCACAGAACCACTCTATTGGAGTCGATGATTCCGTGCCACAGTAGGCTGAGGCTAAAATCTTATTTATATACTAGCTCCTACAGCTGCCCAGTAGTGAAGCTCTTTGAGTATAGTGTGAGTCTAGGGTCGAACACGGGGATGGGTTTTCTTCATAAAAATGGTTGCATTAGGGCGTATGAAGAGTAAGGCTTTCTATTTGGACTCTTTGGAATTCATTGCAGAGGGAATGGTTTGAAAAAGCAGGAAATTGTAAATCTTAAAGTTAAAAGCCCAGGAAATTAACGTGAAGAATTTACTTTGAAGATTTGAGTCATGGCACTGAGAGCTAGGGCAAACACATGTCCTCAGTTTTTATCCTCCTATGTGAGTCAACACCGGATGCAGTTATGGCCCCTTTTTATTTAAAACCCTAACATTCCATTATCATTTTTAAGAGCAAGTAAAGACCATCTAAAGAATCAGTGCATCTCTCCGACCTTTGAATCTAAAGCATGAAGTATTGGCCAAAACTAATAAAAATCGATGTTATTTATGCAATTTGAAGAACCACCCCAACATGTAAGTATGCTCTCTTATCGGAGAGCGAGTAAGGACCATCCCCAGAGCCACAGTACCTCTTGTCACTAATACTTTGGATCTAAAGCATGGAGAGTATTGGCGAGACAATAACATCCCATGTTATGGCGAGTTTTTGAAGATAAGGGCCATAATTACACTACGTGGCTTTTTGGTACATGAGACCTTGACATGCTTCGCCTTTGCCCAGCTTCTTCCTTGTCTTCCAAAGAAGGAGACTTGTGACATCTCTTGAGTTGTCATCCTCGGTGTGTTGGCAATGGGAAAGTGAAAGAAAGAAAGAGAAGAAGAAGAGAGAAGAGAAAATAAAAGCAAAACTTAAAAAATAAAACAATTTATTTCTAGCGGTAAATGAAAACTACAAATCACGAAAAAAACATCTTTCTTCCTCTCCTTCTCTCCTCTATTACAAAACATGAGGGAGTATTTATAGGACTCCTCAGGTATAAAAATACCAAAACCTAATAACTAAGCTAAGTTATAGGATAGAAGTAATTCACCAAGTTTGAAAGGCGGTTGCATTAATTACAAAGCATTGAGGCATGCATTTTATTCTGGAGAATTTAGCTAATTAGCGAGGTGGCAATGAATGGCCAATTTGGCAATGGCAGCGAGAGGTGGCAAAGTCACAGCGAAATTAAGCGATATTTATGCGAATTTGGCAGTGCGCGAATTTGCTAGTATGACCGTGCGAAGTGTCGGTGAAGCGAATTTACATGTGCCGCGGTCTGGGTTGGCTGGCGAATTTATGATGTCTTGGTGCGGTTGTTTGCGGCAGTTTGCGAAATTATTAGGATGCGGGTGATTCTGCGAGCAGGTTGCGAAATTACTGTTTTCTTTATTCTGCGTTCACTCGTCATGTCTTGGCCCGCATCTCATTTCTTTACTTTTTCTTTGTTTTTCCATTGATTTTGGGCTTGTTGATGGTAGAGACTAAAATTCCAACCTCGCGATCGATCATTTAAATTGAGGTTGAAGTTCAAATGTGTATAAAGTCTAGAAACAGCGAAAACGCCCTCGGAGTGGCATAGAAGTGTTACTAGGCTAACATAGGCACTTGATTGGTTTATATGACATGATTAATGATCAAAAAGTACTCAAAACCTATCTAATGTGGGTTCCCCAGTGCACTTTTGAGCAATCACACCTATGCGGCTTGTTGCTATTAGTCCTTAGCGGTAAAAATAGAATTGAGATGCATGTGGTGATTTTCCAAAGGTTGTATTTAAAGGTCATTGTACTTATATACAAACTAATATTACTTTAAAGTGAACAATTAGAATCAACATTTGAAACCTATATCTGAATAAAATCATAAGAGAACAATTTTAGAGCAAACAACTGTTTCCATGATTTTCAACTTGGATTTCCACCTAAGTCTAATGGTTCATTTTGTATCTGATTGAGTCGATAAAATGCGAAATTTGTTTCCCCCAACCAGCATTGACATGGCCTTAAAGCATTGAGCAAATTAAGATGATTTGAATTACCTTACTCTTGTTTTCTTAATCATATTGTAGGATGCAATGCTAAGAATTAAGGATTCACCAAATCATAGTGTAACGGTCCATAGATGACTCGACCAATTAAGGTTTAGGAGCATCGACGAAAGGATCAAGACACTAACTCCTAAAGGCTTCACCGGACTTGACGAAAATCAGCACCTACAAATTATTGCGATTCTATCCACCCGTGTAACGAACAAATGTTGGCTCGACGATTAAGGCTTGGGCGTCGGGTTTGAGCTTTCGCCATACACCCCCGCGGGCCAATTAACAAGGTTTCAAAGCAAAACTTCACGATTTTTATTTTATTTTTTTCTTTTTGCTTTACTTTTCTTTTTCTTTTTCTTTTCCTTTTCGGAAGCATTGGTCCTCATTGTTGGTAACTTCAGGCTTATCTAGGTTGTCGACATGCCTAAAGTGGTTTTGCAAAGTGGAAGGAGGCATACAAATTTTAACTGTTGAAGCAATCTAGAGTGCGTGTGTGACATAGCATAAAGGGAAATTTCGAGTTGAGCATCTTGGAACGGTGTTGAACACAAATTATTACAGCTTATAGCATTGTTCTAACATAAGTGACAGAAATGATGATTGATCATCGGCAAAGCAATTCAATTTATTCCATTTGACAATTCTGTTACGATTGAAATAAATTAATTATGTAATTTGAAAGAAAACACATACTTATACATAAGGGGACAGGTAAACACAATATCGCGAAAATTTGAATATATATATATAATCTGATGGCTTTGATATATAGCGAAATGACAGCCATGCGAGGAGCTCTACACACTTTGAACGCATATCACTGCCTCTTGTCATTATCTGAAAAATCATAATCAAAGTGGCGAGTTGATAAGTGACCCATGCATAATCGAAAAACCTAACCCACTGCTCTTTGTGGTGGTGGTGGTGAAACTCTGCGTGCTGGATATCGTGAAATTTGCATCGAGTGGCGGGCTCACTCTCTGGTGGGATCATGAGGAAGACCCGGTGTGTCGTAGATCACGGTGAAGCGTGGAATGCTTGACCCGAAGTGGCCTCGGCTCGAGCCCGATCTGCAGTGAAATTGTCTTTGCATCTTTGGGAGTGCACTTTGTTTTGTAGTCGTGGAGTCACAGCATCCATCCTCCATTGCATCTCCCTCGGGGTGACATGTGTATACTCAGGTGTTGGTGTCTTTGAATGAGGGCAAGGAGTATCTTGTGGGGCTGCGGTGAGTAGTGGAGTGGAGGATGGTGTGAGCAGTCTGGCACTGGTGGGACTCATCTGCCCTCTGGTGCGGAAGCGGGTCGGGTGTCTGCCTGTGTCCTAATCTGCGTATTGCATCCTGGCCTCTCACCGTACCTCTCTGGTCTCGGCCAGGCGTATGTGGAAATGGACGGGCATAGTCATAATGGATCCTTTGCTCACTACCTGTGAGCGGTGTCTCGCGTCTCTATCCGGGCTCCTCAGAATCCATGCGCTCGGGAACATGGAAAGGGCCTCGGAATGATCAGTAAGTATGCTCTGCTCGTATGAGGTCTCTCCGTGGACCTTCTCCTCAAAGCTGTCAAGGCGAAGTAATCACTGACCTGGATGGTGGGCAGAGTGCGAGATCGCGGTCTGATGCCCCTCGAAGATAGGCCCTCCTGCGCACATAATGCTGCCGAGAGGGAATAAGCATAGTCTTGTGACGGATGGTGATGAGGCGACATATGAGGCGGAAGGCTGCCTCCAGATAAAGCTGGGCAGTGTAACATCACGGCCGGGTGCTCTAACCATCGCTCTGCAGGCGGAGGTGGGCCAATCTCTATGGCCCTCGGCATTGCGCGGCGGTATCTCTTGTGATCTCAAAGGCTGAAATAGCAGCTGGGTGGAGTACACCTCGACGGTCATCTATCCTGAAATGGATCTCCAGGGGGGCCGTCTGCATCAGAGATGTCATGATCTGGCGAAGTATGGACATCTCTCAGGGTAATGGCTGTGATGATCATGAATGGAAGGAAGCGAATATCGATCGATCGCGCCGACTCACGGTATGCGGGGTGGCCATCAGATCCGAGGGCGTCGTAGAATGACTCCTGCGAAATGGTGATTTCATTATGTCATTCCGGAATCGGGGTGTCTGAGCATGGGCGCGTCATGGCGCGGTGATAGGCTGAGGTGAAGGTGTAGTCCGTTCTGATCTGGCGGTGATGGTGGTCTGAAGATGATGACTGCTGGGCGCAGTGCGGCCCATGAGCGAGGCCTCTGGCTCTCCTACGAGAGTCTTTGGGGATGGGCGGGGTCCCATGGGTGTGTGGCAAATGAATCCGGAGGCTCGTCAGTGCGGCCTCGGGGGGACGTCGCTGGTGCTGTAGTGCGAGGGGGGGGAAGTGTTTGACCTGCAGCTCTAGTTGTGCTAAGCCTCACCAGGGCCAGGTGTGGACCCACCCCTCGTCTGGGACCATATCTGAGGATATAAATAAAATTTGCGAAAATGCGTGGGCTCTTCAAATGTGTATGTTTGGTCTGTGCCTGCGATCTGAAACTCTCACAGATACCTCTGATCTCTCTGCAGGTGCTGGACTTCTCTGAGTGCCTGGCCAGTTTCCCGATGGCCCCGAAGCGTCGTTGCGAATGATAAATCAGGCTCGATAGAATACGGGGGTGGGGCGGTACGGAATGAACCGGGGATTCTGGCGGCGGTGGCGGCTCGGGCCTAGTGCGCGTGGTGGCTTGGCCTTGCTCAGGCATTCATTTGTGGAGGCTGACTCCTGTGATCTGGTGGCCCCGGAATGCGGGGGACAGCGGTGCTGGCCCAGGGCTCCGGGGCACGAGGCGGCGCGGTGGGGAGCTCCCGGGGCACGGGTGTGGGTGGAATGTAGTTCCCCAGGGAACAAAGGAGGTAGAATGCGAAGTGGTTTTGTTAGCAAACCTCCCTGTTTTTATAAACGCCTTGAAGGTAAGCGTAAAGTCTCTCCATATTTTATTCATTATTCAATTTGTATTGGCACCTCTGCAATACATCAAAATTTTAACATTAATTACTAAAAATTATATATTATGAATTTTAACTTATAGATGCGATATTAAAATCTAATACACAATATGATACTATAAAACTATATAAAAATTATCCTGAGTTAAATTTGAGGAAAGAATAACTCTATTTGACAAAATTGACTAATATGACAAAGAATTAAAATTGTAGTACATTATTCGGTTTGGAAAACAAGACATACTTGGATTGAGTTGAGAAATACTCAAGGGGTCGAGGAGGATGATCTCCTCTCGACCCATGCGTGGCTTGTTTGGCTCCATGATGTTAAAGGCCATAGAGTTGGTACTCTCTGGAATGGTTTGTGGATTTGAGCAGGTGGCTTCACGATTGGTGTTGTTGGCAAGACCGATTCTCCTTCATCACGAGCTAATCACTCTTTGCATTTTAAGGCTTTGTTATACGCACAACGATCCAATGAAACAACCTCGTCGATTATAAGTTTGAGTTCTAGCAATTTTGAGTTGTCATTCATGTGGCTGAAAATGTTCAATTCGATATCATGTCACCAAATGTCGATTGCATGATTCCATTAAACGATTAATAATTGAAGTGGCGGTGGCGAAATGGTCTCCTAAAATAGATTGGCATGATTTGATTCATTGATGGAGTGCGGGTGTCTAGAGTACAAATCTACTGGATATTGAAATTGTCAATTTTACAAGGACATCCTCAACTATCCTTGGGGATTTTCAGATCTATCGGTAATGAGGTGTGATTGAGGGTAGGTTTAAGCTCACCTAAACCTAGCTGCATCTTTGAAAATAGCGTAGATTACATGAAACCTAAATCTGGCAGTATACCTTTTCCATCTGTTCCACAGATATTCCTTTAGTATTATGGAGAACAGAGTCTTATACTTAACAGTGCTGCTTTGGATTAGGGCGATGTTTAAGTGAGAAAGGCCATTCATTATAAGTACTGTGTCCCCTCTACTGGTGCATGATCCATGAGGTACATAAGCGGTGCTTGGTTGATTAAGATCAACAAGATGTGTATTAACCTTTACTTGCCAGCAAGACCTCAACATGCCTGTGTTAAATTTCTTTTTCTATTTTCTCTCAATGCTTGTGGAAAGGGGAGGTGGTATACGATATTTCATTGTTGTCATCTCACAGAAGAGATATGCTCGGAGTTGCATTTTTTTTTTTTACGCCTGGATTCAGCTGTTTGAAACTGGCGAGAGATTGATCAGCCTCTTTTCCCTTCTCAAGGTAGATTATGGACTTATTTTCGTCCATTCAGGCCACATGGATCATGGGTTTGAGTGTTTGGGATGAGACCTCCACTTTCTTGTCCCTCATAGTGACTTGTTAATGTTTGTAATTCGAATCTTTGTGAGTCATCAAATTTTTATTAGGTGTTTTCTCGGCAAATTATCAATTCACCTCACTTTGGGTTTGTGATTTCCATTGCAGTCCTTAAACAAAGTACACACCTTATAAAGGTGGTCTGACATTCTCTTGAAGAGGATGGTGGTTGTTTGTGTGGAAGGAACAAGCGAAACGGCTCTACAGTGAGTACATAAGCGAGAGGTTTGGTCTCCGTACGAAAGGTTAGGATGATTCCTCGATTGGGATTATAAAGTATTCCCATATGGAGCATTTGGCGATTGTAGGCTTGTTATCTACGATTATTACATTAAACCATCAAATCCAGCTAACTGCGAAGTCGTGGAGCAGTGTTCTATTGGTTGTCTTTGAGGATTGGAAATTTGTGGGGGATTAGGTTGTCTGGTGGCTGTAGTCTTTTTGCGCCGTTAGTTGTTTTCCTCCGACTCCTGCACCTTTCTATTGAGTTGTACTTCGCCTCATTTTCCATCTCATCTCACGTTCTGTTACCATACCCTCTTTGATTATTGGTGGTTTCATCCTATCTGGTTCCTCCTAGGGTTAAAGCTCATCCAGACCTTTAGAAGTTTCGGCCCGTAATTTAAAATCCATGGCTTCATCGGGATGTTTTGTAAGTCTCCCCACACATGGTTTGGTGCCTCATGGCGGGAGACATACCACCATGAAAGTGGTTCACTAACATCCATGTCAAAGCCATGGTGTGGACATGCGATGGTGCCAAAACCTCTCCCGACAGCGCATTAAACTTCTACTCACCTTCATGAGCTGAAAGGTATAAATTTGTCTTTTCGGTGTTTGTCTTATGAGCACTAAAAGCTTCTTGGGGAACTGCGCCTTGCGGCTATTTAATTTCTTATGGTTCTGAACCTCGGTAGGTTGAGCCATATCTTGAGTCTTGTCCTTTAGAGTCAATGAAATGCCCTTTAGCTTCAGCAAATCATGTCATCCTTACCTTCATGAAGGTAATTACCGAAACCTCCTCAAAATCCCTTATGAGTGTATGGATTTTCATTTTCCATACCATGGTATGTGGGAAGTAGGGTGCCAAATATGGCCTCCTTTGCTGTCATCGACGGGAGGAATGATCGGGATGGGACAGCTAACTCTGGAGAGTGGGATGTGATCCTCATGGTTCTATATGCATTTAGTTCATAGGGGTTCTGGTTGATAAAGTTGTTCCTCGTTATGGGATCCATTGTCAGTTTATTGCACTAACCTCACTAGCTAGGTAGTTATTGTACTAATCTATTGACCTACAGAAGTACTCTCTATCTGGCTGTTGCATGCACAGTTGTTACACAATTAGTAAGTGACAATTAGAACCAACAAAGTGCTAAAGAAAAATTAAAATAATCTAATAAAAAGAGGAGTAAAATGATGAAAAAAGCTATTTGAATCGGTCACGGCTCTTGTCAGTGCTAGAAATGCGGTCTTGTGCTATCTAAAGGTAAAAGGTTACCTTGACATGATGTGGATCCATAGTACTCTTCAACTTACCATTAGTAATTAGGGCACCGTCCCAAGCAACATCGCCATTTGATTCGATGCCACGGAGTAGGCTGAGCTAAAATCAACAATATTTATATACCTAAGCTCCTACCATTGCTAGTAGTCGACTCTTTGTGATATAGTGGTCTAAGTCGAACACGGGGATGGGTTTTCTTCATAAAAATGGTTTGCATTAGGGCATGAAGGTAAGGCTTTCTATTTGGACTCTTTGGAATTCATTGCAAGGGAATGGTTGAGAAAAACAGGAAATTGTAAATGCGAAAGTTAAGCTGGAAATTAACAATGAAGAAATTTACTTTGAAGATTTGGGTCACTAACCAGCAAGCTAGAGCGAACCACATGTCTCAGGTTTTATCTCTGTAGTGCAACACGGGATGCGGGTTATGGCCCCTTTTGTTAAAACCCTAACATTTATTATCATTTTTAAGGCAAGTAAAACCATCTAAAAGATCAAAATTGCATCTCTACTTTGACATGAATCTAAAACTTATGATATTGGCCAAAACAATAAAGTCAGTGTTAATTTAACCCCAATTTGAAGAACCACTAACATGTAAATGCTACCTCCCGAGGAAGGCAATGAGGACCATCTAAAGAGCCACGATTACCTCTGTCACTAAGCTACTTTGGATCACAAAGCATGGAGTATTGGCGAGACAACATCCCATGTTATGCAACTGAGTTTTTGAAGATAAGGGCCGTAGATGCACTACCCAGTAGCTTTTAGTACATGAGGACAACATGTCGCCCCGCGCCAAGCTAGCTTCCTTCTCTTTCCCGAGGAAGGAGGCAGCCCAGGCATCTCTTGAGGTTGTCATCCTCGGGGTGTGTTTGGCAGTGGGGAAAGTGAAAGAAAGAAGAGAAAGAAGAAGAAGGCATGAAACTTAAAAAATAAAACAATTTATTTACAAAGCGTAAATGAAAACTTACAAATCACGAAAAACTTGTGCTGAACCACTCCACCTTCTCTCCTCTATTACAAAACATGAGGAAATTATTTATAGGACTCCTCAAGGTATAAAAATACAAAAAACCACAATAACTAGCTGAAAATTATAGGATGGAGAGTAATTCACCAAGTTTGAAGGCGGTTGCATTAATTACAAAGCATGAAGGGAACTGCGTTTTCGGCCCTGAGAGAATTTGCTGGTGGCAGGAGTGGCAGTAATTGCGAATTTGGCCCGTGTAGCGCAGTGTAGGTGCAATGAGGTGAGCGGTGTGTAGCGAGATTTGGATTGCGTTTGGCTAGCTAAGCGAAATTTCGCTAAGCTGCGAAATTGTCGATGAAGCGAATTGCAATTACCGCGGTGCATGTTGGCTAGCGAATTTAGCAATGTGCGTAGATATGATTGTTTGCGACGATTTCACGAAATTAAGCTAGGATTCTGCGAATTGATTCGCGACGAGGTTCGCGAAATTGCTGTTTTGCTTCATTACGCATTCCTCTCGTCGTATCTTATTGCATCTCATTTCTTCCACTTTTCTTTGTTTCCATTGATTTTTTGGGCTTGTTGATGGTACGAGACTAAAATTCGACCTCGCGTCGATCATTTGCATTGAGGTTGGGGATTCAAATGTATAAAGTCTGAAAACAACCAAAAACACCCCTCAGGTAATAAGTGTTACTGAGTAACATAGGCACTTCAATTGATTTATATGACATGATTAATGATCAAAAAGGCGCCAAACTATCATCTCCAGTTGGTACGCGCGAAGCTATTTGTCAGTCAGCGAACAATCTGAACGTTAAGATTATTCGGTTTTAAAACCCTATCCCATTCAACCTCATTTTAATTGGCTCGTAAATATGTCCCAAGGATATCGTGCATCTAGCATTAAGCATCTGCTTGAACCTACTTTATGTGAAATGATGACGAAGGAACAACATTAAATGGCATTAAACCTAGTTTGGAAGGTATGGAATATCAATACGATACTGTATCATTTAAAGCGTAGAGACAACTATGACAACCGAGCCGCTAGCCACCCTCCTCTTCAAAAGCTGTGAGGCTTAGCCAAAGCATCCCTTGAGTTGTCATCGCCGAGGGTGTGTTTAAACGGCACAGAAAATGAAAGAAAGGAGAGAGAGAAGAGAAACGAAATGAAACCTTTAAAATGAAAATGCGTGAACTTTTATAAAATGAAAAGTTGCTTCCAAATTAGGTTAGGGTTACAAGTTTGTGGGGAGTTTATAATCTGACCAAAGTGTGGGGAAACTACCAAAATACCTAAAATATAAGTTACATAAGGAGGCTAAAAATGGTAATACATCAAAATGTAGTAGTTTAGGATCGAATATACAAAAAATCCGCAGGCGTGGCAATTTAGCTGCGAGGGGATTTTCGCTGGCATAACGAAAATTTGGCTAGCATAGCGAGAATTTATTCAGCCTGGCGAATTCTCTGAATAGCGAGAGTGAAACTACTATCAGCGGTGAATTTGGCTGGCTAGCGGAAATTGTAATTTTCATACAGGCACGATGGGATTTACGCGCTAGCGAGAATTTGGCCTTCTTGA
Source organism: Tetrastigma voinierianum (assembly GCA_016808115.1). Classification (NCBI taxonomy): domain Eukaryota; kingdom Viridiplantae; phylum Streptophyta; class Magnoliopsida; order Vitales; family Vitaceae; genus Tetrastigma; species Tetrastigma voinierianum. Next base: position 40,344 of record JAEQBH010000896.1, on the reverse strand, counting down.
AAATTCTCAATTGGCCAGAATACGAAAATTTTAAGCTATGTTCGCGAAAATTTTACGAAAATCCCAGTGAAATTTTTCGCGATCATAAGCGAAAATCACCGGGATTTTTGTTTTGCTCAGCTGCGTCTCTCCTTTGCATCTATGACCTTAAAAATCCACTTAAATTCTTTTATTTTTAGTAGTTTGGCTGCAGTGATTCATAGCATTCGGCACATATCTTGTCTCAAACTTAAGCCACGATGGGTGAAGTCATATGAACATAAAATCACCAAAAACAAGCTCGAAATGGCATCGATCGGAACTAAGTAGACCTACTTGGCATCAATTGTCTTAATTGATATGATTAGTGTAAAAAAGCACTCAAACCTATCTTGGATAGACTCAGAAATAGCACTAATCATGAAGAAAATGGGATTGTGGATTTAATATATATTTTGTAAATTTATATATATGAGTTGTAATTATTTGTATAAAGTGATGTAATTTAAGCTCTTATGGTATGGTTTATAGTCATGTGTATATGTTTGAGTATTGATGCGGGGGGCTCGAGTGGCCATTGTTTTGCTCATATAGACCATTGTGGTCATTGTTAAGTTATTAGGACATGTTGTACCTTAGGTGAAGCTCTAGTACAAGGAGACTCACGCGCAGATTTTTAGTAGTGGTGTCGGGTAACGACATCCACGAGTGATAGTTGACGGGTTGTCAACGGACGCCGATTTTGGGGGCATCATGACTAATGAGTATCGAGGAGCATGGGTATACATTTACAGGGCATGAGGGACATGGGAGCAGGCCATGGCTATTGCGATGCGATTGATGCAAACCATCATCAAGCAGTATCGGAGTTTATGTGTACCACGAATACCTAGAGTTCATGGAATGGTTGAACCCTTTGCATGTATTGTGTATTCCATATTGTGGTGTTATTATGTATTACACATTGCGTAGAAAGAGCTTTTATACAGTATGATGTATATGGGAAATGTGATTCTTATTTGGAAAATTATATGCATGACATATTGTATATAGGAAGAAAGTGGAATGCTAAAGGTTAGGAACTACAACCTTAGGGGGTTCGAAAATGAAATGAACACGAAAGTATTGAATTTTATTGAGTAAATAAAAGTGGTTGTGAGTAGCACCACTTGGCGATGAATGGAGTCGAGTTCATGGTTTAAGTCTATTAGTAATTGGCATGTGCATACTGGATTTAAGCGAAATGAGATTAAATAAGAGTTGTTGCCATTTGACATGTGTAGATGGCAGAGTCGGTAGGGATTGTAAATTAGTCCACGAGGTGTTAGCTAAGCAATTTTGATATTTGACCGACGAGGCCTTTGATGAGGCGGGTGGGATGCATTTGCTACCATTGCACATGCTAGTGTGGTAGTAGTGAGGAGTCTAAGTAACCTTGCAGGGTTGGTCACCTCATCCTGAGCATTTATAGAGGGGAGGGGATCATGAGTGACGGAGACCATTGGTTCCGATGGAGTGAGAATGTATTGGAGGCTATGGATATTACAGCCGTGCGACCGAATCGGGCTAGGCTGTGTTCTAGCTAGAGGGTGAGTCCCAGTGTGGTGGGGTGGGTTAAGACCTCTGGGGATTTAAAGAGCGATGACAGGCGAGTTCATGGGCTCCTTTTGTAGACGAAGTATTTTGACCAACATAGACATGCAAGGCCTAAGAGTTCTAGAGAAATTTGAGACGGAACGATGACGGTGATGGAATACATGGCGGATTCAGCGGGTTAGCACGTTTTGGTGATGGCCCATGTGGCCTGAGATGTGTGGCGAGGTCGGAGATTTGAGAATGGTGTTGTCCATTCGGGAAAGATTTGTGGGCCTCCGCCCTCTGAGACATGGGCTTTATGGGTGAGACAGCTGCGGCCATAGAGAGATGTATGGCCTTACAGGGCATTCGAGGATCTGCGGTCTTGGATGGGAAGAAAGGAGGATCAATATAGTGGGTTCGGGCTTAGAGGTTAAGACCTCAGGAAGAAGCCATTGTATGGGAAAATTCTCCTCCTAGGATCTAGGGTGAGGTTGGTCGGATATGGTAGACATATCGGGTTTTGATGTCATTCTTGACATGAATGAGTTGACAGCCCATCCGGTTGTCAGTGATTGTGACCTTAGGCGGGTTATCATGCACGGACCACGGTCTTGGAGTTGTAGAAAGTGGCTGTAAAGTAGCCCGAGGTGATGCGGCTATGTGTGGTTCGGGGTGAGGTCCCGGTAGGAGGGAGGAATGTAAGGCAGAAAATTCAATTTTTTAGAAAATGGTAAAGCGGTAATTTCGGTTGAAAACAGGAAATTCTCTAGATCTCGGATAATGAAGCGATTTGCGTAGTTAAATTAGTCTGCGAAATGCAGTGACTTAGAAAAGTTTCATCGAATGAGACAATCGAGATATTTTACGATTTTAAGGTGATAAGTCGTTAGTGACTTGAGGGGGCCGAGATTTTCACGAGAATCCTCGGAAGTCGGGGAAATGAGTTAAGTTCATTTAAAATAAAGTGGTAAAGAAAAGAAATAAATTGTTCGGGGTTAAAACGAACAGAATGAGCCGATATGAACCATGTATTCAAAATGATAATAATAATAATAATAATAATAATAATAATAATAATAATATAATAATAATAATAATATCTTATAATAATAAAATGGAAAAACTCGAGCAAAGAGGGGAGAGAGGCGATCGGGAGGGAGCGTTGGGAGAGAGAAAAATATTTTTTTTTTTCTCTTTACTTATCGGATCTTATTAAGAATTGGATGAAGTAGGTTTTTCATCGAGCTAAAGGGGAAGGATTTGATCCGTGCGGCGAGGAGCTACGCGTGGGCACCAAATCTTGAGAGTTCGTCGGAACTCCGAGAGTGGAGATTTTCCTACTTGTGTTATTCTAGTAAAGGCTATTTAATGGTTTGGAATTGGCTTAGAGGTGGTAGCGTAAATTCCCGGAATCCTCAGGTGCAGGTGAGTGTATTAGGAATTTTAGGAATTTTGAACTATTTTGGACACTGGGCTAAATTTCGGGGCTGTTTTGGACGGTTCGTTTGAATTTTCAGGCTTGTTTTAAGAGCCAGTCATAAGCGACCCCGGGACTATTTTGACGATCCCGGCGGGGCTGTATTGAGTTGGTTTTTCTCCGGGGCCAGTGTCTTGAGTTTTTGTGGTGTGTTTTGGTATCACCAATATTCGGTGATGAGCAAGTGAGAAGGGACAGGCTGTTATAGATCAGAGATTTGGGCAATTTTGTGTGTTATTACTAGAAAATGAATAATGTGAATAGTAATGCTAATAGTAACATGAATAGTATTGTGAATAGTGACACGAAATTATTATTTTGTGTGAAAATGCGTATGGTTGAGTGATTCAAAATTAATTGCTCGTGTTTGTTAATTAGCCCATGTGAGCTAATTTTTGTGTAATTGATTGTAAATTTGCATAACATGTTTTATGTGATTTAATTATGTTAATCTATATGCATGTGAATATATTAGCATAAATGTGTTGGAATTGGCATCATGCATTCCATATGCCTTTGAGGTAACCTAGAAGTGGAGTGTGAGTGCATAGTTGAGATCGACAACGTGTTAGGTGTTTGATGGTGTGTCGTAGTACACGGTTGTTGATAAACAACACGACTGAGTGTTGATTAGTGGAGCAACTAATAAGACAACGTCCAAATGAGTCGCACGGGTTAAGAAAATGGGAAATGGCTCATTGCATTTTCATATGCCTTTGGGGCACCACAGAGCAATGGGTGAGTGCATGAGGTGGTTTCTTAAGAGGAATTGTTGGAGGGTTTACCATGATGTATTATCGGGTAATGTCCGCGATAACATCGGAGGGTTTTCCATATAATATCTATCGTAGTCTGCCCGATTGATATATATCGGTTGTCCACAAAATAGATTATCGGATGCATCCTTTATTTATCGGAGGGTTATCACGGTTAAAACAAATACCTTTGTTTGGAAATTATTTTCATTCATGGCATAATGCATGTTTGAAGTCGGTGAGAACTCGGCGTATGGAGTGTAGGGCCAGCGATATCATAGTTTTGTATGGGTGTAAAGGACACTGTTGAGTATCACGAAGGATTATGTTGCCCCGAAAGACCTGCAGTCGTATTTATCGCAGACTCGGTACGTGTGATAAGGCAATTAAGATTGGGATTTGTTGCCCATTGACACTTGCATTGGGTAATGGCGCGTGAGGGCTCGATACTTGGGTCATTAGTAATACCCGGTGGCAGTTGTCCGCGATTGGCATATCGTATGAGGCGAGTCGGTGGTGACTGGGATACATTACTCAATGACATATTGAGTGATGGAGGCTGGCGAGAAGATCGGTACGTGGGGCGTGGTGGTCGGAATTCATTCGCTGGCATGTGAACGTCGGTAGACATGTGTATGTTGCTGGATGTGTGTTTGATTATGCGTACCATTGCATGTGCATCTTAGGTGGGGGAGTAGCCCTTGTAGGAGATTATCACTACCGGGCTTTGCCTACTTCGCTGTACTGTGTCAAAAGTACACAAATGACCAAGATTCAGGACCGTACATATGAAGAAAGCCGGATTGCGGGCTTTAATATATTTCGTAAATATATATGGGTTGTGATTATTTGTATAGAGTGATGTAATTTAAACTCTTATGGACTATGGTTTTATAGTTATGTGCTAATATCTGAGTATTGGATGCAGGCCCAAGTGGCCATTATTCTTACTCGCATATGACTGTAGGTCATTGTTGATTATCGGGATTGGGGTGTCAGACACTGGCAGAGCTCCCCGTACAAAGGAGACTCTTCCCGATTTTCGTGAGTGGTGTCTGGTAACCCGACATCCACGAGTATTCCGCGGGTTGACGGGTTGTCAACGGACCCCCCCGGTTTTGGGGCGTCACACATGGTGCCTCCAACAAATTCACCGTATGGAAATACTTACAACCCTAGTTGGGGGAACCACCCAAATTCCTCATGGGAACCAAGACTCCACAAGAGCACCTCCTGCTTCTCCATCTTATGCTTCAACTCCTCAGCCACCCCAACCACCACAGTTAACTTCTTCAGTTGAGAAAGCAATACTGAACTTGAGAAAACTGGTGGATACTTTCATAGAGGAGCAAAGGGCAGTGAATGTCCAAGCAAATCGAAATCGACACAAAGCGAGAGCCTCTCAACAAGGAATCGATGGGTTCCAAAGCGAAATTGATCATAAATTTGACAACCTGCAAAAATCAATTTCAAGGCTTACCAATCAATAACATGTCTGTCCAGAGGAAGAGAATCCAGAGGAAGAATGTCTTATTGACACTATTTTGGGTGAACAGGCTCCATTGCAGTAGCTTCAGGAGGAATCGATAGAGGAACCAGCAGAAGTTTCTGAGGAACTACAGGATGCCCCAAAATCATGTGTTGTCTATGGGCCATGGAGGAGAGAAGAAGAAATCCTTCCCTTGTTGACTGAGGAGGGCAGTGGGAAGGAAGTAGTGGAAGAGCCCCAAAAGCCTATTCTTAAACCACTTCCTCGGTTCACCGGCGGCCAGAAGACCCTCTCCAACTCCAATGCACGTCCCGCCACACCTCGCAGCATGAAACACCCGAAACACTTCTACTAGTAAGGCTCACCCCAGCTGCAATCAAGGTCTCGTGCAAAACTTTGAAAGTTAGTGGCCTTTTGTTCAAACCTTCATCACTACATCAAAGACGTATGGCAAGTCGCTTCATGCCGCATGGCACGTTGATGGTTCTGGTGCCGGGTTCGTATGTGGAGCACTGACCAAGATTTCTACAAGCTCCACCATTTCAACACCTCCAGCTTGAGAAATCGGTTTTGGGGCCCCAGTCTCCCCACTTTGTTTTGATTTTCCTTTTTTGTTTTATTTTATTTTGATTTATTTAGTTTTTCTCTTTAGATCTCCTCTAATTTTAATTTAATCCTTGTTTTTAGCTCATTTTTAATTTTCCTACATCTTTCTTTAATTTTTTCTGTGTTTATTTTTATAGGCTTTTGTTCAGTTTCTGTAGCAGAAGGCAAAATTTGGAAATTTCGCTGCCTGTGAAAATTAGCACCGCGAATTCTTGTAACACTCAGAAATTTCGTACCAGCGAAATTTTGCAGCTTTATACCAGCCTTTACGGAGCAAATTCATAGGAAAACGACAAAAGGGCAAACCATCAGAGCAGAAATATAAGTTGAAAAAAATTTGCACGACACACTTTGCAAATCTAATTTTTTTCTAACTCCTCCATTTTATGTACCATTTTGTTTTGACCATAACTTTTTCATTCGAACTCCATTTTGGGTAATTTCTATATAGTTGGAAAGCTTAGAGAGTCTAGAATCTAAATATAACCAGAAAGAACACTTTTGAAATTAATTAAAGGTTTAATTTTCAAAATTCTTCAACTGGTCACTTTTTTCCTCTCTTTTCTTCTTCCAATTTGTTCATTTGAAGCCCAAATGGAGTGAAGAAGGTCTCAGTGGAAAGCTTGTGAAGTCTCCTATCCAACAACAGGTACATTTGATCAAGGAGGTATCACTTCCTTCATTAAATTTCCACTCCATAGCCACATTGAGGACAATTTTGAATTTGGTTGGGGGGAGAGTTAAGGAAGGAAGCGTGATTAATATTTTTGAGCAAGTCTTTTTGTTTAGTTGAATGACTTGCTAGTTAGTTTGTTTTTTTTTACAATATAATTCATGTTTTTTTTAGTTCCTAGTTCATGCTTTCAGTTTCTGATTTTCATAATTGTTTTTTTTTTTTTTTTTTTGTATTGCTTAGCTTGCAGTAAGAAAAGTTGAAACATTGCCCAATGTTGTTGATGTTAGATCGGGTTTCATGCTTATTTGATTTGATGATCGCTGAATTTACCATTGAACCTTTTTCTTCCACCTCGTTAACCACACACTCGTGCACATTAGGTTTCAAATAAATAAGCCTAGAAACCCGCTCTAGCCTCCTAAACTCGTAAAACCCGTCCTAGCATCAAGTGGACTATCTTTAATAGGTTAGGACCCCGAGTTGAAGGCCAATGTGTCTTCCAAAGAAAAGAGAAAATAAGAAAGAAGAAAGAAAAACAAAACAAAAAGAAAAAGAAAAGAAAGTCGCGACGCTACTTCAAACCCGAGCCTCCCGTCCGAGGGGTATATGGCGAAGCCTTTAAAGCCTAGTGCCCTAAGCCAATCGGTTGGGAGTCATGCACTTTAGTCGCTTCATTACATAGGTGGATTCGGTGAAGCTTAGCAAGTTGTAGTGGGCCGGAGTCTCGAAATCATTCAAAGTCCCAAGAAACCTCGAAGAGTTTATGGTTGAAAAATCCTTATGACTTGGTTCCCTAAGCCTTAATTAGTTGGGAGTCAACAGTAGATCCCTATTACATGGACTTTGGTGAGGTCGATTCCTCAGCATTGCACCCCTACAACACAAAAAGAGTTAGAATAAAAAGGGTCCTGAATTCATTTAGTCATTAGTGTCCTAGGTGGAGGCGTAGTTTGGTTGGGGAGTGGCTAAGGGGCTTATTGTTGAGAACTGATCAAACAAACACTTAGGATTTGGTGGAAGTCTCTGGTTGATTCACCGAGAGGGAGGCTCTTTTAATACTTGATTCTGTATGGCATTCACTATCTCGAGATGGTTATTGAGCAGGGTTTTGGTGATTCTTACTTATGATTAGGCATTACTCATTCACACTCTTTTTGAAATATCATTTTTGTAAACATAATTTTGATATTATTTTGCATGCTCTTTCTTTCTTCTTTCATTGCTAAGGGACTAGCAATGTGTCGGTCAGGGGTGTGATTAGTGCCTCAAAGTTGTATTTTTAACCCCCGTTTTTATTGCAAGGTTTTGAGCACTTTTTATGTACTAATCAGCGTAATTAACCCAATTGGCACACTAAGGTCCCTGCTATTCTACTAATCGCATTTTGTGGCTAATTTTGTAGTTTTTGCAAGCTATTTATGCCAAAATTGTTGAGTCGATCCAAGCACGAAGAATTCGAGTCAAACTCGCATTGCGACGTAAACCGTAAGGAAAGAAGAGCAGTAAAATGCAAGGAAATTCTGCCCGTGTGAATTTTGCAGGTTGCGAACCAGAATTCCGGGAGAAAATTTGCAAGGTTGCGAAACTCCGCTCCTCGCGCACTGCTCACTCTTTTCACTCGCTAATCGCTCTTGCCGCCTCGTTCTCTTTTCATTTTTTGTTCACTTTTTGGTTTTCTTCCTACTTTCTCCTTGTCATAGTGTTTGGATTTGTAGTTTTTGGTAATTTTGTAAAGGGGGTTTGGCTATAAAAGCCCCACATAAGTACTATAATAGGATCTTCTTTCTTAATAAATTTTTCTGGGCGGAACCTTCGCCAGCTCCCGCTTTTTTTTTCATTTTCTCTATTTTTCCCTCATATTCTCTCCCTTTCTCACTAGACAAACACCCTCCGAGGATGACAACTCGAAAGATGAGTGGCTAGAACCTATTTCTCCTTGAAGAAGAAGGCTACTGACAGGGGATACATGGTAAACTGAGGGTTTTCCATGTTTTAACGGAGGTATTTTCTACCATTTATGGTTTCATTCAAACGTCGGCTTTAATCCCTTTGGGTTGCTTTGAATGATTGGTATTTGATAAGCTTTTGGGTTCAATGGATGCTTATTGCTAGATCCATTGACATCCGTTAGTTATCATCTATGGGTTATTGAAAGGTGATTCAAGGATGTTTTTATTTTCTCCAAATTTTAGGCTCGATCCCTCTGCCCACCTTTAAATGCTAGTGCTTGCAAGATTTGTGGTTCATTGTATGCTTATTGTTAGATACAAAGATATTCATTAGGCTATCATTTATTAGCCAAGTGAAAAGTGAGTTAAGGTGATGTTATTCACTGCCCGAGACCATCAATAAGAAGCAAATACCAATTTTTCAAAGATATTTATATAGGGTTCAGTTTTTATAGCAACATGAAGATCCTAATGAACAAGTAGGTCATCCTCCCCAACGGGAGGAAAAGGGACCCGAGAACCCTCAGTAGCCTTTTAGAACCTAAATCCAGTAGCTTAACACTTCAGGAGTTCTATTTTTCATTTTATTTTATTTTATTTGACTTTCAGTTTCCAAACATTAAACCCCTTGTTTTTACCAAAACCTTAAAATCCAAATTAAATTCACCAATTAGAACTTAACTGTAAGTCATTTGTGCGAAGAAAACCCATCCATGTTTGACCCTAGAGCCACTATACTGCAGTAGCTATGCTTCGGCAGTCGGAGGAATAGGTTATAAATTTTGTTGATTTCGGATACCTACTGGCACTCGAATCAATCTCCCTGTTGGAAATTTCAGCTTGCCATTTGTTTGAGGATGATAAGCCAAACTCATTATGTGTTTGATTCCATAGCTGTTCATGAGTTTCTTAAACACCTTGTTTGCAAAATGGCTCCCTCCATCACTAATAATAGTCCTAGGTGTCCCTAATCTGCTCAAGATATTACTTTAAAGAATCCACAACCGTATTAGCATCATTCTCGTTGTCGTTGCTTCCACCCATTCGATGGCAATCCACAACTTAGGAGTATGTATATACTTCAAAAGAATATGGAAAAGGCCCATGAAGTCTATCCCCATACATCAAATAACTACACCAATTAAGATACTTCATGTAGGGCATTTTCATGCCTTTGTCGATATTTCTCATTCTTCGCACGATCACAAAGTTTCACCCATTCAAAACAATCCTTAAAAATAGTAGGCCAATAAAATCCTGATTGGAGAATTTTGTGGGTTGTTTTGTTCTGCAAAGTGTCCCATAAGGTGATGGCATGACATTCTGTAAAATTTTCCCTGCTCACTTGAACACACACCTCCTAATTATCATATCAGCCTCAATAACAAGCACATCCCATATAAAACTTGCTGTCAGTCCTCAATTTCTTCCTCTACTGGAAGCTAAATTCTAGTGGCATCACTCCACAAGCTAGAAAGTTTACAATATCAGCATACCAAGGTGATTGGAATGACAACTGAAACAACTGCTCATTTGGAAAATTTTCTACTACTTCTGTCTCTTCTTCAATTACAGTAGTTGTTACTACCCTTGACAAGTAATCAGCTATCACATTGTCACAACCTTTATTGTCTTTGATTTCCAGATCAAATTCTTGTAGTAGCAACACCCATCTGATCAGTCTTGACTTAGCTTCTTTCTTAGCCATCAAATATTTAATTGCTGCATGATCAATATGGATGATGACATGGGACCCCAATATATATTGCCTAAACCTTTCACATGTAAATACCATGACCAACATCTCTTTTTTTAGTAGTTATAGTTCTCTGAGCTTCATCAAGGTTTTGCTGGCATAGTATATGGCCCTAAACACTTTTTATCTTTGTCCCAAGACAGCCCTATCGCATAATCAATTCCAGATCACACATAATCTCACATTCACTATTCCAGTCTAGTTTGGCAATGATGGGAGCTTCAACTAATCTGGATTTGATCTCTTCGAATGCATATTGGCAGGACTCATCGAAATTAAACTTGGCATTCTTTTCCAGTAATCTACAAAGTGGTCTTGCAATCTTTGAGAAGTCTCTGATAAATCTTCTATAAAAACCAGCATGTCCCAAGAAACTTCTTATTCCCTTTACTGTTGTTGGTGGCAGAAGAGTCTTTATAATAGAAACCTTTGCTTGGTCCACTTCCATCCTTTGTAGAAATTCTATGCCCAAGGACAATGCCTTCTGTCACCATAAAATGGCATTTTTCCCAATTCAAAGCTAGATTCTTGTCCTAGCACCTGTGAAGTACTGCCCCTAAATTTTGTAGGCATTGTTCAAAACTGGATCCATAAACTGTGAAATCATCCATGAATATCTTCATAACCTCCTCTGCCAAATCTGAGAACATAGACATCATGTATCTTTGAAATGTCGTAGGAGCATTGCATAACCCAAATGGAATTCTTCTAAAAGCAAAAGTACCATAAGGGCATGTGAAAGTGGTTTTCTCATGGTCCTCAGGTGCAATAGCAATTTGGTTATATCCATAATATCCATTAGGAAAACAGAAGTGAGGGTGTCCTGCTAACCTGTTCAACATCTAATCAATGAAAGGCAAGGGAAAATGGTCCCCGGTCATAGTGATTCAATTTTTCTCAGAGTTTATACACACCTCCATCCCGTCAGCGCCCGAGGAACCGGCCATTCCTTCAGCAAACTGATCACGCAATCCACCCTTCTTGGGTACTGCATGAACTGGGCTCACCCAAGGGCTGTATGATTTTGCATAGACAAAGCCTACATTTAACCATTTCAGCACTTCTTTTCTGACAACATCCTTCATCACAGGATTCAGCCTTTCGTGTTCAATGTAAGTTTCGTGATCATCATTTAACAATATCTTATACATGCAAATGTAAGGATCAACATACCCTTTAGATCTTCAATTAACCAGGCAATAGCTTCCTTGTATTTCCTTAGAATCTACAGCAGCCTTTGTTTCTCATTTTTAGTCAATTCAGCTGATATGATTACTAGTTTCCCTTTTCTGGTTCTAAGAAAGCATATTTTAGATGACTAGACAATTCTTTCAAAATTAACCCTTCTGCACTAGTCTCTTGTTTAGTAACTTTCTTTTCCTGGCTGCTTGAATTTTCTTGACTGTTTTCATTCAAAATGAAGATTGTTTCTATGTTTTGCAAACTGGATTGCAGCAGTTCATAATCAACACTCTCATAATACTGGAAATTCATCTCATTTTCATTGATAGAATGCTGAAGATTACAATCATAGATCAAGTCAAAGCTGATAGGACTACTGTTTTCTACAGCCATACAAATTTATGCATCAACATTAGGTTGTGTCAAGCTCTTGTTAAGGTTAAAGTGTACTGCTTCATTTCCTACCCTTAAGGCCAGCTCACCCTTTTGCACATCAATTAAGGCAGCTCCAGTTGCTAAGAAGGGTCTTCCTAACAACAGAGGGACCTGGTTGTATTCTTCCATTTTCATAACCACAAAGTCCATAGGGATGATAAATGTAACACCCCGAAATATACCCTAGTCGTTTTCGACATGTTTAGGGTATTTTGTAAGCATAATTTGACAGCTAAGAGTTAATGCGTGAAACCCGGAACGAGACCCGGAAAGTTACAAAAACTTAAGGACAAAATTGTAATTTGTCCAAAAGGGGGCTTAAAAGTCATAGTTGATGAGAATAGAGGCCCAAATAAAATATTGAAAGTTTATTATTCAAATAGCCAAGAGATGGAGGGACCTTTTTATAAATACTGAAACTTAACCCAAAAATGGGTTTTTAGAGGGCCAAACAAGGCCTTAGCAAACATGGGTTTTAAAAGAGAAAAGTTGGTCTCATTTGGGGAAGGAGAAAAAAAACGTGAAGGAGGAGGAGAAGAGAAGAGGAAGAGGAAAAAGATGGAGGAGCCAAGATCAAGCAAAAAGGTATGGAACTACTAACCTTGAGTATGGATCTTTGGTTTTGTATGGTTATTATCTTGTCCAAAACCTAGGGTTTGTTAGGATGAAATCCTAACCAAAGATGGCTGAAATTGGGTGGCTGTTAAAACCTAAATTGGCACAAGATAGCTGTAAAATCCTCTAAGTTGGATTCATGGTTAATTGTAAGTAAATGAGTTAGCCTGAGCAAACCCAATTAATATTCATGTTTTTGTTGAGGATGGTCATAACCCATATTAGAAGGGTTTTGGAAGAAATTCATGAAAAATTTTTGAAGAAACATATGAAATTGAAAGATGAATTGAATAGAAAGGAGATTACAAGGTGAATTAGAAGTGTTTTGATGTGTGTTTGAAGAGTAGAGTTGATTGGGTATCAAAATATGGAAATATGGAACAAAAATACACATTCTGGGCACTTTTCGGAGACTTGTACCGGTACAATTTGAACTTGTACCGGTACAACTTGTGTTCTGGTCGTTTGCCAACTCAGACCGTACAGTTGTGACATGTACCGGTACAACCTTGCCCCGTCTCCCGCTCGACTAGTTTTCGTGATTTTGGCCATAACTTGCTCATTTCTTATCCGATTTGAGTGATTCAAGTGGCTAATTAAACTAGACTTCAAGCAAAACAAAACATAAGAAGTATGAATCGCCAAATTCTGATCCTAAGTGGCCCAAAAAAAATTCACTCAAAGTGGGGTTATGTGCAAGACAAATTCTGGTTCCAGCTTTGAACATAGAGTAGTCCGGGTTGTTTCGGACATAACTTGAGTTTCGGTGCTCCGAATTGGGTGATTCCAGTTGGAATAGAACCTTAGCACCTTATCTTAAAATAATACAATGACCTAGAGTCAAACATGAAGTTAGGATCCCAGAAAAATTAGTAATACGAACCTGCTCTAGTGTAATCGTGGTAAACCGACTAGTTTGGCATGAAATTATAACTTTAGTTTGATGATCCGTGGGATTGATTGATTCCACTTCCTCCTAAGTAAAGTAGATTCATAGAGGAATAAGAATATATGAATTATGTGTGATTCCACATACATCATACTTCACAAGAATATGAAGTGCCATAGTAATAGGCATGAACCAAGGAAAATGTAGAAATGAAAATGTAAGATGTGTTCATGAAACATGAAAATGATTATGGAAAATGAAAATGAAAATGAATTGAAACATGATTGTGAACACGAGAGACAATATGTCATGAACACATAATGTGGTTAAGTGATATATGATTATTATCACATATAACCAGAAAATGATAACAAATGATAGGAGTATATGTAAATGAATTTATGAATGAGTATACGTAAATGAATTTATGAATGAGTATACATGAATGAATATGTGAATGAATGTATGAATGAGTATACGTGAATAAGTATACGTAAATGAATTTATGAATGAGTATACATGAATGAATATGTGAATGAGTGTATGAATGAGTATACGTGAATAAGTATAATGTGAATGAATTTATGAATGAGTATACATGAATGAATATGTGAATGAGTGTATGAATGAGTATACGTGAATTAGTATACGTAAATGAATTTATGAATGAGTGTATGAATGAGTATACGTGAATGAGTATACGTAAATGAATTTATGAATGAGTATACATGAATGAATATGTGAATGAGTGTATGAATGAGTATACGTGAATAAGTATACGTAAATGAATTTATGAATGAGTATACATGAATGAATATGTGAATGAGTGTATGAATGAGTATACGTGAATTAGTATACGTAAATGAATTTATGAATGAGTGTATGAATGAGTATACGTAAATGAATTTATGAATGAGTATACATGAATGAATATGTGAATGAGTATACGTGAATGAGTATACGTAAATGAATTTATGAATGAGTATATAAAATAAGTACAGAGATTGAGTATATCTTTGAAAAGATAATACGAGAGTGAAATTGGAATTGAAATGTGATTGTGATCGGTTATGAATGCTATTTGCGAAATATATATAAGTATATATATATGATGATTTGAATCATTGTTATTCGAAATGTTTGTCATACATACTCATGTATGCGTGTATTTGCACTACAAGTGAAATTACTACATAAAAGTAAACTGATTTGAAATGTGATATTGAATGACCAACAATGACCGGATTCACCAATCGAATTGGCCATGACAACCGTAAATTGTAAAATGCGAAATCACATTGCTAATGACTGACAAACAGACATGATTCAACAACTAATCTGTCGTGATGTCGAATTCTATAGCCATATGTGAGACGGTGATATTGAATGTGCGACACATTGCTAATGTAATGACAAATGCACAGTGATTCAACAATCGAACTGGCTATGAATGTCAATTCTATAGTTAAAGTGAATCATACTAAATGCGAATCACATTAAGTCTAAATGACAAATGATAGGATTCAACAATGAATCTGTCGTGGAATGTCGACTGATAGCCATATGTGAGACGGTGATATTGAATGTGCGATCACATTGTTAATGACGACAAACGTATTGTGATCTCAAGAATCGAACTGCCATGAATGTCAATTATAGTTAAAGTGAATCATACCGTGAAAATGCGAAATCATTGAGCTAATGAATGACATACGCATGTGATTCAACAACTCGACCGTCATGAATGTCAATTCTATAGTTATATGTGAAATCACAAATCGAAAAGCGAAATGATGGTATTGAAAGGTGTATTTGTATAAGTATTTTTACATTACACGGACATAGTAAAAAGGCGTCATTTTGTAAATGCATTTTGTTGAATGTAAATGTTAAGGGTCTTTTGAAATTATAAGTGTTTATGGATTGCCCGAAAGAAGTAAGCCATGTACTAAAAGTCTAAAATGTAATAAATAACATAAAAACAAATGTTTTCGGGAAGATACTTAAAATGCTCTGAGTAAACCGGGCTCCACTGGATTCGCCAACCCGTCAAGTCGGGGATTCAACATACACTTTTTAAAATAAAAATTAATAAGATCTAAATAAATGTTTTGATTGAAAACGCCGAGTAAACTGGCTCCAAATTTTTGGATCCACCAATCTGGGCCATAGGGATTCGTGGGTCGCCGGCTACTTGAAAATGAAAATTTATAAAACGAAACTAAAAGGATTTAACAGTCCGAACACGAAATGTAATTTCTAAAGGGAGTTGATTAATGGCTTCGGTCGTGTTAGTGATAAAGAGTCTAATATGTATTGGTATTAGTCTGATTTGAACCTGTATGAAATTGATATGATTTGATCTATCATACATGTAGTAGATATGAGTTACAACCTGTAAAATACATGACACAGGGAAGTAATATGAACAAGATAAAAATATGGAATCTGAATAGGATAAAATCTACATGTATAATATGATACGAAGCTAGAAGTCACATAAGAATGGGACTTCGTTATATGCATAAGTATTAGTAAATGTAAAAAGATAGTGACGGGCATTATTACTTATCGGTCGTTAATGTTTATATGTTCCCACTAAGCGTAAAGCTTAGCACGGGTGTTCAATCCGTGTAGGTACTGAAGAGGAGATAAAGAGGACAGGACATTCCACACCAGCTGTACGGGCCATCTCAGAGATAGGTGCTCACCAGCACTGTTCCGCGATCTCTGATGTTGTATTAGATATGTATATGTATTTGTATAAGTGAATGGGACTTAGTATATGTGTATAAATTTTAATGGATACCATTCCGGTGGTAGCGTTCATTTGTAAATGTAATGATTGTTGGTTATTACAAAACTTGTTTGTATACCACATATAAGTGCAAATAAAAAAAAAAAAAAAAAAAAAAAAAAATGTGTAAGAAGTCCCAAGATATGGTTTGCGACCTAAAACCCGCTCGGATTCGGCCAATCGGCCTGACCGGATCGAGGGCGTGACAATAAATTTCCCTACCTTGACTAGCATATCTTCAAAAACACCTTCTGGTTGAGCCATGGATCTATCATCCATCTATAGTATAATTTTTTTTAGGGTAAGTTCCCCCAAACTCAATCTCTGTACCACTGATAGAGGCATCAAGTTGATGCTGGCTCCTGAGTCACATAAGGCCTTCTTGAACTCATATTTCCCTATTGAGCAAGGAATGGTGAAGCTGCCTGGGTCCTTCATTTTTTGTTGGTAGACTTCTCTGTATGACAACACTGCAAGTGGTAGTTAAGTTTACTACTCCTTCCTCAGCAATCTTCTTATTCTTGCTCAGTATCTCCTTTAGAAATTTTGCATAATTTGGCATTTGATTGATTGCCTCTGCAAAGGGAATATTTATTTCTATTTTCTTGAAATAACAATTTAGAGAATTGCTTTTCTTTCTTTCGCTTTCTAAAGCCTCTTTAGGAAATGAACCAAGCAGGGGTATAGGCTTCGCACTCTTCTCCTTCGTTTTTACCCACTCTTCTCAAAGCTGCTCGCCTTGCTTCTCGCTTCTTTCTTTTGTAATCCTCTCTGACATACTCTTTTCATCCTCTCTTCCATTTGCCTTATCTTCTTCTTGATCAATCTTCTCCTTGTTTTCTCGCTTTGTCGCTATCGAAGCCACTTCTTTCCCATTTTCTCAGCCGGACTCCGACATACGCCCTTGGGTTTTTCGAAAGTGTCACTGGGGAATGCATTCTTGTTTTGGTTCTGCAAGGTCAAGGCCAACTGCCCAACCTGTGTTTCCAAGTTCTTCAGGGAGGCATTAATGATTGATTGAAACATTTGTGTGTTGGATTTAAGAGCTTCCAACTCAGCAAATTTCTGTTCATGGGTGTGAAGCAAATTACATCCCCATGGAACCCGCAAAGATCTTCCTCAAACGACTAGGTCCTTTTTTGACCTTGATATTCATTTCTTTGCTCTCCTTGCTGTTGCTGCTACTGGAACCTTGGTGGATGATACCCTTGTTGGAAATTCTGCCCCTGTCTTTGGCCTTGTGATGCTCCTCCACCATATGAGAAGTTCTCATGGTTCCTCAGTGCTGGATTGTAAATGTGTCGCGTTGACGGCTTGAAATGATAGCTTCTCTTTTCATTCAGGTAATTGGCCTCCACAACTGCATAAGGATCTTCATCAGCTGATCCCTCAGCACTTCTACTGATTCCACCTCTCTCTATTGCTCCAATCTCATGGGCAGAATGCAGTTTTTTATCTTGTTTTTCCATCCTGTGCATAATAGCATCTAACTTTGCTTCCATGACAGTCATCTTGTTAAGCTCAATGACTCCACTCCCTCTTGCCTTGCTGTAGCTCCCTAAAGATTCAGATGGAGCTTTCATATTGCATCTGGCTAGGTCTTCTATCAAATCTCTAGCCTCCTCTGCACTTCTTCGTTTGAATGCCCCACAACAAGAAACATCAATGATACCCTTAGAAGTATCATTCATGGAGTGGTAGAAGATGTCCACCTGTTTCTTGAGATCTATGCCATGCATGGGACATCTCTTCAGAAGCCTTTTGAACCTCTCCCAACCAGTGTATAAGCTTTCATCTTCTCCTTGTTTGAACACACTGATCTCCCTCCTTCTTTCAAATGTGAGGGATGGGGGAAAAAATCTGCCAAGATAGGCTTCAACCAGTTCTTCCCATGTATTCACTGAACCATATGGTAGTGAATCAAACCAGGTGGCTGCAATATCTCTTAAAGAAAATGAAAGAGTCAGAGCTCTGACACCCTTCCGGGCTTACACCATTTAACTTCATAGTATTGGCCATCCTAAGGAATCTGCCCAGCTGCTCATTAGGGTCTTCTGTGGGATGGCCTCTAAACTGATGTTGTTGTACCATGGTGTTAGCCTTCAGTCATGTATGCAAGGTTATGACACTATTACCAAAGGACTATTAACTAATCCCCGGCAACGGCGCCATAAAACTTGTTAGCTTTCTATTATATAGACCAAAAATCTCCTAGTGTAAATCATTTTCAATTTTGGTTTTGGCTAATATCCTGCAAGTGCACAGGTCGACAAGTAATAAAATGGATATAAGTCCAGATATCGATCCCACAGAGATCTCAAGAATTCTAGATCAACTACCCTGACTACTCAAGCTCCATACTATTTGGACTATAACATGACAATGTGATCTAGCTTAAGAAGCTGTAAAATATACAAGTATACGGAAAAAGAATGAACAATCAAATAAACTGGAATCTAAAGAATAAAGAATAATGAATAGTTAAGAAAATAATGGACACTGAATAGTTATCATTTAGAGAACACATCAAAATCACTGCTATTGTGAAGCATCAATTCCTGTAGTTAACACTGATAAAATTGCTTGTATATTTCAGGTTTTAAAATCTTTCAAAGGCGTTTAGTAGTACAATGTGATCTCCACACTCCACACCATTATCTAATTTTCCGATTCTTTCAAGACTGTGGAATTAGATGACTACTTTTAATAGGATTTCCTTTAATTTGGGTATTTTTCTTTCGCAATACTTCATACCCGCTATGGATCAGAACCTTAGCTCCCAAGTTATCGATCAAGCAAGGGATATACAACTTCCTCGGTTACTCTTCTCAAATTAGAATAGATCACCCTCTCCTTGATTAGATCCTCGCCTAACACGGATTGGCTTCACTATTCGACCGAGGTGAACTCTCTCGCTTGTTTAAATTGATAACTCATTCAACTCTTTCGATTTCAAGTGAGAAGAGGATTTATCTAAGTAAACTTACAAAGCTCATTAGGATTCTAATAGCAGGTTAATATACTCAAGGAAATTCATAACTCTCAGAATGTCTTCTGTATCACTCGACCTCCTGAAATCGAGCAATGAAAAACAAATCTTAAAACTATAAGAACCGATATTCGTGATAAAAAAAAACATTAAACCCATAACCGTAAGTGATTCACAACTGAATTCACAAGTTGTTGGAAACAACTACAGGGAAGATAAATTCTGACAATAGCATTCACTTAATGAAAGCTGGGTTTCTCAATTACTGAATTACACAATACATCATTCCTTTGATCATAAGAACAACTGCAATTTGAAACTGAAAAGTCGAATCTTAAATTTGTCTCGAACTTCAAACATTCCGTAGTACTCAAAAGAATGGAATTCGTATTCAGCCGCTTCAAAACGATAACATCCAGATCCAGAAAATAAAACAAAATAAAGAAAGATTAAAATAAACTAATCTATAACGACGGAAAAAGAAAAGAAAAGAAAAGAAAATTAAAATACGTGAGCCTTCTTCAAGAACCCATCTCTCTTTCTGCTATCGCCAAGAGCCGCTTTTTGCAGCAGCTTCATATTTATGGGTTCTGAAGTCAGCCCCACTGGCGTGCATTGACTTCATTTAGCCGCCCAAGACTGATAATCAAGCGCGACATCGAGCTCTTGTCATAATTTCTCGTTTCTTGTCGCAGCCCCTTGCTGTGATTTATCAATAAGTCATGACATTCCTTGTTTTCCACATCTTTTATGTCGCCATTAAGAAATCAATGTCGCGACATCATCTATGTTCTCGCCGCTTTGAACTGCGTTTTCATATCGCCATTATCAACTTTGTCGCGACATCACTTTACGCCGCAGGTTTCAACTGTTCGCTCGATGTCGCGATTATCATCTTCGCCGCGATATCGCCCCGCGTCTTCGCGTTTTCAACCGATGTTTTATGTCGCGATTATCAACTCGTCGCGACATCACTTTACGGCGTGTGTTTCAATCGCTCGTTTCGATGTCGCCGACATCACCCTTTCGTCGCGCATATCGCTTCGTTCTTGCGCCTTTCACCGATAGATTCTTATGTCGCGACATCAATCCTTTGTCGCGACATCACTTTATGCCTCTGCAGGTTTCAATTGTTCGTTCTTGATGTCGCGACATCAATCCCTTGTCGCGACATCAACTTAAGAACCCAGAAACTTCAATCGAAAATGCCTTATGTTCACATTAATCTCTTGTCGCACATCGAATTTATTTCCTCTCTCGGGAGGCTTCAATCGGTTGAAAGTGGGTGTCACGACATCAGTCCTTTGTCGCGACAATCAGCTTAAGTCACAACAGTTTCATCTTTTCAAACTCCGCTGCTACTAAGGCGTTTCTCTTGTCGCGACTTCCATCCCTTTGTCGCGACATCAACTCCTTGTCGCGACATCACGATGTTGTCGCGACATCATTCCTTAAGTCTCTCAAGTTAGCCAACCTCAACCGCTCTAACTATGGATTCCCGTTGCAACCGGCAGCAAATTTCCTTCACTTTCCCGATGTCGCGACATCATAATCTGACCGTGCCTGCCAAAAACCGCAACATTAGTTAACCACTATTTACTTCGCCCCGCCATTTTCCCATTTTCGATTTTTACTCCACCACTGCTGCATTTTTCTACTCGCTTTTTCTTCTTTCACACTCCCCGTTAATAAATAAATTGCAGTTTCTTCATATTTCTTCATATTAATTATTCCTTTCAGATGAAATCAAATCGTAAAAATGATTAAAAAATAAGATGACTTTTAAGCTCATCAAACTCCCCAAATTTAAGTTTTGCTTCGTCTCTCAAGCAAAGTGAAAGAAAGAATTGTTTGTCCTCAAACAAAAAGGACATTTTTTCTGCTCGCTTTTGCAAGAGGGCAAGCCAATTTGATTGAAATACAAGGAATGCATTGTTTTCGCATCTAGCTTCAAGTCCAGCCTCAAGGTTATTTTTTTTATCTTTATAGTATACAAAACTGCATCGTTGAAATTGTTTTACAAACAACATAATCATTAGATCCCTGTTGAATAATAACTATTTTCCTTTCTCATCTTCTCATAATGAGTCACTTAACCCCTAAAGTCCTTCACGCTGATTGTTTCATATTTTCCCAAATTCCATAGTTTGTCGATCATATTGATCTCCACTAATGTAGGTACCTGCCTTCAAGATCACCAGGTCTTTTCGGGCTTATATATTGTTAGGCTCGGGGTAAATGGGTAGGGATAGAAGGAATTTCCTTAGGTTAAGATTACTCCTGAACCTTTTCTCTCATCTTTCACTATCGCCCATCTTTTCGTAGTTTCTTTAATAAACTCCCCTAAACTTCATGTTCGGGGATTACTCTTTGATTGCTTCAATTCAGAACTCCGTATGCCCCCTATTTCTCACTTGTAATTCAACCGAAAATTCCTTGTTTGTCACCATTCGTGGATAGTGCAATGTTTTTACCTTTTAGGCTTTCTAACACTCTTAGCGAATAACTTTGTTAAGAGCTCCCATACCGCATGGCATTAGGTACCAGTGTCGAAACACCCTAAGAACTTAATTGTTCAAGAGAGTTAGGCCACAAGATAAAACTTATCCCTATGTTTTCTTTTCTATTGCATTTTCTCGCTTCTTGCCTTTTCTTTCATTCCCTATTTTCTATATTTTTCTCCTTGAGTTCCTCAAAACATATACCCCAAACTTCATTTCTTCTTCCTCCTGAATTCCTGGGTAATCATAGGTTCTTACCAAGGATTGGTTTTTTAGGATGGGTTGGGGTTTCATTGGCTTATTTTTGAAAAAATCGTTTGCTTGGCTCACTGAACTAAGGTATATGCATCGATATGAATAGGATGTGGCTAGAATGGTATTCTCAAACTATCCAAGAATGGCTCAGATCATCTCTTGTCTGTACCTAGGATTTCTCCTCACCACAATCTAACAAATTCTAGAATTTGATTGAATAGTTGTGACTAACCATAAGGATTTCTCGACTATTTCATGATGAGCAGCTAAATTAATTGATATTCAATGTGTTCGACTTAATGCTCGTACCACAAACTCAAAATATGTTTTGTTCCTTCAATTGTATTACCTTCCTCTATTCCTCGACTTATCGCTAGGACTTCTTAAGTCACTTTTGCACTTTGTGTTTCAATTAAACCGTATTCATTCGCCCTTATTCCGCATTTTGTCTCGCATTTCGCCTTATTCCTAATCTAACTCATTTATTCAATTCAAATTCTTTTTATTACTCCCCGTTAGCTTTTTATTCTTGAACTAATTCCTACTTTTATTTTCCCCAACTATAAACAAAAAGCAACAACATAAAATTTAGCAAACCAAAGTAACACAACAATTCAATTCAAATTTATCATTTTACTTCGATTCAATTGCAAATGTTTGATACAACAATACAAGCTGAGGATAAGGAAGGTCAGCTTGGGAAGAAGTCTATCTTTTTCTTTTGGAAGAGGTAGCAAAGATATTAGGGGGATCCAGGTCTAGGGTATTCAAATGAGCTGGGAATGGAGGGAATTTCATTTCCCTTCTTTCCTTTCTCTTCTTAGTTTCTCGCTTCAATTTGTTCTTTCAATGAAGATCTCATTGGAGATCAACCTTCTTGCTTAGCTCATCTTGTCTCTTCCCAAGCTATCTATTGTTTTTTCCATTTCGCCATTACTTCCAAAAATTTGAAAGATTGTTGTTAATCAAATCCACTTTTCTAGCCATTCTCTCGCTCGTAGGATTCAAAGATCTCGCTTTTTGTCTCTATCATCCAGTTTATTCTCAAAATCTTTTTGTAGAGACTTGTATAAAAATTTGAATCCTTTGATCTGTTCTCCCAATTTGGCTTCCTGTTCTACCTCCTTTTCCTTCATGATGGTTAGGAGCTGAGAATCACACTCAAACTGATTGTTATAAAAAGATTCATGACTCAGCTTGAGTTTCTGTAGAAGATTGCGATCTATTTCCTTCATTTTTTTCTTGAAGTCCTCTTTGTCACAAGAACCTCTTTCATCTTCGTTTCTACTTTTCAGTTCTTCTTTTCCCATTGCTGATCTCTTCTTTAACTCTTTTTCATAAATTTCCTTCCCCCGAATTCTTGCTGAAATTTCCACTCTTTTTCCCTTTCTTCCATCTTCTTCTCTCGGATGGCACAGACCCCATTATTGAATTGATCTCGTGGCTCCCTGAGCCCTCCGAATGTTCTGTTTTACAGTGGGGAGAACTAGCTAAGGGATGGAGAAATCTAAGGGCTTCTTTCATCCTGCCTTCATTGTTCCAAGAAATGTGAAAGTATTATTTTCAGGAGGATTTTCTAGGTTATCTTCTACTGTCTCACTGAGCCTCTGGGCTCTCAACTCACACCCCCTTTTCTTTTGGCTTCGGTCTTTACTCACCCTCGCGCAGGGAGTGTGATGTCATAGGGATCTTTCTTTCTTCCTGCACTTCACCCCAACCTTTAAACATAAAACAGTTATTGTTGCTGGGTGAGGGATTAGCCCTCTCTTATTTCTTCATGGTACCCTTTCATTATAGAATTTTCAATTACTATTCCTAAATTGGAGCTTGTACTCCTCTTTTAGAATAGCATACAGCATAATTGCTTTCCTCGCCTCTCACTGTGCACATGCTTGGTTGGGACCAAAACAGGCCAAGAAATAGAACCATACCTTAGCCTCCTCAAGGAGGCTTCCCCCTGCTCAGTGGTTTTCAACCTCCTTCCCTCGTCCCACTGCGCCTTTTCCGCGCTGAGCTTTTTGGCAATCTTCTTAAAATTTGGGTTTTCCAAGAGCTTTTTGAACTTGGACCCATGCTTGTGCCCTGCCATTCCATAGGCTTCGTTAATGGCCTTGGCTCCATATGGTACCCACACTCCTCTGACGAACACAGTGTTGTCTTTCCTGCCTACCAGATTTGAATAAAATTCTTTCACCACTGCTGTGTAGCCTGACTTTTGATGTGCGCAGAAAGCTTCCCAACCTCTTTGTTCAATCATCTCCTTGAAAGGGGTAATAGGGTTTCTGAATCTTCTTTCTGATACGAACCCCTTGTTGGCATAGTGCTTCTTCCAGTT
Source organism: Tetrastigma voinierianum (assembly GCA_016808115.1). Taxonomy (NCBI): domain Eukaryota; kingdom Viridiplantae; phylum Streptophyta; class Magnoliopsida; order Vitales; family Vitaceae; genus Tetrastigma; species Tetrastigma voinierianum. Next base: position 16,081 of record JAEQBH010000896.1, on the reverse strand, counting down.
GGAATAAGCTTCCTCTGACACAAAATCTTCTACTTCTCTTGCTTTTCCCTTTCCCTTGTCCGTTCTTTCTTCAGAAACTGCTGGTGCTTCTGGTGCTTCTGTGGGCATCTCTTCCATCGGTTCTTCCTGTCGGATTTCTTCTTCTGGTTGCACATATTCCTCCATGATCTCTTCCTGTGTTGTGACAGTGTTTGTTTCACCATTTGAAACGGAAGGAAAGTTTTCTGAAGATTTTGAGAGCTAGGGTTTTCAGGAATTGAGGATCAGAAGGAAGGGAGGATGAACGGTTTCTGGAAGTTGGAGCAGGAGTGGAAAGAAGTTCTCCAACAGCTTGCACCAATCAAGTTGGGTACAATTATTATTTCATTAAATTCGCATGTCGCGACATCAATTTCGCCACTTTTTATTTTAAAAACATTAATTTTAGGCATTTAAGAGGTTGAGAAGTTGGCACATGACCCTTTTATATCGCGACATACTAAGTTTGTCGCGACATAAATAGGTTTTAGACATTATGTTGTCCCATGTCGTGACTTTCATTTTCAAGTTTTTGTTTCTGTCGCGACCTCTGCCCTTAGTTTAATGATCTCAAAAACTTGAATTCCTTTATTAATCCTATACTTCTTTAGACATTTCCAAGCAGAAATTCAACAAGCAATTCACTCATATTTCACAGGTTTGGTTTAGGGAGAAAGTTACCCCCCTTTGTTCATGTCGTGACATTTCTGCAAGTTGCTGGAGGTGTCCTGGAGTTGCTTTTCTCACTCATGTCTTTCAGCCTTGCAGACGCATACTGCATGATTCAAGAAAATTTAATTAAACATACAATTAACTTCTCAAAATTAAATCTATCTTTATAATAACTAATCAAAACGAAATTACAGCAAAAAAAATTTCAAAATCTAAAAGCCGAAACTAAATTTTCTATGGGTTGCCTCCCATCAGCTGCTCAGTTTTGAGTCCTTAGCTGGACTTGCTGTTTTGGTTCTTCTTCTTTCTAGATATCCTACTGGAGCTCTTCCATTCCTGCCTCCCTGCTTAGATAGTGCTTCAGTCTTTGTCCATTGCCTTTGAATTCTTCTCCAAGACGCCTATATCACCGCTTCCAAATGTGTCAGTTGACACCACTGTGTATGGCCCACTCCATTTGGATTTCAACTTTCCTGGAAACAATTTCAGTCTAGAATTAAACAGTAGAACCTGTTCCCCTGCTCTGAACTCTTTCCTCAGGATCCTTTGATCATGCTCATTTCTTTGTCTTATCCTTGTAGATTCTAGCATTATCATAGGCTTCATTTCTTACTCCTTCCAGCTTCGCATGGGCTATTAAATCTCTTCCTTGCAGTTTTAAAATCGAGTTCAACTTCTTGATGGCCCACATTGCCTTGGTATTCCAATTCCGAGGTAGATGACATGGTTTCCAAAAACAATTCAGATGGGATATTCCAATGGAGTTTTGTATGCATCCAGAAGCTCTCCAAAGTGCACCATCAAGCCTGGAAGACCAATCCTTCCCGCTGAGTCACGCTCTTTCTGGGCATTCTTTAATCTCCATGCTGGAAATTTCGCTTGTCCATTGGTCTGGGGATGATAAGCTAGACTCATTACATGCTTGATCCCATACCTGCTAATGAGTTTTGCAAATATTTTGTTTGCAAAATGGCTTCCCCCATCACTAATGATAGTTCTGGGTGTTCCAAATCTGCTCAAAATATTTCTTTGCAAGAAGCTCACAACTGTATTAGCATCATTCCTTGACAAGCCATCGTCCACCTATTTGGAAACATAATCAATCGCTAGCAAGATGTATAGGTTCCTCAAATGATGGTGGGAATGGTCCCATAAAACATTCCCATACATCAAAAGATTCGCACTCACCATTATACCTCTTAGGGGCATTTCTATTTATGCTGCTGATATTTCAATCTTTTGGCATCTATCACACAATTTAACCTAATTTTAGCACAATCTCGAAGATATGGGCCAATAAAATACGATTGAGTATCTTATGAGTCGTTTCTTTCTTCTAAAAATTTCTCTATATATGATGTATGGCATTCATTCAGAATATTGCCTTGTTCATTTTCTGGCACACATCTTCTTATTATCATGTCAGCACCTCTTTTAAATAATAGTGGATCATCCCAAATATATAATACTCCGGGCCGTAAGTTCTGAAGCCTCTTCTTTCAAGCAGAACACTCAAGGAACTACTCCACAAGCTAAATAGTTCACACACAAGATACCCATGGAAGTTGGAAGGAAACTTTAAACAGTTGCTCATCTGGGAAGTTCTGTTAATATTACTTTCTCTTCTTCAAAGAAGTTAAGTTTTTCTACTCTTGACAAGTGATCGCCTATCACATTGTCACACCCCTTTATCCTTGGATTCCAAGTCAAACTTCGTAATACGCAAGACCCACCTTATCAATCTCGCTTAGCTTCCTTTCTTGACATCAGGTACTTGATTGCTACATGATCAAGAGTGAATAATAACATGGGATCCTAAAATGTATCGTCGAATTTTTTCACAAGTTAAATACTATGGCTAAAGATCTCCTTTTCTCGTTGTCGAGTAATTTTCTTGTGCTTCATCAAGGTTCTACTAGCATAGTATATGGTCTTGAATATTTTCTCCCTTTGCCCTGTGACAAATTCCCATTGCAAAATCACTGGCATCACACATTATTTCAAATCCCCCGATCCCATTCTCGTGCCCATTATAGGTGTTTGAACCACCTGATTCTTGATTTCTTCAAAAGCAAACTTCTTGGTAGGAGTCATCAAAATTAAACCTTAGATCATTCTCCAAAGACCAGATAAGGGTCTGGCTATTTTTGAGAAGTCTTTGATGAATCATAAACCCTCAGAAGATTGATCCAAGAGTCTGATCTTGACTGGTGGTGAGAGGCAGAGTTTGATAATGGATAATTTATGGACTACCTTGGATTGGTCTACTTCAGTCAATGCTTGAAATTTTATGCCCAAGAACAATACATACATTACCATAAAATGGCATTTTTCCAATTCGATTGCTAGGCATTTGTTTGTCTTGGCATCTTTGAGCTTCTTTGTTTCCAGTTCTTCAAATAGCGATCAAAAGCGCTGGATCCATACGGTGAAGTCATCCGCAAAAATTTCCATAATATCTTCAGCCAAGTGCGAGAACGTGACATCGCATACACCCTGCGGAATGGCGGGGCATTACAGAGCCCCGAATGGCATCCTTACGAAGCGAGTACCATAGGGGCATGTGAATGTGGTCTTCTCTTGGTCTCGAGGTGCAATAGCAATACGATTGTATCTGAATACCATCAAGAAACAAAATGAGGGTGTCCTGTAATCTTGTCAACTTATCGATCCAATAAGAGGCAAAGGAAATGATCTTTTCACGGTAGGTGTGTTGACTTCCTGTAATCAATGCATACCCTCTATCCTATCACTTGTTCTTGTTGGAATCAATTCATTTTTCTCATTGTGGATCACAGTAAACCCACCCTTCTTTGGAACCACTTAATTTGGGCTCACTGAGGACTATCACGAAATTGCATAGATAAAACCTGGCGATTGTGATTTGAGTACCTCGCTACTGGCCGCTTCATAAAAATCACTTTGGATTCGAGTCTCCTTTGATGTTCTACAGATGGCTTTGAAGTTTCTTCTAGAAGAATTTTGTGCATGGAATTGATGGACTGATACCCTTGACTCTTGATGGACTGGTATAGACTCTTTATGCTTCTTTAAGATTTTTCGGCACCCTCTCTGTTCCTCGGCATCACCCGAGTCTAGCGGAGATAATCAACTGGTTTTTCTCTTTGGTGATTCTAAGTAAGCATACTTGAATGACAGCAACTCTTTTAACACTAGCCCCTCTTCATTGGTTTCTTGATGAATTTCCCCTTTTCATTATTTTCCCTTTGTCATTTACGTTTTGCTTAGAGGCTCAATGCGACTTCTATAGAATGAAAACTATTGTATGGACAATCGAGTAGTCATCTTCAATATCTTTGAATTTATCTCTTTTCATTGATAAAAATTTGAGCATTACGATCATTGTGAACATCGGGGTTGTAGGTATAGACATCATTAACTACATTTGCAATTTTCTCTGTCTATCATCATCTTACGCATGCTTTGATCAAGTTGAAAGCGTGACTTCCTCTCCAACCCTCAAGGTAAGAACTCCTTTTGCATGTCGATCGGGGCGGCTCAATTAGCTAGGAATGAGTCTCCCCGATAGGGTACTTGTGAATCTTCTTCCGTATCCGGAATGATGAAGTTTCTTTGGGAAAACAAATTTCCAACCAATTGACTAGCACATCTTCAAGACTCCTTGAGGGTTCGTATCGATCACATCATAAAATTTGAAGAGAGTAATAGTGGTGGGAATAAACTCCCCAAACTTAATTGCTTGGAAGCGAAGAGGCATCAAGTTTATACTAGCTCCTGAGTCACGGGAGGCTTCACGGAATTGACTCCTCAGTAGTGCAAGATTGTAAAACTCCTGATCCTTCATCTTTTCTTGCAATTCTTTCTTTATCACGGCCTTTGCAAGTAGCGGTGAGATTCACAAATCCTTCTTACACTATCTTTCTTTTCTTGCTTTCGGCATGTCCTTCAGGAATTTTGCATAGAGTGGCATCTGAGTCACCACTTCTGTAAAGGGCATACTGATCTCTAGCTTCTGAAAGGTTTTCAAAAACCTTGCAAACTGCTCCTCTATCTTTGATTTCTGCAGTCTCTGTGGAAATGGGACTGCAGGTCTAGAGCCTTGGATATCCTTCCTGTCCATCCTTGCTCTTTTCTCAGAGTGCTTCTTATTTTACGGGCTTTCTTCTTCTTTGTTCTTTGTCATTTTTTTCTTTCCATCTTTTCTAACTCCTTCCCTTTCCTAAGTTTACGCGATATGGTCTTTTGGATTCTTCTTTGTGTCACTTGGGAAGACATCTTTCCTCACGGCACAGAGTTAGGGCATTGCCACTACTTGTGTCTCCTGGTTCTTCGAGTGATGCATTGGTGGTGATGCAGAAAAATTTGAGAATTGGTGCGGTTGCTTCCCAGTGCACGAAACTTTGTTCATGGAGTTCGCGACTTCTTATTATGTGAACTGCAGCATCTGTTTTTCAAAGATTGGGCCCTCCTCATTACGATATTCATTTACGTGTTCATTTCGCTAGCTGCTATGCTGGAACCTTGGTGGGTACGGTATTAATAGCCTATGGAGGTTCTGTCCATGCCTTGGGCCTTGTGAAGCCCCTCCACCATATGAGAAATTCTCATGGTTCCTTAGTGCTGGGTGATAATGTGCTGGCAGGTTAGTATTGGGTTTGAAATGGTAGTTTCTTGGCTCACCGGATCTTAACCTCTTGATCATAAATTATTGATAGGTACTTGGCACTTCCTCTCAATGGTTTCCCTTTCTTTGCTCCTATTTCATGGGAACGGTGTGCATGCCCTCTCTTGTAGTCATCCTGTGCATAATGGCATCCAACGCCTCCATGGCTGTCATCTTGCTCAGCTCCATGAATCCCTCCTCTCTTTGTTTCCTTTTGAAAGCTTCGGAAGGAGTTTTCATATTACATTAACGGGTCTTCAATCAGCTCTTTTGCCTCTTCAACACTTTTTCGTTTGGTCCTCCCACAACATGAAGCATATTAGTCCCCTTTGATATATCATTCAAGGCATGATATACAATGTCCATCTGAGTCTTGGATCTATCCATGCATTGGACATCTTCTGTTAGCAGTTTGAATCTTTCCCAAAAGCCTAATCTGAGGCTTTCATTGTTTCCCTATTTGAATCCTGTGTTCCCTCCTTCTCTCTCTGAGGTGAGGGCTGGAAGAATCTACCTAGTAGGCCTCTACTATCCTCCCAAGTATCAACATTAACCATATGGTAAAGATTCATACCATGTATTCTTGTATCTTAGAGATAGGAATAGATGCGGTTGATGACTTGGTCTCACCACAAATTCAACTTTTCTTTGTATTAGCCATCTGCGAAATCTTCGGGTGCTCGTTTGGGTCCTCGATGGGATGACGATGGCGATCTTTCTTTGGACCATTATGTCGATGCGGCAGTTCAAAATTATTAGCATCAATGAGGCTATCACGATTCTTGAGAGTATTCATCTGTATAATTGGTCTCGAAGTCCTCCATTGTATCGGTGATTAGGCCTTCCTAGGCACCCTTCTGTACTTCATCTGATCCTGTCTTTCATGCGCCATGGATTGAGTTTTACGCCTTCTTTATCTTTCTCAAGCACGAGTGTTCTCTCTAGTGCAGTAATGGCGGAATCGGATCGGTGTTACATTTCCTGTCATTAAAATTTTGTCCACAGAAATCAAAACACACTTACATTAATAGGATTAGTCTGGTCAAAAATATTTTCAATATGGTTTTGTTAAAGGTTAGTGGCTAAGAATAACCCTTTGCTTGAAGCTATTTTATTCTTTTCTTCAAAATGTCCAAATTAGCATTTCCTTCTTTTTCGTGCGAATGTTGATTTACTAAATTCTTTTGATCCCATTAACGGCGCCATAAAACTTGTTAGCCTTCAGTCATGTATACAGGTTATGACACTATTACCAAGATTGTGTAATCCCGAAACAGCGGCATACATAAAACTTGTTAGCTTTCTATTATATAGACCAAAAATCTCTAATTAATAAATCATTTTCAATTTTGTTTTTGGCTAATATCCTGCAAGTACCCAGTCGACAAGTAATAAAATGGATATAAGTCAGATGCTCCGATCCCACAGAGATCTCGGGAATTCTGAATCCAACTACCACGACTACTCAAGCTCCGCACTATTTGGACTATAACATGACAATGTGATCCAGCTTAAGAAATTTGTAAAATATCACAGTATCTGGAAAAAGAATGAACAATCAAATAAAAGCTGGAATCTAAAGAATAAAGAATAATGAATAGTTAAGAAATAATGGACCTTTGAATGATTTATCATTTTAGAACACATCAAAATCAACTGCTATTGTAGACATCGATTCTGTAGTTAACAACGATAAATTGCTTGTATATTTCAGGTTTTAAAATCGTCCCAGGCGTTTAGTGAATGCAATTTAGATCTCTCCCACACTCCACAGTTCATTATCTAATTTTCCTGATTCTTTCGAAGACAGGGAATTAGATGACTACTAATGAGTTTCCTTAATACGGTATTTTCTTTTGCAATACTTCATACCCGTTTTATGGAATTTGTAAACCTTAGCTCCCAGTTATCGGTCAAGCAAGGATAGCCACAACTTCCTGGTTACTCTTCCTCAAAGTGAATAGATCACCCTCTCTCCTTGATTAGATCTCGGCTAACACGGGATTGGCTTCACTATTGGTGAGGGTAGACTCTACCTTGTTTAAATTGATAACTCATTCTGACTACTTTCTTGATTTCAAGTGAGAGAGGATTTATCTAAGTAAACTTAAAGCTCATTAAATCTCTATTAACGGATTAATATACCTTCAAGGAAATATTCATAACTCTCGGGGAATGTCTTCTCTGTGTCACTCGGAGGACCTCCTTCGAGCAATGAAACAAATCTTAAAGCGGGTATAAGCGTATTGGATAAAAAAAAACATTAAACCCATAACCAGAAGTAGATTCACAAACTGAAATTAACAAGTTGTTGGAAACAACTACAAGGAAGATAAATTCTGACAATAGCATTCACTTAATGGAAGCTGGGTTTCTCAAATTATTGAATTACCTGTCTGACATTCCTCCCGATCATAGAACAAGCGCAATTTGGCGGAAGAGTGAATTCGGAATTTATCTGAACTTCAAACATTCCAGGTAGTAATTTGAAAGAATGGAGTGCATTCAGCCACGCTCAGAAAGCGATAACATCCGAGATCGGAGGAAAATAAAAACAAAATAAAGAAAGATTAAAATAAACTAATCTATAACGGCGGAAAAAGAAAAAGAAAAAGAAAAGAAAATAAAATCACGGGGAGCCTTGACAACCCGGATCTCTCTTTCAAGTCGCCAAGAGCTGCTTTTCTGTTGGTAGCGGCTTTGTATTTATAGGATTACGAGTTGGGCCTATTTCGATGCATTTCTTTTTGGACTTCATTGGCGGCCCTAGTAGACCCCAAATCACTGTCGCGACATCGAGCTCTTGTCGCGACCTCTGTTCTTGTTGCAGTCCTTGTTGCAGGATTTATCAATAAGTCATGACATTCCTTTGTTTTCCCGAAGGCATCTTATGTCGCGGCATCATCTATGTCTATGTCGCTTTGAACTGGTGTTTTCTTATGTCGCGACATCAATCCTTTGTCATGACATCACTTTATGCCCTCTGCGAGTCAAGCTGACCGTTTCTGATGTCGCGACATCAATCTCTTATCACGACAGCAGCTCATGTCTTCGACTTTCAAGCGATGTCTTCTTGTCTTCGCGACATCAATCCCTTGTCGCGACATCACTTTATGCCTATGCAGGTTTCAACTGTTCGTTCTTGATGTCGCGACATCAATCTCTTGTCGCGACATCAGCTCTTGTCTTTGCAGCTTTCAACTGATGTATTCTAATGTCGCGACATCAATCCTTTGTCGCGACATCACTTTATGCCTTTGCAGGTTTCAAGCTACATTGGGTTCTTGATAGCCGACGTCAATCCCTTATTGCGACATCAACAGGAGCGCAACCTTGACTAAGCCGCGTCTTGCCGCGACATTAATCTCTATCAGCGACATCGACTTATTTCTCACGGAGGCTTAATTTGGTTGCTTTTGGTGTCGCGACATGGTCCTTTGTCGCGACAATGCGGCAAGTCTAGCGGTTCCATCTTTTGAACTGTCGCAACTTGAGCGCTTCTCTTGTCGTGACCTCCATCCCTTGTCGCGACATCAACCTTTGTCGCGACATCACGATGTTGTCTCGACATCATTCCTTAAGTCTCTGGTTAGTCCTCAGCTGCCTAACTTGTGATTCCACAGCCATGACACGCATCAAATTTCCTTCAATTTTCACGATGCCAGCGACATCATAAGCGGGCCAATGCAAGCCCGAAACTGCAATGATGGTTAACGGTGCTTTCATTTACGCCTGCCAATTTCTGCATTTTTTACTCCACGGTGCTGCATTTCTCACATTTTCTTCTTTCTTTCACACTCCCTGTTAATAACAAATTGGTGAGTTTCTTCATATTTCTGCATATTAATTATTCCTTTTCAGATGAAAATCAAACAGAAAAATGGATTAAAAATAGATGACTTTTAAGCTCATCACATGGTAATCAGAGTTGGTTTTAATTCAAAGTTGTTAGCCTCTATAGTAGGCTATCTAACTGCTGAGTACTCTTCTTGGATCACTGGTCTCCAGAAATCCTCCATTGTGTCTAGCCTTGGGGCCTTCTCAGTTGTTATCTCATGCTCTTCTGTTTGACCTATTCTTTCATTTGCCATGGTTGCTATTTCTGCTCTTCTGACCTTCCTTAATTTCTTTAGTGTTCTTTCCAACTCAGTATCTTGAGAGCATGCGAATCAGTTTCTACAATGCATTCCAATAGTCTCCACACAATGAAATAAACTGAGATTAAATAAATCAAGTAGTATTAAGCCAGTATATCAATTAGGCTTTCTAAAAAATATCATTAGCTTATGCGGCTATTCTTTATTATTTGTTTTTGTGATTTTTAAAATAAAAATATGTCCAAAGTAGTATTTCCCTATTTTGTCAAAATATTGATTTGTCAATTTCTTTCAATCCCCGGCAACGGTGCCATAAAACTTGTTTGCCTTTTGTTATATATATTAAGCCCTCGATTTAACACATCTGGGAGCGTTACAGATTTTCACCGCAACGATGTCATATTGGAATGAAGTTTCTAAAAATGAATAAAATTGATTTTCTCTTTATTTTTGGATTTATAAATGGGTTTAATCTATGACATTGCAAGTGTGCAGGTCATCTGAAGTAGTAAAAATGGGCGTAAGTCCATATATCATTCAATAGAGATTGATAAAATTTGAAGTTCAACTATCCCAACTACTCAAGATTTACTTCTTCTTTGAACCTCCAAGCCGACAGTATATCGAGCAACTAGAAAATAATTGTCCTAAAGAATACACAAAAGTAAAGAAAGTTGAAATATGACAATGAAATAAATAACAAAAAAATATCTTGGATGAATCGGTTCTCACATGAAATAAACACTATCAAGGAAATCTTGTAAACGAAACTTGATTTATGCACCATAATGCATTGTTACTTTATTTTATTCTTTGGTTGGATTTGTCAAGATGCCCTAACAATGAGATTAGATTTCTCGCATTCAGCGACTAGAGATCCCTGCTTCTCTCGAAGACAAGGGCCTAACCAGTTACTTGTATTCTGCACACTCTTTACAAGATTTGGGTATTTTTCTTTCTTAATAATGCATACCCATTTCTTGAGACTGCATATTTCTTGCTTCCCAAGTTAGGGTTGTGCAAAACTTCTACAACCTGATTGATGACTCATCCTTTAAATCTAGTGGATATTTCCCTTCCCTTCATTAGATCTCAGCTAACACAGGCTCAAGAGCTTTCAATAATTAAAGGTGAAATCTACGATTATTTAAATTGATAAATATTCCCCTCAACATCAATTATGAGTGAACCGGGAATTTATCTAAGTGAACTCTCGAGCTCAATAGTTCTTCAATGGTAGTCTAACATACCCACCAAGGAATGTTCCAAACTCTCAAGAATCTCCATCTCTGTGTCACTCAGAGGGTCTCTTGAAAATCAGAGCAGGATACATACCTTGGAAGGGTATTCGATACTACTATTGGGAACAAGTCCATTCAATAACACATCAACCAAATAAATTCCAATTTAGGTAATACTCTCTCTAATTTATGTAGAAAAGACTATAGCTAACAATAAATCCAATCTAGTGAAGTTGTGTTCTAACAAAAACTGCATCACAATCGACAATGGAGCATTGATCAAGTACACCCACTGTATTGCAATAAACTGAGAATAAACGAATTCCATAATTGTCTAGATTTCATTAAATTCAGTCAGTAAATGTAAAAGAAAATCAGAAATTAAATCCAACCGACATTTCTGCGATCCTTTGTTCGGATCGAAAGAAAAGAAAAGAAAAGAAAAATCTATTCTAAAATATACAATGAGTCTTCCTCGTCCTCCCAGACAATGGGTTTCAGAAAAATGGAAGCTGATCCTCTTTTTGCGCGGAAGCCTATTTATAACTTTCTGACATTGGGCCTGATTCCAAGGCTTCAAATGGATTTTCCTAAAGTGTGTGACTCCTTGTTTTAGGTCGCGACCTCAGAGTAGCTTGTTCGCGACATCATTTTGTGCTACGGATGCATCAAGTTTATCGTGATGAGCTTGGCGGTCGCAACCTTCTTTTCGGTTTGTCCTAGCAGGTATTAGAATTACGCGACCTACTATTTACCCGTGCGGCGGTTTTATTCGATTGCATTTGATTAGTGGTCGCGACATGAATTCTTTGTTGTGACCTATGTTAGTTGTCAACAGTGAGAACCCTGGTTGCGACCACCTTTTCTTATTTCAAGGAATTGTTGTCACGACCTTAATTCGATGTCGCGACTTGGCTCTTCCTGCCTCTACTGCATTTCTGTTGTCTTAAGCCTTAAAGCAAGTTGCGACTCAAAATTATTGTGCCTTGTTTTCTTGTCGCGATGTAAGCATTAGGTCATGACCAAGTAGTTTCTTTAATCACTGCAATTCTTATCATGACCTCATAAGTATGTCACGACCATTCTTTCTTCCTATCCAGTGGAAACCTCATGTCTTAGTCTCACAGTTTCCATTAAATTTTCTATTTAAATTCGCGACATTATTTATTCCTTTTTGTTGGAATGTATGTGCGACCTGATTTCATGTGCGACTTTAGGTGTCTTGCTTTCCTCTTTGCGTTAAATGCCGTGACCTTAATTCGATGTCACGACACCATTTCTTTTGTCAGCCACTGATTCTTAGACACAACTCCATGTTTTCATGTTGCGACTTAAAATTGTTTTTCTATTCATTGTCTTGTCGTGACGTGGGTTTTCGGTCGCGACCTGATTATTTCTTTTCCTTGCTGAAATCTATGTCGCGACTTTAAAAGCATGTTGCGACATCATTTCTCCCCATCCTGTTGCAACCTCTTTTTTGACTCATAACAATTTCTCATCAATTCAGCTTCTTTTCTGGTCGCGACCTTAAAAAGCGTGTCGCAATTGAGTAGGTGCTCTCCTTGCCTAGGCTCTGGTCCCAGTTGCTTAAATGTAGTCGCGACATGAATACTTGGTCACGACCTTGATTGGAGTCTTCAACTACTTTTATCTCAACCTTAAATTGCACAGTAGAGACCTTGTAAGCTTAGTCGTATTTATTCATAGTGTGACCTCAATCATCTGTTGCAACCAGAGTTATCTTCCTGCAGTGTCGTGACCTCAGAATGGTGTCGCGACATGAATCCTTCCTTTAAGCTCTTTTTCTATCTCAGTAAACTTCTCCTCATCCCACTGACGTATCTTTTAAATTCGACATAGTATGACCACGAGTCGTGACCTCGATTCTTTGTCAGCGACCTTACCTTAACGTTAGGCTGCTTTCACTTGATCCTTGCTAAATTTTCATTTATGCTATAAATTTACGCAAGAAACATAAATTTAATTAAATAGTATATATTTCTGAATAAAAACAAGAAATTATATCAAAGCGGTCGAGGAAAAATGTACTAAAAATGAATGAGTTTTTATTTCATCACCCCTCAATAATTGGGGACCACTAATATATCTAAACCCCCTTTGTTGAAAGGCACGGCTTATAATGTCGAGATTATTAAACCGGATGGGAGGTGGGAGATCTTGGCATGCTCTTGACAGTTTTGCATTTTCTGACCAGTTCCATGGCATCTTTAAGCATCGTGGGCCAATAATACCCTTGCCTCAAAGTTTTCCATCAGAGTCAGAACTCCGTGTAGTTGCCCGCGGGACGCCTTCATGCACCTCTCTAAGTACGTAGTTGGCAACTTCCTTTCCTATGCATTTGTGGAGGGGTGCAGAAAAACCTTGTTTATAAAGGGTCCCCCGCAGAAGAGCGAATCTAGTTGACCATGATCTTAGTTTAGATGCCTCCTTCGGATCGCTTAGCAGTGTCCCGTTTAACAAGTAGTCTCAGATGGGGTCCATCCAGCTCGGCGCAGTCATCACTGGGAGAATTTCTTCACTATTGATGTTTATTAAGGGCTCTGGGAGGTGCTCGACTGGTATCCGCCTATCTAGGTGTTGAATACACAAAATAAAAATAATTATATCAGTTGCTTTTAGCCGAGTCATACTTTGCTTGCTCACATTTTGTATAAGAATAGAGCACTTTCAATTGTTTTCATGTTTACGAGACATGCAGGTTTTTCGAGTTTCATACATAATTATTTACAGGGTTCGTATCCGGAGAAGAGAATATAGATCATTGAGGATGATAGCGGCAGCTTGGTGAAGTTCGGGAAGTGCAAACAATCTTTTGGGAAACAAGTGCGGAGCGGGTGTACCGGTACACCTCTAACACATCTTGGAGTACACCCATCTGAGAAAAAAAAGCACCGGTGGCTTGACACATGCGGTACACCTCTAACTTTCCTGGTACCCATCTGACAAAAACTTACCGGTGGCAACTGTGCAGTGCAATGTAACTGTCTTAGATTGCCGACATCTTAAGATTTGCGAGGTGAGCGGGAATACGATTCTAATGCAAGGGAGTCGATCGTCTTTCAACCATCAACTCGAGATCACAATGGAAAAATTATAAAAAGCCAAAGGAAGGTGGAAAATGACTTTTGATTCTTAGGAGCTTAGTTTTCATAAAAGAGTGTTTCTTTCTCTCTAGTTTAGGCTAGGGTTTATAGAGTAGGGTTGAAGACTTCACTTTTCTATAGATTTTGGATTTCAAGTTCTTATAACCTTTTAGTTAGATCACACAACTCGTTTTCTCCTTCAGTATTTCGTGTTTTTGAATAGTTGGTTTTTCAATTGAAGTTTGATTTTCTCAATTCACTTTTATGAATCGTTTCTCATCAATTATGATTTGTTTTATAAGTCCAATGAAGTTCTAATCTCTTATGTTGGGGTTCTAACGGTGGAAACTCACCCTGATCAAGGTAATAAACCTCAATTCCTCTTTTATACTTCAATGGGATTGTGTGATGTTAAGCACTTGTAGAGAAACTTTATAAAACCTTAGTTGGGCATTCTCTTGACAACGTGTGTGAAGATCCCTTGGTACACGTTGTGCCGATTCTGAAATGCAAGCTAGAGTGCGAATTAATTATTAAACAAATTGTTTAACATCCTCGATCATTTTTCGTTCTAAAGGAGCGTTTAAATAAAAATCTTCCGTCGAAGACCATTCATCAATGGCTCTTAGATGAGTTTGTAAACTAAGAGGTGGGAATTACTTGATCCATAGTGAGTTGAAACCTAAGAACCCCATCAATCATATTTCTATTTCAAAATAGTCAATTTAATCAATTCAACATTAACCAACCCACAACCCCATAATTTACTTTTGAATATACGATTTTTTGGAGAATAACTCTAGGATCGACCTAAAGACCACTCTTTGTGGAGATGACCGAGTGGATTCCACGGTATTACAATGCTAGAGCGACCTTAATTCCCTACGCAGGAATAAATTCAGCATCTGAATAAGACGAAGCATTTTTCTTGTAGATTCTTGCAGGAGTGGCGATCAATCCGGTTGATACGAAGAGGCTAGAGGTAATTTGAAATTGCATTTGCAAATCCGGTGCGTTCTGCTCCTTTTATTTGTTTTTTTGTGAGGAATCTCGATGGGTGTGCTTGGAAGAGGTAGGATTAGTGTATATCGGTTTGGGCTACTTAGCGAGCAGCGCCCGAGCTTGTAAGAATCATACCTCTAAGAAATTCTGAAGAGTCCATAGTAAATCAATTGTTTCAAGATAATACTACACGAATGGACCATCCGGGGTGACAACCTCTTTTTAATCAAAGCGCTCAGGGATGCTGTTAGCCACAAGGTCCATGAACCTCCACAACATAGACGGTGTTGCACTTCGGCAACAGGTGATAGGAAGGGAAATGTTAACTGGCGTAATCGATATCAAGCTCCCCCTGGCTGTACCCGATGTGGAAAAGAACTCTCGAAATTTTGAAACCTCAAAGAACCACAACAAACTCATGT
This sequence comes from Tetrastigma voinierianum, assembly GCA_016808115.1. Lineage (NCBI taxonomy): Eukaryota > Viridiplantae > Streptophyta > Magnoliopsida > Vitales > Vitaceae > Tetrastigma > Tetrastigma voinierianum. Next base: position 880 of record JAEQBH010000896.1, on the reverse strand, counting down.
ATTCGCCTTCCTGAAGAGGCTAATCAATTCCTTATGAAGTCGGAGAAGATCCGTCTTTTGCTTGTGTATCAAGGGGTCGATTCTGAGAACCCCTACTCATTCATGAGAGACTTTGAGGATATGGGGTCACATTCCTCTCCCTTTGGATCCACCTCTCCACATAATACGTATGGTTCTATTTCCTTTTGCTTTAGAAGGCGAAATGCGGTTTCATTTGCATACTGATTCAATCTTTACAGGGGAAGACATGCAAAATGAATTCCTTAACAAATTCTTCCCACCCGCACGTACCAACGCTCTTATGCGAGCAATTCAAAATTTTTTTGAAAAGCCGGGTGAACCTTTTGCCGTAGTTTGGGAAAGATACAAGGATATCCTCCATGCTATTCCTCATCATGGTTTGGATGTTGGACAAATCTGTGTGTATTTTCATCAAGGGCTATCCTTGAATAATAAACAATACATCCAAATGATGTGCGGGCGAGAGTTTATGAGAAAAGTCTGAGGAGGCAATTCAATTCTTTGACACCATAACAGAAATGCCCGAACATAGGAAACTAATACCTACGTAGACCTTTGCTTTAAGTGCATAGTACACCTATAAGGGGAGGAATCCATCCTTAAGAGAGAGCGATGATTTGCAAGCAAAATCGCCAGCTTAATAAGGAAGTTGGAGGCCGTAGAGTTGAAAAGGTGAGCAGAAACAACTAGTGTGCCTCGAAGTACCCTCGGTACCTATTGGACCCGAGTGGAGGGGCCATGCATCATATCACGATGACCCTACGCACTCAACTGTGCACTTGAGCCTTCCTCGAGTTAAGGGAGCAATCGATTAGAGCAAGCTAATGCCCTTAACTACCAAATGAAACCTTTCAATTCT
>JAEQBH010000895.1:0-177198 GCA_016808115.1 Tetrastigma voinierianum | reverse complement strand
CATGTTATTCACTTTTCATGCATCTCGCTTATTATATTAACACCAAGTATCAATCATACAAGCAAGGATAACTTGGTACCCTTTATCAATTATGGCAAAAGCAATGCCCACAAAACAATCCACACATCATTTTTTGACAAGAGCAAGAAAACACCCGAATCACAGCACCAAATGCCATTCATCGCATACGGTTAAATCTCTGTGACTCAAAGAAATGTAGAGCCAAGCAACGCATAAACGGAAATGTGACGCAGCTTACTGGCCGCCCGTGTCGGACCGATTTGCATGGGTGTGCGAAAATTGTTCAGACCCCAAAACCAAGCACTACACCCACAACCAACACTCTAGCCAAATTTCCAAACCACAAACAAGCTGGGTTCAGTCCCGTGGATCATCATCCATGGCTAATGTGGGCGACCGATGCCCGCCACGCCTGGGCCAGAACTAAGGCTACACACTGGTAGCCAAGAGGTCCACTTCGGCCTCGAAACATCGGCCTCCGGCGTCCTCGATTGTCAATAAACACACCCTAAGATTGGGTCGAACCAAATGGGCCCTTACTTGGCTACTAGGCGTGAAATAACCAATGTAGAGAAACCCTACCTTTGGAATGTGACGAAACCGCACTTCGGTACGGCATAGCTCTTGTCATGCGTAATCTCAACTTTGTCTCTCGCCTTGAAGTGCTCTCGACCGCCGGTCACGGATGATCGAGCGCGCATGCCTTTTTTTTCTCCCTCTCACTATCTCGACCCTCCGTCTCTCACCCCCTCCCTCCTTTTTTTCTTTTTTTTCTTTCCTGTTTTTTCGTTTTTGCTTTTTTTTCCCTTTTCACCTTACCCACCAATTTTTTTTTGATTTCCTTCAAGTGAGAGGAAGCTTCCTCTCACTCTACTATTCATCTTGCCTATGTGTCACCTTTTCCATGGTCCATGTGTCACATAGCACACATTGTTCCCAGTGGCACCTCCACACCACATGGTTCTCATGCCATGTGTCCTTCTCCCATGGTGCCATGTGGCAGCCCCTGGTCATGCCATGTGGCACCACCCATATGTCACCCGACACCGGTGCCTCGAAAAACGTAAAATTTCGACAATCTCGGAATTCAATGGAATTCGACTGGGTAACTAGATTTTCAGTGAAGAGAATTCAAACGCAGTTCCGCTTTCATTATCCGAGATTTAGAAAATTTCCGTGATTTCTTTCCAATTGCATTTATAACAACAATTTACCGTTTTGCCATTTTTCAGAAAAATTGAATTTTTCCCGGGTTTTACAACAACGCAACTTGGGATCATAACAAAAGAAACCTTTATGGTGTATAGAATATCCTAGAAAAGTACATCGAATAGATTGAGCTGTGAGTTTTGTGCGTTTATGGGGAGGAAGATGAACATAACACACAACCAAAGATACAAAGATTAGAATAATATGGGATGTGACCCAATAATCGAGTGAAAGGAGAGACATGGTTCAGTGAAGGAGAAGGCAATCTGTTGATGAGGTAGACAACAATGGAGAGAGCTTCACACCAAAACCAAGATGGCACAAGTGACTCTAATAGAAGGGTGGGGACTACATTGAGAAGGTGATGATTCTTTCTTTCAACTACCCTGTTTTTTTGCGGGGTTGAAGGACAAGACCATTGAGAAATTAAGCTTACCGTTTGTAGAAATTTCGAAATGAATGAGACATGTACTCATCCCATTGTTAGAACGATGAATTTTGATATTAGTAGACAATTGAGTCTGGATATGTGCATGAAAAATCTTGAAAACATAAAGTACTTCATCTTTAGAATGTAGAAAATAAATCCATGTGAAAAGACTATAGTCATCAATTTAAAGTGACAAAGTACTTGTAATTAGCATGAGAAGTACTTGGTACCATACCCTAGACATCACTGTGTATCATATCAAAGGTTGGACTATATTTAGTGTGGGTGGGAAATGGTAGAGTTTTACTTTTCCCAAGCCTACAAGAATCACAATCAAGTTGAACATTACTAAGAGATGGTGAATCTTTATTCCCAAGTAAACTCAATTTTAGCAAATCATGAAGTACATTAGAGTTTGTATGGCCAAGACGTTTGTGGCACACTCGGTAATCAACATGAGTAGAATTACAAGTGATATAAGGCAAAGTGAAACTTGGAGACAAAGGGATTTGGAGAGGAAAAAGACTCCTACTTTAGGGCCCCTTGCGATCATCTTCCCTGATTTTTGATCCTGCACAACACAACCAGATTTAGAAAATTCCACTTTACAATCATTATCAACCAATTGACCGACAAAAATAAGATTCATGGTTAGGCTAGGAGAAACAAAGACATTTGTTAGAGAAGGAGAAACATTATCAGTGGCTGCAATACGTAAAGGCTTGCCATCAGCTGTCTGAATGCTAAGATTTCAATAATATGTGTTTACATTGGTGAGGAAATTAGCATTTTTTGTTATATGATGAGAAGCCTTTGACTCAAAGTACCAAGGTGGTGATGTAGAGAAGGGTTTAACGGGAAGTCCGAAAGTGGAGAAGGCTGAAATAATCATTTCAGGAGTTACAAGTTGAGCAGGAGTAGGAGCATTTTGCGTCAGGTGTGCTGCATCCACAGAACCACTAGCACTAGAAGAACCAATTGATGTAGTATATGCTGTTTCAGTTCTCTTAGGTCACAAGGCATTCCTTGGATGATATGGCCATCCTTTTGCACAATAGTTGCAGAATTTTTTTGAACAATTTGAAGGTTGTGGTTAATTTCTTGGCAAACAAAAAACACTGAACAGTTCTTATGTCCTACCTTGGCTTGCCTTGAGTTGTATAAGCCATAGGAACAGATTTATGTTGCTCCATGGTGGTTTGAGTGAGAAGTCTGTTCCTCATGAAACAAATCATTGAGGCATGCATCCAACGAAAGGATTGGTTCTCAGTTCATAAGATTGGATCTTCTGCCCTCAAATTCAGATCTCAGTTTCATAAGGAATTGATCCCTTTTGGTGGTTTCATGGACAGATTGAAAACTAATACCTTTTGGAGGTAAGGTAGCATAGACAGTATCAGTACATTCAGCCCAAAGATTCATGAAACTAGAATAAAATTAAGAAATAGAGAGACTGCCTTATTGGAGAATGGCTAATTCATGTTCAAGCTAGAACCGATGAGCAGTGTTTTGTTGACTGTAGAGTTTCTTCAGGAAATTCCACATTTCTTTTGATGTCTTGAAGGGTCGAAGGTTCATGATGATGTTGTGTTCCATAGACCCTAGAATCCATGCCATGATTTAAGCATCCTGAACCTCCCACTTGGCATATTCATCCTTATTTTTGTCTTTGTCAGGAGCAGGTTTGTTGCAATCAACGTGGCCCCAATAAATCCTTACCTTTGAAAAATATCTTGAAGTGGAATGCCCAGGCTGCATAGTTTTTGCCATTAAAATGAATCAGAAAGGTATCATACTTGTCTGAAGACATGAGGTCGAGATAACTTGATCAAGACTAAGCAAGAGCAAGGAACTGTACAAGGGCTGAATTGAACTTGAGAAAAAGAGACACAAGGGACTGAACAAGGGCTGAATTGATTGTCTGAAGACATGAGGTCGAGATAACTTGATCAAGACTAAGCAAGAGCAAGGAACTGTACAAGGGCTGAATTGAACTTGAGAAAAAGAGACACAAGGGACTGAACAAGGGCTGAATTGAACTTGAGAACAAGAAACACGTTAGAGTTCAGAACCGAAGCTCTAATACCATAGCAAACTTAGAGAATTTTGACGAAGAAAATTGTCCTGTTTCCTGCATAAGAATTCTCATTATATCAGTATGTTATAGACTGATTTTTGCCCTAAGATAGCTAAACTACTCCCAAGGCAAATTAATCAAAAAAATTAACCTAAGGTTGGGGCATCCTAATTACAAAGGAATCAAAAATTGTTGTACATTGAATGACCAGCTTGCTTTGCTTTGAATAGCCAGCTTGCTGATTGAAATCCCAATTAAATGTTGAGTGCAGATTCCTTGACCAGATGATTCTTGATTAGCTTGTTACTGAATGACCCCAATTAAATACTGATTTAGGATCTTGACCAGATGATTCTGACGAAGCTTGATTCCTTTGACATGTATTACGAAGGATATGCATGTTGTGGTGTAAGTTGCATGAGAAAAACGAAAAGTCGACAAGTGAATCATCTATGTAGGAGTATCTCATTGCTATGGTTTCAGCCTATACCAATTTACATGAGATGTAAGATTATTCAAGTGGGTTTACCCTGAACTGCTAACATGGTTGATGTTGTATATGTGAACCCCATTTTAGTACCACAGGGATTTGAGGATAACTAGGATTTAGACTAATAAATGAAATCTATTTTCCTGATAGTAGAACAAATGGATGAGGGAAATTGATATCCAAAAAGTACTCTAAAGTGATCTTCTTTCTTTTCTTTTCTTCTTTATCTTTTTTTTTTTTTGTATCAAATTCTGTAATAATAATTGGAGGGATTAAAATGGATGAAGTTGTCATAAACTGCTATATGATCAATGAATTTCTTTGAAAGTGAAGGGAAACTGGTATACACAATGATGAGCAATATAGAACAAATCCATAAAACGACCCTAGCTTACAAAACAAGAAATCACAGAACCAAAAAGAGTGGAATTTCAACCTTTTTATTTTTTTTATTTTTTATTTTTTATTTTTAGCTTTCTTGGTAATAAAATGTTATGGCCGTTCAAGTTTCCTTAAGGGCTGATTCCCTCTCAATTTATTTGCCCATAGGCTTTAGATTAATTTACCTTCCTTTGTGCTCATCTGGATCCTTGGTTTTGTTTGACCATGGAAATATTAACAGTTCTTTTCATTATTCTCGGTTAGCAAGAAAGACAAAAAAATCGAGGAATGAATTCTTTTGCTTTCATCATCCATTACGAATATATATATACAAAAGCCCAATCTAACCTTCCTAATAGACATAACCTATAAGTACAAGCTCCTAATGAGTGCTACAACTCTTATACGAAAGGGAGCACGGGCATACACTCCCCTCGTTTCGATCATGATATTAATCACGCCCCAACTCTGTTACATGATAACTAACCCGTCCCCTTACCTGTGTTTTCATAAGATAGTTATCTAATATTCTTCGTCTTCACATATCCTATAAAATCAAGTCGAGCCGAATTTTCTCACGAACAAAACGACAATCTACCTCACGCTACTGCTCACGGAACACGTGGATTAGAAACAATATGAAGGGTAGCCTGGTTGTCATACCGTAGTTCTCATTGACCGGTATTTCAATGCGTCGACTTCCATCAAGAAATACGGAAGCCCACGACCTCACACGACTGTGCCATCGCCTATATTCAAATTATGCACTGATCGGGAGACAACACTTTGTTTCTACTCTTCCAAGGACTAGGTTCCCCCTTAACAAACACACAAGATCCCGAAGCTGACCTCCCTGCCTCTTAGATCCCCGCCTAATCACACCGAAAAACACTAATTCATTTTACGCCCATGATACTTTATAAAATACCACATCCCAGCATTCTCAAGAACATGTAATCTATTCAATAGGATGCCCAATGGTCGATCGTTGGATCGAACATGTAATGACTTACAAATCTAATGAAATGCAAGAATATCGTGACGAAGCACGTAGCGTAATTTGGCTTCCCAACTAGTCTTGTTTTTCAACCAAATGTTCGCCTTCTCTAGTAAGGTGTACGTCATCCATACGAATCGCATTTAATTTTACCCCCAACTTTCCACCTTAGACAACAGATCAAACACATATTTCCTGGCATGCTAAGATTCCATTTTCTCTCGCGATAACTTCGATGTTTGAAGTAGTTATTCAGCACTCCTGGGTTCTTCAGATGGAATTAGCCTCAAGCAGCGGACTTCAAAGATGAGACGCCTGTAGTCACCCCAGCGAGCACAATATCATCCACATATACTACCTATAGAATGATACCTGAACTGGAGGTCCTGTAGAAGACGGAGTGGTCATATTTATTCTTTTGCATGCCAAATTCCTCAACGGCTAGGTTGAATTTACCAAACCACGTGCAGGGACTCTGTTTCAAACCATACAAAGACTTCCAAAGACGACAAACTTTCCCTATCTCCTCTTGAGCAACAAACCCTTGAGGTTGTTCCATATACACCTCCTCCTGAAGGTCGTCATGAAGAAAGACATTCTTAATATCGTTCTCGGTGGAGATCCTAATTACAAAGCTCTCATAGCCTATGGAAATAAAAAGAATCAGACGCCATCTAAGAATGTGGGAAATGTGTCGATTTAGTCCACGCCATAGGCCTGAACATATCTTTTAGCCATAAGTCGTGCTTTCAATTGAGCAACTGAACCATCAGGATTAACTTTAACTACAAAAACCCAGCGACATCCAATGCCTTTGTTCCAAAAGGGCCTAGGCAGTCTCAAGAAGATGTCTATTCTTTTACTCAACTACCCCATTCTCGGTACAGGACACACGAGCGCCCGATTGGTAATCCCACAGAATACGGCTGATTGGAAAAGGTTCCGACAAATACCTTGCCACATCACTTCTCAACGCTTCAATTGCAGACACGAATTAAGCCAATTCCCAAAGACAAGCGCACTAAAACGGTAAAAAAAAAAAAAACTCAGAATGGATTTTCATTAGATAAAGCCAAGTGACATAAGAGATATCATTCACAAGGGTAACAAAATATTTAAACCCAATCAGGGACAAACCTGGACAAGGACCCCAAACATCAGAATGAATTAACTCAAAAGGAGTGGAAGCTCGCCATTGACTCTAGGACTCAAATGCACACGACGGAGCTTAGCATACGACATGACCCAGGCCTGAATTCTATATAGGCTAGAAAATCCAAGATATAACTTCTTCAACAAAGAAGAGAAGCCGGTGACCTAAAGCGAACAATGTAATTCTCGAATAGGGTAACAACTCCAGAATAAAGAATCAAAGCGCCAAGACTTCCATGCTTTCGCTGACGAGACCCCCAAACTCGTGTCCTCTACCAATAACCGTTGCCGAAGATCCTCGAATCGAACAATAATCGTGAAAGAATGAGATACTCGCAATTAAGTGTACAAGTGAGCTACTCACGTAAATTAAATTAAAAGGAAACAGGTAAAATCATAACAAAGATCAAAGTGATTAGAGGAGTTAGATGAATTGTCCCTGACGCAAGGATATAAGATGTTGACCCATCTGCAGGGGTAACGGTAGAGGTAGAAGGATGAGACTGAAACATAGTAAATAAACTAGAGTAACCTATGATATGGTTGGTGGCTCCAGAGTCAATGACCCATGTGGAGGAAGAGGAAATAAAACATGTGTTGGTTTTAATTCGACTCCAACGAAACAGAGCTCGATACGGATGCAAACTTAAGTACTTTTTGATAATGATGACTAAAAATCTTCGACATTTTTATTTTCAATTTCCTACATAATTGACGCCATTACTTTTAGATTATGACAATATCGACACGCCTCCTCCCCGGCGCTGACAACATGTAAGCCAGATCTAACTCAAACATGTCTCGAAAGTTCAAAAATACCAAAAAATAGGATCTTGTAAGGAAAATGACCACCTTTCCACGAAAAACACCCCACTTGAATGTATTTAGGCTCCCAAAACCTTAAATCACCTCTTCATGTCATTGAATCTCATAGAAATCAAGGAAAAAAGGAGAAAACCCTAGAAAACTAGGGCCGTTGGAGACAGAAAGAGGGAAAAGAGGACTTTTTCTTGCAACGGTGAGGGATGAAAGTGGTCTAGGGAGGCTCGTCACCGCAGCAAATGAGCCCATTGTAGGAGCACACACATCGAGGTTCCCACGCACCCCCAAAGCATCGGGCGCGTGGGGGAACATGGCAATTTCATGGAGGCGCCGTGGTGGCCTATGCCATACCTTTCCGACCACCAAACTTGGTGGTCTGGGTCGTCGATGGCCGACACACCTTCCTGTTTGGGCGGTGCCACCCCACACTCCCTCGAAGTGTGTGTTTCTAAACACCACCTTGCGGCCTTGCTATGTATTCCGAGATGCCCTAGAATTTCTTCCTTGTCTTGGCTCAAAACTGAACCCTAGGCTCTGATACCGTATTATAAGAAAGACTAAAGAATTGTATGAATGAATTCCTTATGTTTTTCATTGATCCTTTATGAATATATATATACAAAAGCCAATCTAACATTCCTAATAGACATAACTCTACATGCTTCCTAATGATTACAACTCTATATGTAAAATGTGATATACGCTATAACATTCTTAAATACCCATGACATTTTTTATACATCTGAATGGTTTATGTAATTTTTAATAATTGAGAAACATTATAAAATCTCATCTGAGTTAGATTTGTTCATAAAATTCTCCTTAATATTTTCATTGCCAGTGAATTAGGAAAATTTAATGAATCATTCCTGAATTTAACTTGTCAGTATGTTTCTCTCCCAATTTGTTTTGGTGTAGTTCTTTCTAAATTTTTGCTGTGGTTCTTTTTTGACAGTGAGAAACAAAGTTCTTCAGAAAGGCGAAATTGGCTGGAGCACGTCCTCAAGAATGACAGGAACCAATATCTCTTGAGGAGATAGCAAGGACTTGGGTTTACTGTGCTCGTGCAGTCATTTGCGAAGTATGCACAACAGAGCGGTGGAGGGAGCTTCAGCTCGACCATGAACATGGGAGAGCTGTCCAAGTGCTGCTTGATTATTGTGTTAGTGTTAATGCCTTGCCCAACTCAATGCTTCCAGATTCCCCAGCCATATCATATGCACAATGCAGCCATAGAAGATTTCTTTCGAGATGCTTTGGGTTACCTTTTCACCTTCATTTTCCTTCTTATTTTTCGCAAAAGGTGCAAGCTTCAGTGGTATATAATATACCCCAACTGTTCCATCAAAAACAGTCTTAGAACATAAGATGGCCAATTAAGAATATGATAGTACAGGGGAAGCTCGGTTGGTCCAGCCTTAAGTTTGCTCCTTAAATGATTACTAGTTCGAGTCCCCCTAAGGCAACTAGAGGGATTTATTTGATCGTTAACTTCAGGATATGAAAAAATAACTTTGTGCAGGGGTTCTTGTTCGATATCGATTTGATAATTCCTTCTGTTGCAACCCAATCAGGCTGCCTCAGTTTATCTTTCTCAGCAGAAATTTTTTTGGCAGTTGGAGCAGATGCAAGGATGAGGAAGGGGCCAGGTTCCCTTTTTGGCAGAATAAAACACCTCTCCTTCCGATTCCACTGCATGAAATAATCTTAATAATCTGACTAAAAGAGGAAGTGCTATTTATGGCTCTTACTTAGCCACTATAATGAAATACAAGGATGAAAATATCAAGATATATTGGAACAAAGTTATAAGAGCTATGTAATTCTCTTCTGAAAATCTAGTAGAAGAATAACAACTCAAAGATTTGTTAGAGTTAGATATTCCAATTCATCAAGAGGCTCACTTTTTATAAAGACAAGAAATTTTATTGTAAGCCTAGATTTTCTAACTACTGAAACTTAATTTAACAAAAACAGTAGCAATATTATTTAAGTCACAAATGAACAGATAATCAATCAAGTCGTGGCCACAATATTGGCTGCTGCTTATTTACCCAAAAGTTCTATTCGGGCTAATGTTTGGTCAATCTAACTGAATTCTATAATGGATTGCGTGTCAAAATAGTTTTAAATAGTAAAATATTAAAAATATATATAATTTTACAAATTTTTTAATCTTTTATAAAATAAATTTGTTTAAAATATTTTATAATTTATTTTTATGTTTTTAAAAGAATATATAATCAATTATTTTTACTATTTTATTTTTAAAAGATTAATAGCATTAGTTGGAGATATCTCAAGGAATTTTGTTAAGATTTTCTTCCTCAGCCTACAAAACTGCCTTTGATCCAAAAAAGGGGAAGCAAATTCTTCAAAAAGCTGCCTAGGGATTTAAGTCATGAATTAGAAGCTGCTAGAGAAAAAAGACAGGATGAACAATTCAGGAGATGAACTGGGAATTGACTAATAATCCACTCGACAATTTTAAAGTTGTAGAAAATGTTCCATAGCATTAGTTTAGAAAATGCTCTAAAAGCAAGATTATGTATGATGTTAACCGGCTATTTATACTTCACGAGAATCTAGCCACAAGAATGGATAAGGTGAATAAATGTCATTGACTTTATTTCAAAAAAAAAAAACCCTTGACTTATAGCTGTATGACCAATTTAGCCTTGATTTTTTTTTTTTTCGTCCACAGGTGCCTCCAACATTTAGTATCTTAGTTCATACATGTCCCTGCTAACACAAGCTTACATAGATGGACAAACAAGCGTTTAAGCACCATTGACATGGAGGGCCATGGATACTATTGGGATCACTCATTTTAATCCTAAAATTGATATCTTAATTCCCAAATTGAGATAAAAATGAAAATGGCTTCAATCTGAGACTGAAAATTTCCCCCAATTTTTACCCAAATCCACATGGAATGTTTTTTTGTTTCTCTCTCAACCCCTATTTGGTTTATGAGAAAATCCACATAAAAGAAAAGAAAATAAAAGAAACAAAACAGAACAAAGATGTCGTTTTGTTTTCCTCTCCTCTGATCTCTTGTTTGGTTCCTAAGAAACCAAAAGAAAGAAAAGAAAAGAAACTTAAGAGAACCAAAGATGTCTTTTGTTTTCTTCTAACCTTTGTCAGTTTTATGAGAAACCCAAAGAAACAAAAAGAAAAGAAAAAGTGAAACAAACAAACATAACAAAGAAACTTTGCATTTTTCTTTCTTGTTGGGCTTTCTTTTGAAGGGAACATCTTAATTGCAACCAAACCCACCCATTCTAATAGGCTTAGTAGTATAGAGATTCTAGAATTTGGGTCCTAGATGATCAAAATTCTATAGATCGGCATCATTTTTTCTCATCTTTCTCGAAGATCCAAATAGAGCTCCAAGTGTTAGAGAAGTGCTCTAAAGGCAATCACCCTTAGCACTTTCAGACACATTACATATTGTTTAATATGAAAGACTTTCATTAATTCATATTCGTGATGTCAATCGATATAAATCTTTAATCGAATTAATGAAGTCCATGATATATAATATAGTAACAAGGAAATCATGATGAGATCAAGGATACAGAAAAGATTCCCATCATGTGCAATTATTTTAGTATCTAAATTATCCTTAGTCATAGGATCAATGAGATTGGACATTGTTGATCCAGACAGACTAGCACATGTCATACTCCTTGATTGGATAAAGCAGTAGATCTTATAAACTGTGATCATGAGTTGACATGTGGATGCTTGCTAAGAGTAGCTAAGTTCATCGGACACCTGCCATGAGACAATCGTATGGATTATCTATTGATTGTAGATGACTTTCTCATCATAACAATGGTGTGAGTATCCTTAGACTTGAGGTGCTCAAGGATATCTTGAATGCTGATTCCGTACTTTAACTTCATTCCTTGTTGCCTACTAGAGGCCACTCATAAGGTGATGATTGGGTACAGTTTAAGGTATTCGAAGGTAATTGAGTAGCCAACAAAGTTTTCACCACTCCCAATAGAGGGAGGGTATACTTATGGCCTCTTATCAGGATCATTACTCGGGAATTTCTGGCCATAGTGGAAATGCCATGAAAAGTGCAAAGTGCATAATTGATGAGTAATGAGCTTGGGAACAAGATCTAATATTACTTTGGCTAGATGTGGCATAGCAATTCTAGTGGGAGTAACACTTTGTCCATGCTTTGAACCGAGTAAGGTATGACTGGGTGAAAGGACGATCAAGCAAGTGGGTATTTGTCTATGGAAGGGTTAGCAGTCAGACCACTAACTCTCTGGTCAATTAGAGGTCATGATGTGTTGCTAGATACCACTCATGACTTGCTTAATTCAATAGTTGAATTAAGTGGCCAACATAACCGAGAACCTAATGGGTCACACACTTAGAATATGAAGGCTTGATATAAAACGGACTTAGATGTGATCCAATCATCAGGGACTTAATTTTGGGGATTAGACTACTCCGGGATTAGTGGAATCTCGGGACTAAGAGGACTCATTTAGAGAATGGGATAGGAAAAAGCTTGCTCATGGGCTTAAGGCCCATGAGGGAGCATGCTATCATGCATGGAGATGCACATAGCATATTCCATCTTGAGTGAGGGCTTTTTAGTCTTTTCATAGGGTAGGTTTCTCCTATAAATATGTGGTTATGGGAAAAACCCTAACCCTAAAGGTGTGGTGAATGAAACCCTAATCTCCAAATCTTGAGAGTTGTGAGTTCTCTTTTGTTCTTGAGAAGAACAATCAAGAAGAAGGGAGATTTGAGAGCATCAAATCCATTTTTCTTCCTCCCTCATTGAAACAAAACTGCCAAGACCGAGTTTGCCTTTTCAACCCGTCTCCTCAAGGTTCTCGGGTCTCGCCTTCGTGTGGATACTGCTAGACACTCTAACAAAGGACGTGGTTCGCTTCGGGTCAAGTTGTAAACATCCTCCAAGAGCGTATCTACAAAGCGTATATGATGCTTGAACTCTCGTCTTTGCTGATGAACTGTCAATCTCAAAGGGTGGATTCCATTTTTGTTATATTTGTGTCGCAAAGGTTCTGGCGCTGCGGAATCCCTTCAATGTATTAGAGCTCACTTAGTTTCATCAAATAGAATCTATGTTGAGATTTTTAGATCTGGTTCTTATGGTTTCCAAAAGCTTTGAAAATGAGTTTCAAATCTTGAAAGTTCCATCCCATGTCTTTTCCTTCATGTACTTTGTTCATGTGATGATCAATGATGGTTATTATGTAAGAAAAATGGTTTGGATGAGATTCAAACACCCAAAGTTAGGATTTTCCTATGCGTTGCCAAGACGAACTATGTGAAATGTCACTGTGCATTCTTCTCGCCGCTATGATGCTGGTGGCTCCATCTGCGTGCAATGTCGCGATGTGGTGGCCCTAGAAGCAGGAAATGTCATGACGTTGGTTCTTCATGTTGCGACATCACACTTGATCACCAGGTAGTCTTGGGACACAACGACCACGTCACGACATGTAGGTCGACGTCGCGATGTGGACGACAATGTTCTCCATCTCCCAGAGCTCACGTCACAACATGCGGTCTTCATGTTGTGACGTGAGTCCCTACAGTTTGGTGTTTTGGTCCTTTTTCTTCTTCTGAGTTTATGTATTTTGGAGCACACTTCTCTGTTCTAGACCGAGGGTGAAATATGCAAATTGAGGTTGAATTGTTCATCCTTAAAATTTATGGAATCATGTTTTAAAGTTCAAAAAAAATTTTGTTGAAATTTCCTACAAGAGATTTTGGACTATCGTGATCTATTTTGGTAACTTTGATTCATGAGTTGAATTAGTTTGAGATTCCATATGAGTTGAATCAATTCTTGGATGAAGTATTGAGACCTTTCATTTGTTAAATTGGAATCTAGATTCCATTATCTTTAACTTTCAAACGGGTTGTATTGTAGAACGCAAGTTTAAAGGGTGTATGTTGGCATGATGGATGATTATGGACTTTGCCTAATGGAGATTGAGCATATTGCATTTGATTATTAATTCTTTGGACAATAAGATTCTGTCCCGCCTATTTATGTGTTTCTCTTCTCATCTAAATTCCCCTCAAATATAACTTGAGGTTCTTCTTTTGAATGTATGTTATTAGATTACATAGGATTAGGATTAGTTGGTGGAGAGACAAAGGAGAAAGGAGCATGGAGGAGGAACCAAGAAAGAAGACCTTGAAATGTAAATGTGATTTATTTTGATGGGTTGTAATAATCATGCATGTCCCTAGGTTTGACCAAGTCAATTCTATTTTGGCTCATGGAATTGATTTTAGAATGTCCATAATCATGCCATACAGTTAGAGTAACTATCTTTATAATTTCATGAGATGAATGGATAAAACATGCAAATGAAATGATGAGACTAATCTAAAGAATTCCCTCAATAAAATATATTAAGGCTAATGTCTTCCACTAATATGGTGCAACTCGTAGTTCTTCGAATTAGTGGTTGTTGGGTAAACTCAAGCCCTCTCCATAAGGATATGTTCTATCCATGGAAATGAGTTTTCTTGATTAGTGGGTTGGCCTTAAATAGACTCATTAGCTTGTTGGGAAAACCCAAGGTTAATGTTGGATAGAGACGCAGTTGGGTAAGTGTACATGAGATGTACACACATCATGAGTTGATAACCCAATGATAGTGCATAAATCAACAGTTGAAAGCACTAGATTTGATAGTTGCATCAAATTACAATTGGTATGGACAAGATACCTACCTTTTGATCCAAGATGGCTTGTTGGGTAAACCCAAGGTCACTCTTGGTGATATTGGATTCGTTAATTGCATACAATTGCAATTGGTATGGACAAGATACCTACCTTTAGACCCAATGTGGCTTGTTGGTAAACCCAAGGTCATTCTTGGTGATATTGGATATCGACCCACTAGGAGAACCTCCATATAAGTTCTCTTGGATCAATAGTGAAGGCTATGGATTCATAATAAAATAGTGGGAACCATAATGCGTAATTATCAAACTGTAATAATCATGCATTTTAAGTACAATCTAACATGATCTCTTTTACATCATTAGAATCAAACCATGTTAATGAATGTGAACTCACAATCAATAATGGATGCCAAAAAATTGACCAAGCCTAACTTCTTGGACTTGCTAAAGAATTTGAAAATAGTTTTCAAAAGTAAAAGGTTAATCTATGTCCTTGTTAAGTCACTCCCTCAATCCCTAATAGTTGATGCATCTGAAAGCGTTTAGAGGGCATATCAAAAGCGCTGTCGTAGAGTGAGGGTAGGATTGATTATCCACAATTTATGTCACCTAGTTTCGTATAAGATAAACCGTGGACGCATATTCCAGTGCTTCATCTAAGGGAATATTATAATGAGTAGGCGAACCGGGAAGTGTCTCAAAGTCTCTGAACTATCATTTTTGTTCCAAGATAGAGGAGGGGACATCCCGAGTGCAACATGCACTATAAATGTATGAACACATTGAGAGGTTGAATCAATTTGGTTATCAGATGGACTTTAAATTGAGTGTAGACTTAATTCTAGCTAGTTTACCCGACAGTTTTGCACAATTTGTGCTTGACTATAAGATGGATTACATTGTGTCCACCATACCTGAGTTTATTGACATGCTCAAGATAGTTGAGGGAAAATTGGCTGAGAAGAAGACCAAAGAGACTACCTCATAGGGAGCTTGCTTCTACTATGGTTAAGATGGCCATTGGAAGAGGAAAGGCTTATGTGGAATCCAAAATGAAGGTGGCATATGATGCTCCATCATCTTTAGGTATTTATGTCATTAAGGTTAATACTGCTTCTTGATGAGTCTAAAACTCATATATTTTTAAGCCAATTTTTCATGTATATATATGGCTTAAAAATTCAATTTAATGCAAAATTATGGAGTCTTCACCTAGATTTGTGTTTGTAGGAATTTGAAGAAAATTTAGAAACTGTACTTAAGAGGTGCCAAAACAAAAACTTAACTCGACCGAAAATTCCATTTTATGGTAACTCAAGGTATTGTCTCTTTGGGCATAAAATTTCTACAACTGGACTCGAGGTTTAATTGCCAGTTATTTCATATTGAAACTCTGATGCCACCTACTACAGTAAAAGGGATTAGAAGTTTCTTAGGACATATCGGATTTTATAGAAGATTTATTAAGGACTTCTCCAAAATATCAAGGCCATTATGCATACTGCTTGAAAAGGAAGCAAAAATTGAATTTGATGAATAATGTAAATGCATTTGAAGAGATCAAAACTAGGTTAATCAGAGCTCCTATCATGGCAACAATCTCGCATTGAAACAAGGGTTTTGAAATCATGTGCGATGTTGATTATGCAATGGAGCATTTTTTTGCAAAGAACAGGGAAAATCTTCAAAGCCATATACTATGCCAACAATTCATTTAATGAAGTATAAGAGAACTACTCAACTACAGAAAAAGAGAACAGACAATGGTTTTTGCATATGAAAAGTTCAGACCATACATACTAGGATCCCATGTCATCATACACACTGGTCATGTAACAATCAAGGATCTCATGGCAAAGAAAGATGCAAAACCAAGACTGATTAGATGAGTGCTATTGCTGCAAAATTTGACTTGGAGATCAAAGACAAAAATGGCAGTGATAATGTGATAGCTGAAGAAGAAAAAGGAACTGAAATTGAAGATAACTTCCCTGATGAGCAGCTTTTTCAGTATCGTCTGGCACCATGGTATAGTCGACATTGTGAACTATTTAGCTTATGGAATTATGCCACCGCATCCAATACTAATTGAAAAGAAAGTTGAGACTTATGCCGATTTACATATGGGATTACCCACGTTATTTAGTAGAGGAGTAGGATCGGGACATCGTGAGATGTGTACCAGAGGCGAGTAACAAGGTGAAATTTTTTGATAAATGTCATGCAACATATAATATGAAGGACACTTCTCAAGGAGACAAACTACCTAGAAAATTCTCCCAGCCAGTTTTTATTGGACAACTCTATTCATATTATTTTGAATGGGTGAAGTATTGCATATGTTAGAGAATCACAAACATAAATAAGAGAAATGAAAATGCCTCACAACCCTGTGGTGTAGATTTTATGTGTGGGGATAAAATTTCCACGGGACCCAAATCTATACATTCTCCTTGCTGTGGATTATGTATCCAAATGGGTGGAAGCCATAGCTTGCCCCATAAATGATGCCAACACAGTTATGGGATTTATTCAAAGAAACATCTTGAGTAGATATGGAGCCCCAAGGACAATCATTAGTGATGAGGGAAGCCATTTTGCAAACAAACTATTTGCAAAACTCTTGAGTAGATATGGAGTCAAGCATGTTATGGGGTTGGCTTATCACCCTTAGTCAAATGGGCAAGCAGAGATATCTAATAGGGAGATCAAGAATATATGGAGAAAACAGTAAATACAAGTAGAAAAGACTAGTCAGTAAAGCTAGATGTTGCACTGTGGGCTTACAAGATTGCTTATAAGACTCCTATTGGAATGTCCCCACACATACTGTATTTGGAAAACCTTTTCATCTCCTCTTGAGCTTGAATATAAAGCTATGTGGGCAAATTTTCACAGTTGAATCTCTGTGATTTCAAGCTGGTAAGAAAAATAGACTACTCATGAATGAACCGGAAGAGCTCGAGAATGAAGTTTACGATAACGCCAGATCTATGTTATAAGACTAAGAAATGGCATGATCAGAGAATTTTGAGGAAAGAGTTCAAAGTAGGAGAGCTAGTCCTATTGTACAACTCTAGGCTTAGATTGTTTCTAGGAAATATAGGGTTTAGATGGAGTAGTCCTTACACAAAGGATCGCAATTACACCTTTTAGTATAAAGGATACTTAAGAATAAATTCAGGGAATGAGTGTAAAGTTAATGGTTAGAGGTTGAAACATTACCTTGGAGGAATTCCGAATGAAGAATAGTCCCAGATAAGAAGAGAATGAAAGAATTGTTGAAAAGAGAGCATAATGTCTAGCTAAATACATAAAAATGGAGCAGCTACTTGGGAGGCAACCCAAGCAATTTTCAATTTTATTTATTTGATAGCTTAATTTTCTTTAATATAGTGTGTTTTGAATAGTTTAGTTGTTTGATTGCTTTTGTTTTAGAATAATTGAAAATTAATGATAGTTAAGTTTTTGCTTGATTTCAGGACAATGAAGCAACAAATATATATGAAATTTAGTTGGAAGCACTTCAACCCAAACTCAATGAGCAGAATTGACCACATAGGGAAGTTTATTTCCCTAACTCATTCTTTAATGATAATGCACATGCTAAGTTTTGGGGAGTTATTTAATTTTTATTCAGAAATTGCATAGCAGCTTCAATGTTCCTAAATTTTGATGAATTTTTTTAGTTTTGAATGATAATTACAGAAAATTGCTAATGGTTGTTTAACGGTACCGGAAGAGAAATTGAGCTTATTTAGCCATGCTTGAATTGAGATGCTTAGTTCTTTAAAAGGATTTGTATTCACAAGCATGATTTGACTGCAGAAACGGAATAAATTATGAAAATAAGCGTGAATCAAGAAAAAGAAAACCTATCTCAATGCTGTGATTAATTCATTTCAATGTCGCGGACATCGCCTTGGGTTCTTTTTTTTTTTCCAATGTCGCCACATCAACTCTAAAGTTTCCTGGGGAGTCGCCACATCAATTTTTCAATGTCAATGACATTCTACACCATCGCGACATCAGAATTCCTAATGTCGTGCATACGAGGAAATGTCACTTAAAATTTTTAACAATGTCGCGACATCGATGATTCAACTCTCGCGACATCGCATCCACAATGCCGTGACATCGCACTTAGGGCATCCTCACTATTTAAAGGGAGCAATTTAGTGAAAAAATTTAAAATCCAAACCAAATCTTTTCGAACTTTGAGCCTTAAACTTTTCCAATCTCCATTTTCGAAACCAAGAAGTGTCGAACCCTAGCTCTCCCACCATAGACGAGGTTATTGAAAATATTGTGGAGGATGTGCTATAAGATAGAGCTGAACAAGTCGCGAACTAGGAAACTGTTCCTACCGAGGAGGTGAGGGAAGAAACTGAGGAAGTTGAAGTTGAGAGAGGAGAGGCCAGAGTTTTTCTTTCCAACAAGGGAGCAAAGGCTTTTGAGAAGAGTCTTACCAAGAAGTGTCTGTAGAGGGAGGAGTGTAACACCTCTGAAAATGCACCCTAATTTGCTTTTAAATATAATTAGGTATATTGTAATTCAGATGAAAATTTTCGCAAATTATTATTTTGCGAAACAAGGAAATTGAGAAACCTGGAAATTTTACAAGACACAAGGACAAAATTGTAATTTGTCAAAAAAGGGATATAAAAGTCATAAGTTAATAAGATTAGAGGCCAAAGTGAAAGAGAGACAAATTGGGAAAAGCTAATAATAGCGATGGAGACTAAAAGGAAAATAAAAGAAATTTTAACTATAGAGAGAGAATCTAGATCTGTAAAATATCTCATTTTTGGTCTCCAAAAGAGAGCTCATACGTGAAGAGAAAGAGAATAGGAAGAGGAAGAGGAAGAGAAAGAGAAGAAGAAGAAGAAGAGGAAGAAGAGGAAGAAGGAAGAGCCAAGAAGGTAAGGAATTTTGTATGGAAATGCTATGATTTTTTTTAGGAAAATATGATTTTGGTATGGATTGTGGATCCTTGTATGGTTAATAGGATGTTCCATTTAGGGCTTAGTTAGAACTTATCCTAAACCTAGATTTGTTGAAGCTAAGAAACCCTAGCTTGTATCAAATGGATATGGAATCCTTCCTATTTCCATGGTTTTGTAAAGATTTGTGAACTTTGGTATGAATCCTTGGATTCTATGGCTAGGGTTTGGTTTAAGAAATTCTAAACCACCATTATAAGTGTTTTTGGAGTTGTTTTTGAGGGATTCCATGGTGGGTTTTGATGTGATGAATTGAAGAAGTTTAAGGAAGAAAAAGTTGGGATCAAAATGGCAAAATTTGCTATTTCGGGCAAACTCACAAGGCACGGCAGACGGGGAACAGATGGTACCGGCATTCACCTGGCTGCAGGCCACAAGTGGTACCGATATTGTAGAAGTGGTACCGGTACCACTCACCAGAACATGAATGGTACCGGTACCAATCCAAGTGGTACCGGTACCACTACTTCCTGCAACCCTGAATTTTAGTATGCTTACATTGTTAAGCTCAAATTTGAACACCGAGGGTATAGGAACCCTAATAAATGATTAATGGGGATCCAAATAAGAATTAAATTAACTGAAAAAATGCACCGTACCTACCCTCCTTGACGGAGCTTCACTCCGCCTCGGTGAGTTCGAAGTGGGCAAACTTAATGCCCTTATGATAAGTTCCTGAATACATATAATTGTGGGGATGCCTAAGACCAGATATTAAATGACAAGGCACTTCGTTACGCATGGGTGCACGCTCGATCGGTGCTCTGACCCTCGCTAGTGCTACGACACTTTTGTTAATGCGGCGTGCACGCTCGATTAGTGCTTCGACACTCCCGCTAGTGCTACGACACTTTGTTACATGGGCAACATGTTTGATCAGTGCTTCCGCGACTTACCAGTGCCATGACACTCGCTACGCGTGCACTCCGACCGGTGCTTCGCAAGACTCGCTAATGCTACAACACTCGTTATGCGCGCAGATAGGTTCCTCGACCGCGTCGCACCTCCGCTAGTGCTACGACACTTCCGCTACGCGGCAAACACGCTTTGATCAAGCAGTTTCGGGCACCTTGCTTGCGCTACGGCACCTTGCTCGCGCTACTAAGATCATGATCGCGACAAGCATCTTCGCATCGATTGTGTCATGGTCTTACCTATTTAGCATTACCGGTCTAGTAACCAACAGCTTATATGATAAAAATCCTGAATGACGACAAGACTAAAGAAATATATATCTATGTTCTCGAATGTACCTATAAGTACCTTTGTATATGTAAGTTTTATAGTACTCCACGTACTTCTATACACATATAAGTCTCGCTAAATAACAATAATTATGTTTCAGAATCCTACTCGAGATTTGAATAAGCATAAGCATGTTAAAAAGTACAAGTATGTGTATTAGTTCGTTATATGAATTCATGAAAATTTCGATATTTGTTACTGCGACCGCTTTATGATAAATGTCGATATGCATAAGACATATGTTTCCCACTACATAAAGCTTACTCACTCTAAGCCAACTTTGTGTGGTACAGAGGAGGACGTCGTGATCTCTCGTGACAAATTTCGCCAACACACTAGTGGGGTTCATCACAAGAGGTTCCGTGCTCTGATGTAAATGTAAATGTACGCTGTATATGTAAATGGGACTCGTGGACTGATGTATATGACATCAGAAACAATTAATTACTAAGTGGTAGTTTTATTTTAAAATTTTTGCCAATGATTTTTTGATAGCAGCTTATAAGGCTCGGGGCTCACCAATGTCTGAAAAATAAATGTAAAGAATCCCAAGTACAGTTGTCTCGCGTCCGGGCATGACAGAGGATTCGGGAACCCCGGGGTTTCACCTTTCAAAGGAGGGGTGAGAGAAGAGGGTGGAAGGGTTGTGGTGTGCAAGCATGTGGAGCCTAGTGTAAGAGCCCGGTAAAGGAATTCTACCCAAATCTAAGAGAAATAAGGAACTCGACGCGGTTAGCAAGCAGGGGAGATGAGTCCCTTTGGGAAACAGGAACATTTCCCAACCATTTGACCAGAGTTAAGGGGATTGCACTGAGAACTAACAACTCTAGAAGAGTCCCAACTTCAAAGAGATCGCCAAAGAGCTAATCAGGCCACTGGGAACGACAGAGGATGAAGATAATTCCAACGCCATCAATGTAGGGATTTTAACCTAAGTTGTGACGCCCCCCAAAACTCGAGGGTTCGTGACCAATCGTCAACCCGCTAAACTGTGGATGTCTGCAACCCGATATAGCTGATTTTTGTGTCCCCTCACGGACCCACAATTTAACAAAAATCGGACAGAGTCTCCTTTGTACATGGAGCTCTACCCAAAAATACAACCCGTAGGATATACAAACAATGATGACCCATCTAGGCCCAATATAACACAATGACCGCAAGGGATCCATTTATGAGTAAAAGTGGCCCAACCGGACCCCATTATCCATACAAAAAAATATACAAGGCTATATTACCATAGTCCTTAAGAATTTAATTACAATATTCTTATACAAAAAATACATGCTAGAACTAGTTCGTTCCAAACATCTTTACAAAAATGATTACAAAGCCACAACCCAACTTTCTTCACAATTGTGGCCTCGAGTGAGCATCATCCACCAGTGTACTCCCTTCACCTGAAATGTTTTTCCTATAAAGGGTTAGCCACTTCTAGTAGAGTAAACTCCTATAGAGGCTACTCCCCACCTAAGTGCACATGTAATGGTCATGTTCATAATTCACATTCAAATTTCGCGGTAAAAATGCAATTTCTACTATGGAATCCTACATGCCATGCAATGAGATGAGACTCAATCATGTACTCTGCAATCGAGCCCTTACCGACTCACATCTTACCCGAGTCCTTACCGACTCCAACCACTCAATGCAATGTCAAAGTGTGATAAAACTCATCATTTGTGGATTACATTTAATGATCATTTTACAACAAAATTCATTTGTTTTCAAACCAAAGCTTTTCTGGATGTTACACCCTCAATGATCATTTAAACTAAAACCATGATTCTTTTGTGGTAGTGAATTTTCTAAAATTTCACCCCGTGAAGCTTCACACGCCTTCCTACACTTTCATGGGCTTTCACCGTTGGATACATATGCATAACCAAAAATACCAAGGCTTTCACCTGAGGGGGGTATCTATCCCTACTTGCTATTACCCAACACATATTTTCATTTTCATGTATACAACCATGCGACCTTGTTGGACATTGTCCCACTATACCGAGCCCACTCAATCAAACACCAAACACATTGTTGATTATAACCATGTACTCACACCCATGTGATGCGATGTTCCCATGCATAAATGCAATGCGATGCACCATTGCATGCTATATCATGCCACATGCATAATGAATGCTACATGGAAACACAATTCCACACCATCAATTCGCTCTATGACAATCACACCACCCGTGATATGACTTCCATACATCATTTCATTCATGTCAATATATCATACGCATATATCAATGATCAACATACAAACATGTCATTCTATATTCAAGCAATGACACATATACAATCAAGCCATGTAATGGCCATTTGCACATAAAACTCCATCACAAGTCAATACGTTAGAACACACATACTGACATCTAAACAAGTCACTACTTAGTCAAGCAATGACATTCTTGATCCTCGAGGCCAAGTGTGACATATACTATGCCCACAAAACCGTCCACAAAACAGCCCCGAGACAAGCCATAAACAGGCTACCAAACCAACCATCCATAGGCCTCAATCATGCCCTAAACAAGAAGTGAAAACAGTTCCAAATTCAGTCCCAGTAGCAATCGAATTCGGGCCCTAAAACTGACACAAAAAAAAATAATAAAGTATAAGCCGCGGGCACCCTGAATGGAAATGACCATAACTTGAGTTGTAGAGGTCTAATTTAGGTGATTCAAAAGCCAAACATCAAGTCCACTGATGTAGCTACAACTTCCATGGAAAACACAAGTCCAAATTCCCTTCGTTTCCCAACCAAAAATTAGTCCCAAATTCTGGACAGTGTGTAGGGTTAAAATAAGCAGTATTGGAAAGTAGACCATAACCTGAGCTATAGAGGTATAATTTGTATGATTCAAAAGCCTACATCAATTTTACAGATGCAGCTATAATTTCCATGAGAACACTAGTCCAAATTCATTTTTTTTTTTCAACCGAAAATAAGTCCCAAAATCTGGATAGTGTGTATGGTCAAAACAGGGCAACCTGTGGCAGTCCTAGAAAATGGACCATAACTTGAGCTATAAAGCTCCAATTTGGATGATTAAAAAACCTACATCAAGTTTACAAATGCAATATAATTTCCATGAAGAACACTAGTCCAAATGCCCTCTTTTTCCCAATCAAAAATTAGTCCCAAAATCTGGACGTTTCATAAAGCTAAAACAGGGTAGCATTCCCATAGCCCAATTTTTTTTCCAAATAGCCCCTTAGGGAAAAAACATAGTCAAACAACCCCTTAGGGCAGAAAACCCAACCAACCAGCCCCTTAGGGAAAAAAAACACAACCAAATAGCCCTTAGAGCCGAAAATAAACCAAAGTAGGAAGAATCCCCACTGAGTGTAGAGGTTAAACCTAGGAAGTCTCCTGCGGGACACTTCCTTAAACCAGAAACCTTGGTTTCCCGAACTTCGCTCGAATCCTAGGTGAAATCCCATGTTTCTGCATCTAATGCAGCCCCCGCTTGTTTTCCGACTGACAAAACTTTGTAGATCGAAGAGAGAAGTCTTGGGAGCTCTTTCTTTTCTCTCCCTTTCTCCTCTCTCATGCATAGCCCAGAAAATGGGCATCCTCTCTCCCAAATTCTCTTTTGTTCTAACTTAATGCTTAAATTATATATGTGGCCCACATCACACCACGTGTCCACAACCCGTCCGTTCAAGCCGCTTGAAATAATTTATTTTCGTCTCCGTCTGCTAAATTTATTTTAAATGAACTTTACTTAATTTATTTTCCAATTTCAAGATTTTTTTTCAAAAATCTTGTTTTTGGGGTCCCCTAGACACTTGACGCCCTGAAAATCATGAAAATATGATTGTCTCGGAATTCAACAAAACTCATCCGAGTAACTAGATTTCACTAGACAAATCCAACGGTGAGGTCTGTTCCGTTATTTGAGATCTAGAAAATTTCCAGGTTTGCAACTTGTACTATAACAACAATTTACCATTTTGCCCTTTTTCGAAAAAATTCAAATTTACCTGGGTTTTACATTCTTCCCCCCTTAAAAGAATTTCATCCCCGAAATTCACATACACATACACATACACATTCCAAATCACAAGCATATGCAACCATCATTTAATACCAAATGACTAAAAGCATACCTTCATCCTCAAATAGGAAAGGATAATTGGCAGGCACAGTGTGTAACACCCCGTCCCGAGAGAGTGTACAGTACATGATACTGTATGGATGTATAAGAGTACCAAGTGTCACATTGTAGTATTTTGGAGATGAAATTATGAAATGATAATTTGGTAAACTCGGAATTTATGGTATTAAAAGAAGGGTACAATTGTCATTTAGCAAAAAGATTATGAAAAGCAAAATCATTATGTAGAGAGATAATATAGTAGGAATTTCAAAAGTTATAATTGTATTAAAGAGACAGGACTAAATTCACAATTAAGGCAAAGTTTAGCATATGAATGTGGGAGACAAACAAAATAATTCATTTTGGTCTCCATAAGGCTAGGGTTCATGGTTTTGAGGAGAAGAAGGAGAGAGCCAAGGAAGAGAAGGAAGAAGAAGGAGGTGAAGAAGTCCAAAAATCAGGTATGTCTTTGCCTTGTAACCATAGGTAATTGGATTTTAGGACTTTGGCAAGGAGAATAGATGCTCCTTTTGGCCTGTAGTTTTGTGCAAAGAGCACATGAACCTTGAATTGTTGGGGTTATGAGAGTAAAACCCCAATTGGGAGAAAACATGGAATCATCAAAATTATGTGGCGAGAAGAATTGCGGACCTTAGGTAGTGTTCTTGGATTTTCACCTAGGGTTTTGTGGGTTAAGGTTCCATAGCACCAATTCAAGTGTTGTGGAGTTGTTTTTGAATGATTTCCATGATGTTTCTTGAGGTGTTAGGAATTATAGAAGTTGTATGAAGCGAATTGGAAGCAAAAGTGGGACAATAGCAAAATCTGAGCAAATTTCGCAGCGCCAGACTTAAGACACGCACAGTGCTGCACTTAAGACACCCCAACAGGCGCAGTTGCACCTAAGACGCCCGCGCTGCACCTAAGACACCCCACCGTAACGCACGTTGCACCGGCATGCGCCTGCGCCACACTGCACACATGTGTCCCAAATGCCCGTAATGTTATGTTTTGTATAATTAAGCCCTGATTCTACACCTATAGTTTAGGAACCTTATTAAATGGATTAAGATAGGTCTCTAATAAGATCGGGACTCGACGAAATGTAGCGCACTACGGACCAGACATTACAATCGATAGTTTGATATTCGTTGAGTGTGACTAAGTCTAGGAAGTGCGTTAAAATTATATGTTATACGTAGGCGACTAATATATTGTCGTATAAGTTTGAGTTGTAGGTTAAAAAGAAAAGGCGGAAAAAGTGTGGAACTGTGCTCAAGTTTAGCAAGCAAAGAGGTGAGTGTTCTAAACTCATTTTCCAAATACTAGTGTATTATTATTATTATTATAAACTGTTTTGCACTGGTATTTCAAGGTTTTGGATTGCAAACCGTTTTCAAGAAGCAAGCAATGAATTAGAAAGCAAGCGAATGGTTTTGAGTTAAACCATAATTGAAAGCAAGCATTGGTTTTAAATTGTAAAACCATTTTGCCAAGCCGTAGCAAGTGGCAAGCAAATGGTTGAATAATTAAACCATTTTACAAGGCAGAATAAGCAAATGGTTTTGAATAATTAAACCATTTTACAAGTAAGCAAAGGGAGCAAATGGTTTTGGAATAATAAACCATTTTTCAAGCAAGCAAGCAAAGAATACTGTGAAAATGTGCCTTCCTTAGTTCTAAGCAAACCGGTCGGTGTATTCCGTGACGTGCACCTGCGGGTGTTAGGATTCTCATACATGCATTGTAGTTTTGCTTGGTCGGCAAACTTAGGACATACATCATGCATTTAAAGGAGACTGTGGCACTTACAGGAGTATATAAGGTTATGAGCTCTAACTAAATTATGGTGATGGCGACATGAGGTCAATTCCACCATATTTATCGGAAAAAGGTGATGCGGACAAAGGTCCTTCCACCGGCACGGTTGAGCACAGGTTCCCGTGTTCACTAGGGTACAATAAGCAAAATAGGCCTCCAAAGGGTTGATGCCTTGGTGAGCATGATATACGCTTTGAAAAATCAACCATTGGTTCTCTACGCCTGTGCTCCTGAGAGTTTTAAAGCAAACGGTTGGAGCCAAGCCCCGCTTAGATTTCAAAACGACGGCTGAGCCAAGCTCCTGGATTTTCAAGAAACTGGGCTGAGCCCAGTTCTGCCATTTTCAAAGCATGCTACTGGAGCCAAGGCTCTCAGATATAAAAAGTTTTGAGAAACTTTTAAAGCAAAGGTTTGTGAAAGGTTTAAAACGACTTTTCAAGCAAGATAAAGCAAGCAAGAGAAATTATGAGAAGTTTTATAAACTTCTAAACAAGCAAGCAAGAAAGTATTAAAAGTTTTATAAACTTTTAAAAGCAAGTAAGTATAAAAGCAAGCAAGCAAAGAAAAGTTTTAGAAACTTTCAAGCAAGCAAAGCAAAGTAAAGCTTCTGGAAAATATTGTAAAAGAAAGTTTTACATTTTTGAGATGTTTTCCTAGTGCAAAACTCTTATAAAAGCATACACTCACCGAGCCAAGTTAGCTCATTATTTTGTATTTTAAAACTATTTTCCAGTACAGTACGCAAGACGCCGGGAGCACAGCCAGGATTTGTCCTCGACATCGTATAAGTGTTGTGTATTAATTATATTTTGTAAGAACATACTTTGAATATGTATATTGGAACATATGTATGTACATAATATAGTTAGTCAGGAGAATGTGTTGGTATGTCAAGTTGCCATATTTTGATATAGTGTAAATCGATATATATGATTTTCGGAATTATACTAGGTGTACCGTCATGTCACGGTTTTTCCTACGCTAAGATTTTACCAAACTTAAGTTATAAATAAAAGAAAAATTTTTATGAGGTTTTAGCAAGCAATACGCTTCTCGTCACGTGGAATTTCTAAATGCTAGAGGTAACGGCCGGATTTCAGGAGTGGCTGCACGCCCGCCGTTGTAGCGGGGTGTGTCAGCGGTCTTCAGCTTCTATGTTGCCTCCTCCACTCCCTGGGTCGCTTGGCCAACACCTTTTGTCTAGCCTCACGCCCGCTCTCATAAAACCTGATCCCGACTATCCATAATACGCACTAGTCCCTCCTTGAAGGTCCCATCTGCATCAACCACAAGCTTTCCCCAATCCACCACATGAGTTGGATCTGAGGTGTACTTCCAGAGCATGGAGACATGGAATACCGCATGAACACTAGATAAACTTGGCGGTAGTGCCAACTGATAAGCAATTGTTCCAACCCTCTTGAGTACCTCGAAGGGCCCGATATGCCTCGGCGACAGCTTTCCCCACTTACCGAACTTGACCACTCCTCTCTTAGGTATCACCTTAAAGAAGACATGATCTCCCACCTCAAACTCTAGAGGTCTTCGCCTTCTATCGGCCTAGCTCTTCTACCAGCTCTGAGCCATGAGAAGACGTTTCCATATCAAGTCCACCTCTTAGAGGTGTTCTAATCAAATTCAACCCGTAGAGTGGTCTTTCCCACCTTTGTCTAACAAACCGAAGATCGACATGGCCCCATAGTGCCTCATGGCGGTACCATTTGTATGTACCACCGGAGCAATCGCCGTTGTAAAGAATTCCACTAAGGGAAAATGCTCTTCCCAACTACCCTTAAGATCTAAGACGCATGCCCGTATCATGTCCTTAAAAGTCTAGATAGTCCTCTCTGATTGACCATCCGTCTGGGGATGAAAGGTTGTGCTCATCATCAACTATAGTCCCATGGCTCTCGAAACTCTTCCAACATGTCCATAAACCCTGATCCCGATTTGATACTATGGCACTCCATAAACCGAACTATCTCCCATATATACAACCTCGCCTAGATCCTTCAAATGTGAAGTTCATCCGAGACAAATGAAAAAGTGTGCTAACTTAGTAAGCCGGTCCAAGATCACCCACACTGCGTCATGCCCTCACGATGTCCATGGCAAGTGAGTCACAAGGTCCATCATGACATGTTCCCACTTCCACCACCACCTCCAGCAGCCGGAGTAACTCGCCGGCCTCCGTGCTTAAATTTCTTTACCTACTAACACGTGAGACATTGTCGAACGAAATCTCTAACGTGTTTCTTCATCCCACTCCAGTAATACTGGAGACGAAGATCGTGGTACATCTTCATGCCACTCAAAGTACAAACAAAATGGGAGCAATGAAATTCTGAGAATTCCTCTTAAATCTACCGAATTAGGAACCACAACCCGTCCCTCTATACCCGTGACTACCATCCATGTGACCGCCTAATGCTTCGCTTATTTCAGATGCCGAAATTATTCCCTGCGTAGGAACCAAAGTCATCAAGCATTATATTACCGTGGGAGTCCATTGTGTCATTTCCACAGTGAGTGGTTTCCTAGGCATCCTAGACGTTTCCCAAAGAATGTGCGTTTAAAAGTAAAATCTAGGGTTATGATTGATTGATTGAGTAACCCATTAAATTAACTATTTTAAAACAAAAAGGAGAATGATAGGGTCCTTGGGTTTTCACTCACCGCCGATCAGGTAATACCCACCTCTTATTCACAACCCTACCCTTAGGATCCATTGATGAATGGTTCATTTAAAAATGTAACATTAAAAACTCGTTATAAGACAAGAACGATTGAGCGATAACAAACACTTGATCGATGATTTTATGGACTCTTAGCTCCGCATTGGTGATCAAGCACAATGTGTGAACAGAGTCTCTATTCACACGTTGTCAAGAAGATAAACTAGTTTTATAAGATTTTCCACAAGTGTTAGTGACTATACAAACCCTACTGAAGCACAAAGAGGAATTGAGGGTTGTTACCTTTGAAGGAGGTGAGTTTCCACCGTTAACCCTATCACGGGGGCTTAACCCATTGAAACTAAGAATCGATTCATGGTTAATAAAACACTAATTGTAATTGTGACTTGAGAAATAACACTCTCTATCGCGTTGCTCAAAGCACGTAACCCGTAGAAAATACTGAGTTATATAAACCAATTGAAAGATTACAAGCAATCAAAAACTCAGAATCCGAAGAAGAATTAAGTACTCTACTCTATAAACCCTAGCAAAAAATATGAGAGAAAACACTCCAACTGTCTAAAACCAAACCCTAGAATCCAATCTCCCCTAATCTCCCCCCAAATGGCCTTAAATACAATCCTCATTAGTGATCTCAAAGTGGTGGTCGAAAGACGAGCATGCCCTTGCACCAAGATTGAAATTTTGCTCAACCTCGTGAGATTGCATGTCGGGTATTGTGCACCGCAGCGTGGTACCGTACTAAAAGTGTACTGGTACCCACAGCTCGGGGGTACCGAGCAATTAGTGATATTACTATCGGTACCACCGCTTCGATCGCTTCTTCACCGTAAAGTACTACTGGGCCTTCTCGATACGGCGTTACCCAACAACGATGATCTACATTTACCTTCCTGAACCCCTTATAAAAAATTGTACATGACTCAGTAAAACCAAAGAGATACATAAAAACACTAGAAACGATCAAAGGCACCTATTCTACACAAAATGAGAGCAAACACGAATGTGTGGGTATTAAAAATCCTATACAAATGTCGGGACTTTTTATTGTATTCAACACCCAACCTTCATTACCTATACCGACCGCACTGGTCCCCTCGATGGATAATACCTTGTGTCTTGTCCCTTGACCTAATTACTCGCTTAGTGTGAAGCGAGCCACTAAACTCCCAAAGATACCTTGAGCTTGATCACTATACTGTAGACCGAGCTATCCCACAGTCTCGAGCATCTACGACTCTCGGGAAACCACACTAGCCAACACTCCCTGTGACTTCCGGCTGAGTGCATCAGCTACCACACTTGCCTTACCGGGATGGTACTGCAAAGATAAATCATAGTTCTCTAGATACTCCATCCACCTGCGTTGCCTCATGTTGATGTCTCGTTGTGTAAAAATTTACTCGACTCTGTGGTCCTGGAACACTTCAACCGCTCGCCAAAGATAGATATGATTACCTGCCCCTTGCCGAAAAGACAACTACGCTAACTCTACGCTACGCGGCAGTGTAACTTTGCTCGTGGTTCTTTAACTACCGAGAACCGTAAGCCACTACCCTCCCGGACTACATCAAAACACATCCAAGTCTGTCCTTAGAGGCATCACAATACACTGTGTATCTCTGTCCCCTTTTTGGAAGAATCATAATAGGAGTTGAAGCAAGCCTCCTCTTTAACTCCTGGAATTCCTTTTCACATGAGTCATTCCACTCAAACCTGACCTCATTCCAGGTCAATCTTGTCATAGGTGTAGCTAATCGAGAAAAGTCCTCAATGAATCTCCTATAATACCTTGCCAATCCCAAGAAACTGCGTATCTTGAAGACTGACTTCGATCTCTCCAACCTCATAACTGCCTCAACTTTCTCCAGATACACCTGAAGCCAACACGACGTGTCCCAAGAATTTCACCCTAGTAAGCGAAAATTCACACTTGATGAATTTGGCATATAGTTGATAGTCTCTCAAAATCTGGAGAACAATTCTCAAGTGCCCTTCATGCTCCTCCTCAAACTTGGAGTAGATCAAGATGTCGTCAACGAAGACCACAACAAACTGATCTAGATAGGGTTGCAATACCCTATGCATGAGATCCATGAATGCCACTAGAGCATTCGTCAACCCGAATGGAATCACTGTGAACTCGAAATGCCCATACCGCGTCTTTAACGCTGTCTTAGGGATATTTTCCTCCCTAACCCTTAACTGATGGTTACCGGTACGAAGATCTACCTTTGAGTAAACCAAACAAATCATCATTCCTCGGCAAAGGGTACCTATTCTTGATAGTAACCCTTTTCAACTGCCGATAGTCTATGCCACGCCGGCGGTCTTGTCCTTCTTGGAAAAACAGTACCTGAGTAAATTTGGCTACCGCGTCTTGGCCTAACAAAGTCCCCGCCCAATTCTAGTAGTCGGGACTCGAAGTTCTTGTAACTTGTAAGGCTCTATTCTCATGGATAAATAGCTGACAGCCAGGTGTAACTCCAATGGTGAAGTCTACAACCCATGGAGAGGTAATCCCTGCGCAGTTCATCCGTAAAAACGCCTCATATACTATAAAAACCACCCCAGACTCCAAGTCCCTGCTTTCAATTGCCTCCTTCTGGGGTAAGGCTTACTTAGCCAACCCATCAACTGCCCGTGCCACCTAGAGTCATACATGGCCTCGTAAAGCATCGTGTTTATCCTCGAACATAAAACAGCATCAAGATGGATGTGTGTAAGAGAACTCTCACAATCCATGATTTGATCGGTGCTATTAACAACCTATCCATATTTATATCAACTGATATGTTCATGATCTGAATCCATGTGAGAGACACAGATCACTTAACTCACAATCCTGACATATCTAATTAATGTTCACCTTAGCTCCTAGGATTGAACTCACATGTAGTGGCTATTCCAAGGTTTCAACCTCTAACCCCAAATCTTTCACTTATCTTTAACACCTGTTGTTAGTGATATGCTCTAGCCCAGTGGCATATACATTGTCATTATATGTTTATATACATGAGGCATTTATCATTTTATCTTGTTATTTAAATTGTGGTTTAACTTGATAAAATCAAATCCTTGAATAGTTGGCTCCGCTTTATGTCATCAAGTATGTGACTTGATAGTAAAACCTTAAGGCATAAGAACACCATAGTCGATCATTATTCAAGGGAATAATAATGAAGTAAGAATATTATGTTTTCTGAGAAAAAACCACATTTTGCTGGTCATGAACATAAGATGTTACTCATAACATAAATACATGTTAAGTTCATGTTATTGATCGACCCGCCATCGAAATACTACATGGATTATGTCATAAGTAATTCTCATCAGCAAAGAAGGGTATCGAGTCCTTCGACCGACCACCATGGATTCCTACATGAGGAACTCGTGGTTCGACGTAGTTCACGATGTCTTTACCGTGATGGTAATACAAAGTAAGTGGTTGGGGCATATTAAAGAATCAGTGTGGAGGAATGTAGTGATAGTGAAGGAATTTGTCCCGCTCTTAATTGAAAGGAGATGTCTATCGCCTCCGATAAGTGAGACTAAGAAATGCATGGCTATGCTTGAATGAGATTGATAGGAGTTATCAATATCGTTTGTTTAGTCAGCCTACTTGAGAATCAAGAAACGATTAAGTTGTATAAATATGACTTCATCCATGCTTTGTGCTTAATCGAGATATCAGGCATAAAAGGACCAATATCATGCTATGGTAAGGTTTTTCGAGTCATTGAATTTACTTGATTTGGGTAGTTATAATGTCTTGCTAGAGACCACTATAACTTTGTGGGCTTAATATGATTTTGGGTCCTGCCAACATTGAGGAACCTATAGGGTCACATAAGAATGAGATATAATGGGATGTTAGAAAGGCTCTCTCTTTAGCCCATGATTAAGCCTAAGCCCAAGCCCAAGCTCAAGCCCATTAATAGTTAATGGAATTTGGTTTAAATTCGTTTTAATAAAAGGGTTTGGGAGGCTTGATATAAACATAGAGGTTATCATCTAAAAGGAGGTGGTTCTTTTGAAGTGAGCCGCTGAGAGAATTTTTAGTTTTGGAAGACACTGGGTGTCTTTGGTTTTGTGGGACAAAGACCTACTATAAGGTGCTAGCACACATCCATCCCATCCATTAGCCGTTTCGTGTGGATACCTTTAGAGGGCGTTTAACACCGTACTGCCTTGGCTCGTTGTCGGCCGGATCAAGCCTGTAAGGAGTTCTGGCTTTTGTGTTTCAACAGGTGTGTGATCAAGTAAATCCGCACTAGTTGAAGTGCAAGGATTTGGTCTACAAGAGGTAAGATCCTGGATTTCCTGACTCATTGTTTAGTTTCACATTAACCGCTTGATCCTAATGTAGTTCAAATAAGCAGCATTCGCTGCATGTCTCATTTCACCGATTCCCACACCTCCGCCTCCTGGGGATGTTCCTCCGTGTATCCACTCTCCCCAATGGTCATTGCTGTCATGACCATCAAGTCCATGTCTTGTAGGAGAAGTCCCACAATTTTACCCCGAATAGACAAGTCCAGACCATCCTCAAACTTTCTCTCTTTGGCCATGTTTGTGGCCACATAATCATCAAGAAACGGACTAATTCCTGAACTTGTTTCTGCCATTCGAGCACCTGCCATCGCTCCTTGTTTCAGCTTATGGGAACTCTCAGCTTTTTTGCATGTCAAGCAAGTGCCAGGAAATACTTGCCCATGAAAAGCTCATAGAACTCTTCCCATGTCATTGCCTCCACGTTCCTTGAGGCTTTGACCCAATCCCACCATACTTGGGATTTGGCCCTATAAATGAAATCAGCTAGCCTTATCCTGCTGGCATCAAGGCATCTCCATAAAACTCGGTGATCCCTCTCCTCACCTAACTAAGAGTGCAATGTGCCAACTACTAATAGACCTCACATCCTAAACTAGTCCGTTCATTCATTTTCCGAACCCTTAAGGTTATGTTCTCTAACCCTAGTGTTCATCTTTTTCTATATACATTCTACCATATATAAAATTCACGCAATATGAAACACACAATTAAGTAGTACAAAACATGAAATGTACAATAAATGCAATTGTCTAAACTCATGCCTATCAAGTCCTAGGTAATCACATACCTACGCCTTGATACCAAGTTGTGAAGCTGGTACCAGTGCTATGACACATGCCCATAAGGCCCTAGGTAATCGCATACCTATGCTCTGATACCAAGATGTGACGCTGGTATCAGATGCACCATATATGTTCTGGCCTAGGTCCATGCCCCTCAAGCCCTAAGTACTCAAATACCTAAGCTCTGATACCAAGTTGTGATGCCCCAAAACCTAGGGGTCCATTGACCAACCGTCAACCCATGGAAACCCGCGGATGTCGGGTAAATCTGACATTACACTATTGTGTCCCCTTTATCGGGACCATAATTTAACAAAAATCGGACAGGGTCTCCTTTGTACGGGGAGCTCTACCCAAAATCCAACCTGTAGGATATACAATAACATGAACCATCCGGGGCTCAATATAACACAATGACCACACGTGGTCCATTTATGAGTAAAAGTGGCCTAACCAGGCCCATTTATTCATATTAAAAAATATATACAAGGCTATATCACCATAGTCTTTAAGAGTTTAATTTACAACACTCTTATACAAAAATACATGCTAGAACTAGTTCGTTCCAAACATCTTTACAAAAATGATTACAAAGCCACAACCCGGCTTTCTTCACAATTGCGGCCTCGAGTGAGCGTTGTCCACCGGTATACTCCCTGCACCTGAAATGTTTTTCCCATAAAGGGTGAGCCATGCTAAGTAGAGTAAACTCCTATAGAGGCTACTCCCCACCTAAGTGCACATGCAATGGTCATGTTCATAATTCACATTCACATTCCAAGTAAAAAAAATGCAATTTCTACTATGGAATCCTACATGACATGTCATGAGATGAGACTCTAATCATACCCCGTGACCCGGTGTCCTACCGACTCACATCTTACTCCACCTCACGAATTCTACCACTCAATGCGATGTCAAAGTGTGATAAAACCCCTCTAATTACTACCCAAATAGTGCTGATTCACACCCTTAACGCTCCATGTTTTGAGCACTTTTTGTATAGTAATTAGCCTAATTGACATGTTAAGGACTCCAGTGCTTACTAATCAATTTTTGTGCAAGTTTTGTTTTTTCAACGGCTATATCTCAAGCATGGGAATTGAGCTCAAAGCATGAAGAGCACAGCCTGTAAGCAAGAAGAAGGCAAAAGGTATGTACACGTGAAGCAACCTTGCCAAATTCGTCGCAACCTTTTTTTTTTTTTTTTTTTTACCAAATCCCTCGCAGCCTCGAAAAATGTCTACCACATTTGACTTTTTGACTTTTTTTTTCCCACTTTCTTCTTATGTAATAATGTTCTGAGTTGTATATTTTGGTAATTTGTAATGGATTTGGTGGTATGAAATACCCTATTGAAGACTTTGTATGAGACAAGTTTTTCATTATTGAAAGTTTTTTTGTGGGAAGCTTGTTCAAGAAGCTCCCATTTTGTTTCATTTTCTTTCATTTCTCCCCTCTTTCCCTTCAACGAAACAGCCTCTGAGGATGATTTCTCAGAGGATGAGTGGCTAAAACCTCTCATTCCTTGAAGTAAAAGGCACCAGATAAGGGAAACTATGGCAATGCAAGGGTTTCCATGTTTTTAAAGTAGGTATTCACTGTCATTAGTGTTATTTCCTTCAACTCTAGGTTTCGATTCCTTCGAGTCACCTTGAATGGTTAATATTTGGTAAGCTTTCAAGGCTCATTGGATACTTAATGCTAGATCCAGTGATGTTCGTTAGTTATCACTTATGGACCATTGGAAGGTGAGTCAAAGAGACACATTTTTACTTATTGAGACCATTAATGAGAAGTGAATGCTATTTTCAAGAGGATATTTATTGAGGGTTAGTTTTTATAGCTAAATGAAGAACCGATTCAGGAGATAACTATATGTTATCCTCCCAATGCGAGGAAAAGACCTGAAAAACCCCGTATTTATCTAAGGAACCTAAGCCTTGTGACCTGATACTTCAAGGACTTCTTTCCATATTTTAATCCATTTTATTTTCATTTTTAACCACTAAAATCCACTATTTTTATCACAATCCCAATATCCAAAATGAAATCACCGATAAGCGTATCATCGCTGGCTCATGAAGAAACCCATCTCTATGGACGATCCTAAAACCACTATACTATAGTAGCTATGCTACGCTAGTATGAGGTATTAGGTTATAAATTTTGTTGATTTATACCCCACTGGGCCACGAATCAAATGGTGCCATTGCCAGGGGTGGTGCCTTATTGCAAATGACAATGTATCAATACTGCGGGTCCTCATCACAAGCTCTAGTGAATTTTTTTTTCTCTTATCATTCTTTCTATTAGTTTACTCATGAGTTTGCTTTTAATTTCATTTCACTGTTTATATAATTTTTAGCTAACATTAATACTTTTTGGTAGAATTGTTTTTTTTTTCTCTCTTTGGTGTTGTCCTGTTTTTCCTATAGGAGTTTATGTTCCAGTGGATTAGAAATTCAAAAGGCAGATTAGTCAAAGTTAGTATTCCATAGGAATTAGATTCTGAATTGAGCCTGAATTTAAACCCAATGGAACCTCCACCTAAGAACAGTAGAGTCAGTAGGGAATAGAGAGGAACCACAATGCTTATCAATCCATGAGGGACCACATACACCCTTCTCGAATGAGTACACCCTCCTGCATAGTGCCTCCAATTGAGCAGATGGTCATTAGGCCTCACATTGTGCCACTCCTTCCCACTTGTCATGGCATGGAGAGTGAGAATCCTTATTCACACATAAGGGAGTTTGAAGAGGTCTACAACACCTTAAAGGAGGAGACTGCCACTGTGGATTTAATGAGGCTTAAGATTTTTCCTTTCACATTGAAGAATAAAGCAAAAATTTGGCTTAACTCCCCGAGGCAAAGGAGCATTCGAAACTAGATTGAGATGTAAGCTAGATTCTTGAAGAAATTCTTCCCCACTCACAGAACAAATAGCTTGAAGAGGTAGATTTTCAACTTCTCAAATTTATGAAATGAAAATGAAAAATTCTATGCATGCTGGGAGAGATATATGGGAAACCCAATGCTTTTCCTCACCATGGTTTTGACACATGGTTGTTAGTTAGCTATTTTTATGATGGAATTTCTCCATCCATGAAGCAACTGCTAGAGACTATGTGTCGAGGGCACTTCACGCAAAATTTATAAGCTTTGATTTCCCCGAAGTTATGTAGCTGAAGCATCAAAAGGTTGGGATGAGCCTAACCCAAGGGAGATGGAGAGAATGAGACCTCAATCCAATACAAGGGGTGTCAAGTACTCTCTTCTAGAAGACATGGACATGAAATCCAAAGTTTCAACCTTAGCTAGAAGGTTGGAAGAACTGGAAATGAGAAGACTGCATGAGGCGTAGGTAGTGACTGAGATTCCTGTGCCAAATAAGCCATGTTTTATATATTAGTCCAATGAGGATCTAGGAGAGCAATGTCCAACTATTCCAGCAATGAGGGAGATGTTTGTGGAGCAAGCTTAATTTTGTTGGTAAATTTAAACCATCAACTAATACACCATATGGCAACACTTACAACCCTAGTTGGAGAAATCACCCAAATCTCTCCTGGAAGCCAAAACCTCCACAGTATGCACCACCTGCTCCTCCATAGTATGCATCAACATCTCAACCATCACAACCATAGTTAACTTCTTCAGTTGAGCAAGCCATTCTAAACCTGAGCAAAGTGGTAGGTGATTTTGTAGGAGAACAGAAGATAGTGAATGTGCAATTAAATCAGAGAATTGACATTGTGGAAAGCACTTTGAACAAGATGATGGATGGGTTCTAGAATGAAATTGCCCAGAAAATTGACAACCTGCAGTATTCCATCTATAGGCTCACCAATCAACATCAAGTGCAAGAAAAAGGGAAATTCCCCTCACAAACTCAGCAAAACCCTAGGGGAGTTTATGAAATAGTTGACTCAAGTGAAATTGCTCTTAAAATGGATGAAGTAAAGCGAAGTATCAATCTTGAGAAGCGGAAAAGTTGAGCAACCAATGCCTAAACCACTTGATGAAGCTAAATAAGGGCAAGATGAGGAGTCAGAAAGGATAGTGATTAAAGAAGATATGATAAACAAGAGCATGCCTCCACCATTTCCTCAAGCACCTAAAGGTGGCAAGTGGAACAACCCAACTGAGATTTTTGAAGCCGAAAGTGTGTGAAAGTCAACATTCTCATTTTAGACATGATTAAGTGTCTTAACATATGCCAAGTTTTGAAAAGACTCAGGCACTATAGCAGAGGGTCAATGTGAACAAAAAGGCTTTGATAGAGCGTGTGAGTTCCATTATGCAAAGACCCTAGTGAAGCAAGAAGACCTGTGGTGTCCTGCACCATTTCAGTAAACATTGGAGGAACTTGTGTAGAGAAGGCATTATTAGATTTAAGAGCTAGTGTCAACTTGTTACCCTACTCAATCTATAAGCAGTTGGGGCTAGGAGAATTGAAACCCACTACCATCACCTTGTCTTAAGTAGATAAGTCAGTGAAAATTCCTAAGGGCACAGTTGAAGATGTTTTGGTGTAGGTGGACAAATTCTACTACCTAGTGGACTTTGTTGTTCTCAATACTAAACCAAGAGCCGTGGAGCCACCAGGCCCATTATACCCGAGGCCATTCTTGGCTACCCCAAATGCAATCATCAACTGGTCGAAATGGGGGTTATGCAACTCACTTTGGCACATGACACTGGAGCTCAACATCTTCATCTCAAAGAAAAAGCATGTCTGGCCTAGAGGAAGAAGGCCCAAAAGAGGTGTGTTTGATCGACACCATCGGAGGAACAATGTGGGTAACAACAAACTTACAAGTAGAATTACGTAGGAATCAAGTGTAGCTTCCTGAAAAATTGAATGAATCCTCGGATTTATGTGCCTCTTTTTATCCTTGGAGAAAGAAAGAAGAAATTCTCCCCTTATTGATTGAGGAAGACAATGGAAAGAAAGAAAAGGAAGAGCCCCAAAAGCTTGATCTCAAACCCTCCCTACTGCACCCAAAATTCCGCATACTCGAGGTGAGGTGGCCTGATGCCTCGTAGTATTTCTTCATCTCTGTGCCTCATATAGGAAATACGCCTTCTTGAATCCTCGTGAAAACAAGCCATTGATGGGCAAATATCATATTTAAAAGGAATTCTCAACCCCTTGGTTTGCATGCATCACATTTACAATGGAGTATGAAGCCAAACTCTCAAGGCGACAAAACAAAGATCGATTGAACTCCCCGCCACAAGAGGTAGTGCATGCTTAAGTTCTAAATTGTTGCAGTTTCTATTGATTATCTACCCCATTTCCGATAGTCCCCCGGGTGAGTCCCACTGTGTCTGCACCCAAAAGTCTGGGGGTGACTATTGTGTAAAATGAGAAGGGAGAAGATATGCCTACACGCCTTACTATAGGTTGGAGGGTATGTATAGCCTATAGGAGGCTAAATGCAGTGACAAGGAAGGACCATTTGCCTTTGCCCTTCATTGATTAACTTCTAGAGAGAATTTCCGAGCACCCATTTTATTGTTTTCTAGATGGCTATTCCAGATATTTTCAAATAGAAATTGCTCTAGAGGACCAGGAGAAGACCACCTTCACTTGCCCCTTTGGAACTTATGCCCATGAGAGAATGCCTTTTGGCCTTTGCAATGCCCCTGCCACATTCCAAAGGTGTATGCTTAGTATTTTCAGTGATATGGTGGAACGCATTATGGAAGTGTACATGGATGACATCACCATATATGGAGGTACTGAGAGTGCCCGTCAACCTGTAAACCGTTTCCATCGTATGCATTGAAAAAAGCTTGTGCTTAATCGGGGGAAAAATGCCATTTTATGGTAAATTACGAATTTGTCTGAACATGCCATTCCAACAAGGCATCGCTGACAGCTGTCGGGAAGCTTATTTCTAAGCTACCATCTCCCATAAATGTTAAGGCGTTGGAGGCACCTCGTCAGTGCAAGTCATGCAGAGGTTTATTAAAGAGTTTTCAAAAATTACAAAACCCCTATGTGAGCTGCTGGTGAAGGATTCCAAATTTATCTGGGATGAAAGGTGCCAAAAGAGCTTCGAAGAGCTCAAATTACACTTGACTACTGCACCTATAGTGAGAGCACCCAACTGACAACTACCCTTTGAAGTGATGTGTGATGCCGTTGATTTCTCGCCATCAAGCGCTTCTGCAGAGAGAAGATTGAAAGCCCTACGTGGGTTTATTATGCAAGCAAGACTTAAATGAAGCTGCCAGAGAATTAAGCACAACCATAGAAAAGCGAAATCGTTAGTGTAGTCTATGCCTTAAACAAATTCAAAGCATACCTGGTGGGGACATTCATTATTATTTTTACAGACCACTCTGCTTTGAAGTACCTTTTGACTAAGTGATGAGCTTAAAAGTCATCTCTTTTTAGTCCATTTTTCTGTTTATTTTTCAGTTAAAATGAAATATTTAATATACGTAATTATGAAGAAACTCACCACTCATAAATAGCAGTGGTGAAGCAAGAAAGCAAGAAAAGTAAAGTTATAAAATGCGTAAATAAGTGGATAAAGAAAACAATCACAGAGAAAGGTAAGGAAAAGAAATGACTAATTCATTGATGCAGTTTTTTAAGTTACACAAATTTCGGGCTTGAGGTCGCGACAGTGGATAAATAAGCTATAGGAAGTCGCGACATGAAACCGCACATGAGAGACCTAAAAGAATGAGCCGATGTCGCCGACGTGAGATCAAGTCGCGGATATCGGAATGCACTGCGGAGACTTGTGAAGGCATGATGATGTCGCGACAAGATATCGACATGTCGCGGACATCGTGAACAGCCAGATCAAAGCCGCAGTCATAAAGCAAATGAAAGCCCTGGGGAGAACTAAATTGATGTCGCGACACCGCACTGCCACCAAAGGTAAAGCTTCATGAAGTAGCGTCACGGCAACAAACGGAGCGTCGCGACAATAAGACAAGTTGAAACTGAAATGACCAGCTGATGTCGCTGGCTGTAAGACTCAAGTCGCGATGACCAAACAACGAGAGGAGTCTCAAAGGGATTCCAAGTTGATGTCACGGCAAGAGAACGAGGTCGCGGCATCAAGAACCAAACATGAAAGTGAAGTGGAAATGAACCGGCCACACGACCGAGGTCAAGTCACGACATCAAAAACCATCAAGTGAAGACTGCAAGAAGTGCTGATGTCACATGAGATCGGCGTCGGATATCGCGAACGCACGCATCAAAGATGCAGAGCCATAAGGGGATGTCGCGACAAGACATTGATGTCGCGACAACATGAGCCACCGAAATAGTTTCACGCCTATACATGATGTCGCTA
The DNA here is from genome assembly GCA_016808115.1 of Tetrastigma voinierianum. Taxonomy (NCBI): domain Eukaryota; kingdom Viridiplantae; phylum Streptophyta; class Magnoliopsida; order Vitales; family Vitaceae; genus Tetrastigma; species Tetrastigma voinierianum. Next base: position 135,586 of record JAEQBH010000895.1, on the reverse strand, counting down.
TTATTAGATTCAAGTCGCGACATCCGAAGACATCGCTTGAAGACTGCAGCGCGAAGCCGAGGTCACATAAGATATCGACGCCGCGACATCGAGAGAACAATTGAAACCTCAAGACGGCGGCGATGTCGCGACAAGATGATGATGTCGCGACATCAAGAATGACTAAATCAAGGCTATATAGAAGCGCACGCCGTCGCTGATGGGATCGAGGTCGCGACCGATGATGTCAATGCATACAAACCGTCGCGACATGAATGCAAGAACTCGGGCCTCGATACTCTACAAATTACGCGCAGTTACATCGATTAAGGCCCAATTCAGAACCCTATAAAATACACAAACTTATCCACCAAGAAAGTAGTCAAGGCCACGCATCGAGAGGTCCGATTGCCAAAGTCATTTTTCTTTTCTTTTATTTTTTTTCTTTTATTTTGTTGTTTTAACGCTGTGAGCAGATTATGTTTTAGCATTTCATTTTCGCTTGTATTTTCCGAACTGATGTTATCGCTTTAGCCAAGCCGAATGCAGATTTTTATTTCTTTTCAAATTAGCCACCTGGAATGTTTGAAGTTCGCATAAATTTCGAATTCGGACGTTTCGCTTCAACTTGCGCTTTCCTTATGATCGTGAGGAATGTCAGACGTAATTTAGTAAATTGAGGAACTGCTTCCATTAATTGAACGTTATCGTCGAATTTATCTTTCCCGTAGTCGCTCTAGCAAGCTTTGTTAATTCTACCATTTAATTTACTCAGATTTGGCTTTTGGTTTGATTGGATCCGGTCACCAGCTTCTTATAGCTCCATTAAGAATCGCGTCATTACTCCCTCGATTTCGGGAAAAGTCCTCGCGCGACACAGTGGAAGACAACCTGGGGTAACGCCTAGTTCTTTTCAAGGTATACTAACCCGCTATTAGGGATCTCTTTTGCGCTTTGCAAGTTCAATTGATAAATCCTCTTCTCACTTGAAGTCAAGAATGAGTCAATGAGTTATCCAATTTAAACAAGAAGAGTTCACCTCAATTGATAGTGAGTCCAACTCCGCAGCAGGCCGAGATCTAATCAAGGAAAGGTTGATCTATCCTAATTTCGAGGAGGAGCAACTGAAGTTGTATATCCTTGCTTGACCAATAACTTGGAAGTTAAGGTTTACGCCCATAAAATGGGTAATGTAGTATTGTAAAAGAAAAATCGATTAAGGAAGTCCTTTTAAAAGTAGTTATCTAATTCCCGTATTCGAGAGAATCAGTCATAGATTAGATAATGAAATGTGAGGTGGAGAGATCCACGCACTACATTTGCTCTCGGGATGTACTTGATACTTGAATTAAGCAAGAAAATTTTTATCGATTTCACTACAGAATTGATAATTCACTATAACCTGCTTTCTATTGATGTGTCTCGAGGATAACTATTCGCATTCATTTCTTTCTTAGAAATTCATTATTCTTTATTCTTTATCTCACGCTTGTCAGGTTACTTCGGTGCCATTTCCTTTGTTCTCAATTTTCCAAAGATCCGAATGCCGGACCCTAATATCATCTTTGTCGTCCAAATAGTATGAAATTCGAAAATCGTAGTTGATGAAAATTCTTGGAGATCTCTCGTGGATCGATATCCTGGACTTAAATCCATTTTTACTACTTGTTGACCTCGTGCACTCGCAATAGCAAATCAAAACAAAGCTTTAAAAATGACTTATTTTAAGAGATTGCTCTACATACGGTAATTCCGCTACAAGTTTATGGCAAGGTTGCTGAGGATTAGACAATAGTCCTTTGGTAATAACGTCGTAAATTTGTATACGTGTTTTGATTTTGTACCAACAAGTTTTATGGCGCCGTTGCCGGGGATCGAAAGTTTTAATACATCAATATTCGTATTAAAAGCATGAAATACTAATTCGACATTTTTAAAAGAAGTTAACAAAATAATATTTCAAGAAATGGGACCATTTAGCCACCGAACTCAACAAAACCTATATTGAAAATGTTTGACGATTTGACTAATCCTATTAATGGAAGTGTGTTTTGCTTTAAAACTTTGATGCATAGAAACGTAATCGATCCGATTCCAAATTGATAAATAGAAAGCACGCTTTAAGCTGAGAAAGACCAAAGAAGGCGTAAAACCCAACCATGGAAGAAGAAAGGCGTGATCGTGCTGAAACACACAACAGCACCCATCATCGATACAATGGAGGATTGAGACCAATTTATACAGAAGAATATTCGCCATCGTGACAAATTCAATAGCTGGATGCTAATAATCTGAATTGAAGCGGATCGACATAATGATCCAAAGAAGATCGCCATCGTCATCCTAATCGAAGATCCAAACGAGCACTGAAGATTCCTCAGGATGGCTAATACCGTGTCGAATGGGTGAGACCCGTGGTCATAAAACTGCACCTATTCCCATTCTCCTTGAGAGATACAGCAGCTACATGGTATGAATCATTACCATATGGCCTGCTAGGATACTCCCTGGGGTTGAGCTAGTCTATACTACTTGCATTCTTTCTGTACCCCTTTAAATAAAATGCAAAAGAAGGAGAGAAATCATTGTGTTTCAAATAGGGGAAGCATGAAAGCCCTGTATTTAGCTCGGGAAAGATTCAAACGGTCACTTGGTGAAGATGTCCAACGATGGATCGACCTAAAGACTCAAATGGACATTGTATATCATGCCATGAAATGATATATCAAAAGGATCATCGATGCTTCATGTCGTGGAGCATTCAAAAGTAGTGCGCCAAGTATAGTGAGCCGATTGAAGATTTGGCCAAATGTAACATGAAAACTCCTTCTGAACTGTCAAGAGGAAACAACAGAGGAAAGGGAATCATGGAGCTGAGCAAGATGACAGCCATGGAGGCCGTTGATGCCATTATGCACAGTTAGACAAGCAAGAAAGAAAAGACACACACCGCTTCATGAAATAGGAGTAATCGAAAGGGGAGTTAATACTGAAGGGAAGTGCCGAGAGGAACTCAAGAATTTTATGAGGTCAGCAGAGGCTAATTATTCAGCAGCCAAGAGTTTACTGCCTTAAACTCAATCCTAACCTTCCAAAGACATTATCACCCAAAGACTCGTGAATCCATGAGAACTTCTCGCATGGGCGGAGGGGTCAAGGCCAAAGGCGTGGACAGAACCAACCCTCATCAAGGGTATCGCAGCCACCTAGGGTTCCATCCTCAAGAACAAAGGCAGGAAATGAGCACAGAATGAATACCAGTGGGCCAGAGGAGGAAGTCCTAATTTCGAAATGGAACATCAAACATATAACAAACCAAGATCCAAGACATGATCTGTGAGAATTGTCTCTGCTGTCAACCCAAAATTCTTCAACATCCACGATCCCTCAAGAACCCGAGGACAAGTAGTAGGCAACTGGCCCTAACCCCGCAAAGCCAGTGTTAAGATGCCTTCCCAAGTGATACAAGGAAGAACCCGAAAGACTGCATGGTCAGCCTTAGGAGGGAAGGAGTTAGAAGAGAGGAAAGGAAAAGATGACAGCAACAAAGAGGTAGCAATGCCAGAAGGGGAAGAGACAATGGAGAATGATAAAGAAGGAGTAAAAAAGAAGAACATCTAAGAATCAAGGCCTGCAGTCCCATTTCCACAAAGACTGCAGAAATCAAAGATGGAGGAGCAGTTTGCAAGGTTCTTGAGAACTTTCCAGAAGCTAGAGATCAGTATGCCTTTTACTGAAGTGGTGACTCAGATGCCACTTTATGCAAAATTTCTGAAGGACATACTTAGCAAAAAGAGAAAAATAGTAGAAGAAGGAATAGTGAATTCACCGCCATCACTTGCGCACCAAGAAAGAACTACCAAAGAAGATGAAGGGACCCAGAAGTTTCCTTACAATTGTATTGTCGAGGACTCGAATTCCAGAAGCTCTCTCGTGACCGTCAAGTTACTCTCTCACGTTGCCCGAGAAGTTAAGTTTGGGAGCCTCCACTTAGAAACATTCCCACTCTACAAATGGCGAGACAGGATCGATGGAGTGAGCAGTGATGCGTTGAAGATGTGTTGGTCACTGTTCCGGGAAGTTTGTATTCCCATTAGACTTAAATCGTTACGGACATGGAAGATTACGCCAAATACCCTACTATTAGGAAGACCATTTCTGTAACACTTGTTTACTTTTGATTGACATACGAAGGAGTTCTTATCTGAGGGTTGGAGAAAAAATTTGCTACATTTAACTGATCAAAGTATGACAAATATAGATAGGGACAAGGAAGGTTGCAGTATATAGTGATTATCTCTACTCCCGACTGATCTTTATCAATGATTGTAACACTCCGGTTTTATCAGTGAGAAAAATTGATTTCAAATTATCACTGAAGATACATTACGAGATTTCCATACGACGATTTTCATTCTATAAAAGCTATGATTTGAACTTGAAACCTATGAAAGAATAATGGGAAAATAGTGAAAAGGAAAATCATCAAGAACCCACGGTCTGAAGGAGCTAGTTTTGAAAGAGTTGCCATGTCATTTCTGTATTACCTATTTAGAATTACCAAGAAAAAAACCAGTGATCATTTCATCCAGACTCAGTGATGCTGAAGAACTAAGATTGCTGAAAAATATTAAAGCATAAAGGAATCTCTAAAGCGATTCTTGAAGCTAGAATTATCGATCCGACGGTTGCATCGTAAGATTACGCTTGAAGAGACTTGAAAACCATGCGTAGAACATCGGAGAAGGCGAATCCATTGATGAAGGAAGTAGTGAAGGAGGTATCAGTTGACGAATCTTTGGTTTATCGCTATTTGAATGTAGTCCTTGGGTGAGCCGGTCCATGTGTGGTTTAAAAGAAAGGAGGGTTTCTTGTGATCGAAATGAAAAAAATGAATTAGTTCAAACAAAACTGATGGCGGGATGGTATGTTATTGATTACAGGAGATTGATAAAGCCAACTGAAGAGTCATTTCCTTTACCTTTCATTGATCAAATGTTGGATAGGTTAGCGGGACGCCCTCACTTTGACCTGTTGGTACTCCAGATCTGATCAGTTGCTATTGCACGGAAGGATCGGGAAGACACATTCACATGCCCTTATGGTACCTTTGCCTTCGAAGGATGCCACATTTGGGTTATGTAATGCTGGCTACATTCGAGAGGTGCATGATGTCTATTTTCTGATTTGGTTGAAAGTGATGGAGATTTTCATGGATGACTTTCTGCGTGGCATGGGTCCGGCTTTTGATCAATGTTTGAACAATGCGAAGCAATTGCTTCAAGAGCTGATAAGACAAGCATTGGCGAGATTGGGAAAAATGCCATTTATGGTAACGAGAAGGTATTGTTCTTGGGCATAAATTACGCTCTTGGACTAGAAGTTATTGATCCAAGTATCCATTATCAGAGACTCTTGCACCGCTACTACGGTAAAAAGAGGTAGAAGTTTCTTGGGGCATCTTGGATTTTACGGGAGATTCATCAAGGACTTTTGAATAGCCGGACCACTATGCGGATTCTTGGAAAAGGATACCGAGTTCAATTTTGATGACTCCTGCCGGGATGCTTTCGATGAAATCAAAGATCAGATTGAGTGGAGGCACCTATAATGGTGCACCGAGAATGGAATCGAGTTTGAAATAATGTGTGTGATGCCAGTGATTTTGCTATGGGAGGTTTGTGTTGGGGCAAGAAAGAAGAAAGTATTCGAGGGGCCATATACTATGCTAGTAAGACCTTCAATGAAACCTGAGAGAACTACTCAACAACTGAAAAGGAGATGCTAGCTATAGTATTTGCTTGTGAAAAATTTGAAGCGATACATTTTGGGATCCCATGTGGTAATTCACGGATCATCGGCGATGGAAATACTTGATGTCGAAAAAGGAGGCCAAGCGAGGCGATAAGATGGGTCTTCACTGTTGCAAGAGTTTGATTTGATAAAGACAAAAAGGGATGTGACAATGTGATTCAGATCCTTATCCAAAGTAGAAAAAGCGTTGATAAAGAAGACAATGTGCGGTTAGCAGAGAACTTCCGGATGAGCAATTGTTTAGGTTTCCTTCCAACTTCCCATGGTATCTTGATATTGTGAATTATCTAGCTTGTGGAGTGTGCCTTGAACTCGATACCAACGAGAGAAATTTCGGTATTAGCGGATATTATATTTGGGATGACCCGTTTATTATTCAAAGGGTGCTGACATGTGATAATAAGAAGATGTGTGTCGAGAGGAGAGGTGAACAAGGCAACATTTTAAATGAATGCCATGCATCCTGCATATGGGGACACTTTTCGGAGAAAGGCTTGACTCACAAGATACTCAATCGAGGGGTTTTATTGGCTGACTATCTTGGTGTGCGAATGGGTGAAGCTGTGTGATCGATGCCAAAGGATTGGAAAATATCGACGGGGAATGAAATGCCTAAAAGGTATTATGGTGATACAAATTTTTGATGTTTGGGGAATAGATTTTATGGGACCCTTCCCACCATCATTTGGAAATATTTATATACTGCTAGCAGTAGATTATGTCTCCAAATGGGTGGAAGCAGTTTCTTGTCCGAAGAATGATGCTAACACAGTTGTGAGTTTCTTGCAAGGGAATATTTTGAGCAGGTTTGGCACCCCCAGAACCATTATTAGTGATGGAGGGAACCCATTTTTGCGAACAAATATTTACACCCAAAAACTCATGGCTTGAATGTAGGATATTATATAATGAGTTTAGCTTATCATCCCGGACCCGATGAGGACAGCGAAATTTCCAACGGGGAGATCAAAAGAATACTTGAAAAGATGTGAGCTCAGCGGGAAGGATTAGTCTTCCAAACTTGATGATGCACTTTGGGCCTACGGGACTACGCTAAAACTCCCCATTGGAATGTCCCATCTGAGTTGTTTTGGCAAACCATGTCATCTACCTCTTGAATTAGAATACAAGGCAATGTGTTGTCAAAAGTTAAACCGATTTCAAAGTGCCAAAGGAAGAAGCGCTCCAAGCTATGCGAATTGGAGGAAGCGAAAAATGAAGCTTATGACAATGCTCGAATATACGAGATAAGACAAAGAAATGGCATGATCAGAGAATCTTGAGAAAGAGTTCGAACGGGGGATCGGAGTTAATTGTTTAACTCGGTGAAATTATTTCCGAAAATTAAAATCGATTGGAAGCGGGCCATACGGTGGTGTCAAGTACTACATTGGAGGCGGTGACATTGAAGAGCACGGGTGAAAATTGCAAGGTGATGAATGAAAGTTAAAGCATTACCTCGACGGGGAGGAGGAAGTTGAAGAACTCAGTGGTTCTTGAGGAAAAAGAAGATGAACCACACCGGCGAGTCTGACTAAGGACATTTGTGGCTTGACTAATGGGAGGCAACCCATGGGGATTTCAATGCGATTTTAAATTTTGAATTATTTCTTTCTTTAGTTCTTCTTGAATTAAGTCGAATTTGTTTTTCTAGAAAGAGTAGATTTAAATTTTATTAGAATTCGATAGTGTTTTAACTACAGAATCTTACGTATTGTGCGTGATCTTACGCAAGGGTTCAAGACATGAATAGCGGTGCGATTAAAGGAATGATTCGGCAACTAGGAGAATCAGCGACACATGAGAAAAGGGAGTAACTTCTCTTTTAACGAATCTGCGTATGATTGAACTAATTGTTAAATCGTTGCACAAATAATACTGGATGAATGTCTAAGTGTATTAGAAACAAGAACAAAATTCAAAGTTTTGAAAATCATTGAATTAAAGGCTTTGGTCCTGACGAAGGGTCATCGACATTAGCTAATGTCCATACATAACATTGATGTAGTGACCCCGGTTTTGAAGAGCAGGTTAGTGGGTAGTAAGGAAGGAGATTCATGTCGACATCACTTTGTGATGTCGCGAAATAAATGCGACACATTCCAACTGCGCACTTCAAAAAGCTCCTAAGGATTTGTGACCTGGAACAAAAAGTGGCCCGAATTGAAGTCGAAAAGTCATAAATGAAACATTAATCGGCCCGAAACGAGTTCTGAAAATCGAATAAAATGAGAAATTTAAATTGAATTGTTTTTGTGCTACTTTGCATTTGATTGTTCAATATTAATTTGTTTGTGGTTGCATGATTGGAAAATCAAAGTAAGGAAATAGTTCGAGAATAAAAAAGCTAGCGAGGTCATGGTTTAATTGAATGAAATAGGTTAGAGTAGGAATGGCAGAATAGGGAAAAATTGTAGAATAAGGACAAAATGCATGTAGTTTAATTAAAACACAAGGTACAAAAATTACTTATATTTAACTGAGAAGTCGAGTTTAGAGGAAGGAAATACAACAGATGGAACAAACATATTTTGAGTTTGTGGTATGAGCAATTAAGTCGAAGGAACACATTGAATATCAATTAGCAACAACTCATCAATAAAAATGAGTCAGATACTCCTTATAGTTAGTCGCAATTTGCTCGTCGAGGGTTCTAGAATTTGTTAGATTATTGATTGAGCGAAATCTGAGTGATACGGTGACGAAATGATCACGAGGCCATTCTTGAGCAGTTTGAGCTTTAGGCCACCATTATGTATGTGCTTTTTTTTTTTGCACTTTTACCTTAGTCCACTGATTTGAGCAAAATATTCCATGTTTTGAATAATCAGTGCAAAACCCAAGCCATCCTTATCATTAATCTTCCATTAAGAACCTATGATAACTTCAAGGGCTTCAAAGGAGAGAAGAGATAAAGTTTGGGGAAGTTTAATTTAGGAAAAGCTAAAAGAAATGTAAAGAGGAGGTGAAAGAAAGAAAGATCTCGAACGGAAAATACAAAAGGAAAAGAAAGCTAAAAGAATAGTTTTTTGTCTTGTGGCCTAACTCTCTTGAGCAATTAAGTTCTTAAGGGGTGTTTCAACACCTAGTACCCCTAATATCATATGGTATGGAGCTACTAGCAAAGTTCGCTAAGAGTGTTAGAAAGCCTAAAAAGACAAAAACAAAATACCTGAATACGAAGGGTGATTAGAGAAAATTTCCCGAGAGTTAGAATTACGAAGAGAATTGGGAGCATACAGCTTTGAAAAGAAGAAATTCAAGGTAGCATCCCAAACATGAAGTTTTGGGAAGTTTGGGGAATTACAAGGAGGAAATAGAAGTTGAAAGGGAAAGAAAAAGAGTTTTGAGTTATCATTTAAACATTCCATTCATCCCTACCCTTTTACCTAAAGCTAACATTACAAGCCCCAAAGACACAGATTGATCTTGAAGGAATTTGAAATCACCTACATTAGTGGAGATCAATATGAAAAACAAGCTTATGGAATGCGGAAGAATGGAAATGATCTAAGGTGTGAAGAACTTTAGGAGTTAAATGAAGCTATTTTAAATTGAGAAGAATGTGATTCATTATTCAACGGGATCAACGAGTATATTGTTTGTAAAACAATCCCGACATAGTTTGCATAACATAAAGTAGAGACCAACATGAATTGAATTTGGAAGTTAAATGTACGAAATTTGCATACCTTGAATTGATTAAATTGAATGCCACTCGAAAGAATAAAACAAAAGCAGGAAAAATGTCCTTGTTTGAGGACAAAACTAAATCTTTCTTTTCTTTGCTTGAAAGGACAAAACCAAATTTTAAGTTGGGGAGTTTGATGAGAGCAAAGTCGTCTACTTTTGATGAATTTTACATTTATTTTTCGATTAAAATGAAATATTTAATATCTGAGAATTATGAAGAAACTCACCAATTTGTCATTAGCGAGGAGGAAGCGAGAAGAAGAAAAGCGACGAGAAAAATGCGAGAAATAAGTGGATAAAGGTCTGGAAACCACGGTAGCGAAGCGAAGGAAGAAATGACTAATTCATTGATGCCGAGTTTTGAGGTTACACGGCCCGATTGAGGTCGCGGCAGAGGGATAACAAGCTACTATAGAAGTGTGACATGAAGCGCACATGAGAAAGGCGAAAGAAATGAGGCGTGTGACGTGTCGAGTCGTGACATCAAGAACAGACCGTGGAGACTTGTGAAGGCATGATGTGATGTCGCGACAAGATATCGATGTCGTGACATCAGGAACAAATAGATCAAAGCTGCAGAGTCATAAAGCAATGAAAGCCCCAGAGAACTAAATTGATGTCGCGACACCGGACACCTTTCCCGAGTTGAAGGTAAGCTTCATGAAGTAAGGTCACGACCAGCATTTCGAGAAGTCGCGACAGGCGAATAACAGTTAGAAGACTGCCAAATGACTCAAGCTGATGTCGACGAGAGGACGGGGGAGTCGCGACAGGGCCTTCTTGAGAGGAGTCTCAAAGGATCTAAGTTGATCATCACGACAAAGAGAGCCTGGGTGAACATCAAGGAGCATAGATAGTAAGAGGGAAATGAGCTATTTACAATCTGTTGGAAATTTGAGAGTCACGACATCAAAACCGTGTTAAGAGTGAAACAGAAAACCATAGGAGTTGATGTGTGACATGAGATCGAAATGCGACGCGAGCGATGAATCAAAGATCGCGTTCATAAGGGGATGTATGACAGAGACATTGATAGCCAGCGACAACACTTGAAGCGACCCGATTGAAGCCCTATAGTTCGCGGTAGTGCCAGACATGAGATCGAAGTCGGCGACATCCGGGCTATCGAAGGCTGCGAGGCCTTAAAAGGCGGGGAATTGGCGACAAGACTATGGCGATAGCGACATCGGGAAGAACAATTGAAACACACTTTAAGGCGTGCGAAGATGTCGGCGACAAGATGATGATGTCAGCGACATCAAGAATGACTAAATCAAGGCGCTATATAGTGTACGGCGAAGTCGCGGCCGAAGCTGGGATCGGTCGCGACCTCGATGTCACGACGAGGAGCGAAGTCGCGACATGAGCCGATAACAGACTGGATACTCCTCTGAGTCCACTGTGGTACATTGGGATTAAGGCGGTCGGGAACCTATAAATACAGAAGCTATCACGACTCGGTAAGTAGCTTAGCGAGGCCCGCGAGACGAGAAGTGGATTCTTGGCTTCATTTTCTTTCTTTATTTTTTTCTTATTTTTGTTGTTTTGACGTTTCGGCGGATTATGTTTAGCATTTTCATTTTAGTTTGTATTTTACGAATGCGGATGTTATCGTTTTAGTGGTGAATGAGTTTTATTTCTTTTCAGTACTACGGAATGTTTTTGAAGTTCGACAATTTAAGATTCGATCGTTTCGGGTTTCAACTACGGGTTTTCCTTATGATCGGAGGGAATCTTTGTATCGTGTAATTTAGTAATTGAGGAATCCGGCTTCCATTGGTGAGCGTTATCGTCGAATTTTATCTTTCACGTAGTCGTTCCAGCGGAGTTTGTTTAATTTCGGTTCTGCAATTTACTTGGAATTTTGGTTTATTTGATTTTGGATCCCGAATACCCGGTTCTTATACCCACTTAAAATTGCGTCATTACCACTGATTTTCAAAGGGAAGTCCTACAGCGTGACACGAGGGGAAGACAATCTGGGGAGTAACGTCTAGTTCTTTGAAGGTATCTTGCTTTGCTATTAGGGATCGCTGCGCTTTGCAAAAGTTCGATTGGATAAATCTCTTCTCACTTGAAGTCAAGAATGAGTTGAATGGGTTATCCACTTAAACAAAAAACATGAGTTCACCTCGGTCGGATGTGAGTCCAATCCGGGTGTTAGGCTGGGGATCTAATCAAGGGGAAAGGTTGATACATCCCAATTTACGAGGAAGCGATGCGGAAGTTGTATATCCTTTAGCACGACCAATAACTTGGAGTTAAGGTTCTAGGTCATAAAATGGGTATGAAGTATTGTAAAAGAAAAATACCCAGATTAAGGAAGTCCTTTTAAAAGTAGTTATCTAATTCCCTGTATTCGAGAGAATCAGGTCATAGATTAGATAATGAAATGTGGAGTGTGGAGAGATCCAGCTGCACTACATTTGCCTTGGACAGATTTTGATACTTGAATTAAGCAAGAAATTCTATCAGATTTCACTACAGGAATTGATAATTCACTATAACTGTTTCTATTGATGTGTCTTTGAGGATAACTATTCAGTATTCATTTCTTTCTTAGAAATTCATTATTCTTTATTCTTTATCTCACAGTTGTTGGTTACTTCGGTTATTTCCTTTTGTTCTTCAATTTTCCGACATGCGAGATCTTTGGACCCCTAATATCATCTTTGTACGTCCAAATAGTATGAAGTGAGGAGTAATTAGGGTGGTTGATGAAAAATTCTTGAGATCTACACGTGGGATCGATATACGGACTTTTAAATCCATTTTACTACTTGTTGACCTGTGCACTTGCAGAATAGCAAATCAAAACAAAGCTTTGAAAATGACTTATTTTAAGAGATTTCTGTTCTACATATTATAATTGCCACAAGTTTATGGCAAGGTTGCTGAGGATTAGACAATAGTCCTTTGGTAATAACGTCGTAAATTTGTATACGTGTTTTGATTTTGTACCAACACTAAGCAAGATGCTAAGGAAAGACTTATCAGGTGGAGAATGTAGACTCCAGGAATTCAATCTCCAAATCAAAGACAAAGAGGTGGAGGAATGCAGTGGCGGATCACCTCCTCCACAGATCCCGACCATAGCCCATGGCAGCTCCCACGGTCTCCAGTTAGTGATGAATTTCTTGAGGGAGTCTCTATTTGCTTGTAAGAGAATGCCTGACATGCTCCATGTTGCTAATTACTTAGAAACAAGGGAGGTCCCAATTGAATGGAAAGCACAGGACAAGAAGTACTTCTTCGCCAAAATTCATTCCTATTATTAGGAGGAGCCATTTTTATTCAAATACTGTGCGGATTATATCATTAGAAGGTGTGTGCCTGAAGAAGAACAAAAGGGGATTTACCAGTCACTAAGGCAGAAAATACTGTGGAGGTCATTTTGCCTCTCGAGAAAACTGACCTTTATGAAGGTGATGCAGTAGTTTCTACCAGGCCCCTTCCCTCTTCAAAAATGCCCGTCTTGTGTGTGAGTTGCGATCGATGCGAAGACTTGGGAAACTTACTTTCCATGTCATGATACCTTTGAACTTGATCGGTAGTAGATTTATTTGATGTTTGGGGCATTGACTTCGCTGAGGGCCATTCCCTACGTCTTTCGGTTATTCGTACATCTTGGTGGGAGTTTGATTATGTGTCAAAGTGGGTTAGGCAATTCCTTATTAAAACAAATGATCATAGGCGGTGCTTGAATTTTTTAAAGGAGAATGTCTGGCCTCTGGATTTGGGTGCCCAAGCCATAATCAATGATGGAGGTACCCATTTTGCAACAAACCCTTTGAAACCCCTCGATGTTGTGGGTGTTAGCCAAATATGGGGTGAAACACAAAGTGGCCACTCCTTACCATCCCCAAACCAGTGGATAAGTTGAGCTAGCTAATAAGGAGATCAAGACCATCTTGATGAAGTTGGTGAATTCAAGACTTGAAATAGGGAAAGACTAGTCCACTTTAGAAGCTACTAGACTCATTGTGGGCATACAGGACAGCTTTCAAGACCATTCTTGGAATGTCCCCATATCGGCTAGTGTTTGGCAAAGCATGTCACCTCATGGAAATTGAATACAAGGCATGGTGGGCAATTAAAAAGCTCAACATGGATTTGGGAAGGCGGAGCACAAAAACAGACCTCAATGAGTTAGAGGAACTAAGGAATGATGCTAACTTGAACTCCAAAATTGCCAAAGAGAAATCTAAGAAATGGCATGATCAGATGATGGCTTAAAATTTCAAGGAATCAAAAAAGTGTTGCTATATGATTCCAAGCTTCACATCTTTCCGGGAAAACTCAAGTCGAGGTGGATTGGTCCCTTCACCATTCATCAAGTATATCCAAATGGAGTAATGGAACTCCTCAGTTCTAATGAAAACAAAACTTTCAAAGTGAATGGACACCGCCTCAAGCCATATGCAGTCCCTTTGGACCAGACAAGGAGGAGCTCACCCTCCTTGAGCCTCAAAATGCTTGAAAAATTAGGTTGGGTGGACTCAGTCTCCCTTGAGACTGTAGAGTCCATCTCCTTTTTGTTGTATTTTTATATTACATTACATTATTCAATTTTTCCTTAAATTTTCTCTATCTTAATTTGATCTTAATTTTAGCTCCTATTTCCTCTTCTTATTCTTATTTGGAATTTTTGTGTTCATTTTTTTTTTTGCAGGGTTTTGCTATTTTTTTGAAGCAAGGAAAGCTATGCAAGTCCAAATCTTACGAGTATAAATTCTAAGCCACCATTTTCGCAGGGTTGCAGTTTGTGAGAGAATTTAGGTAGCCTAGAAATTTCGCAGCAATTCCGTAGCTGCTAGCTGACAATTTAGTAGCTTTGCGAGAATTTTACGGCACAATTTTTTGTAACTTACAAAATTTCGCAACAAGCTTATTTGAATTCACGGGATTTTGCAAGGGTTGTGAATGTTGCAACCACCATCAGAGGTTAAGCGATAGGGAGGATGTCTTAGGAGAGGATGAGGGTTTCACATGGTAACCAAAGGGAGAATTGTGGGATGTGCAGAGAGGAGGGAGGGTGGTCTTTTATTTATGGAGGATGGAATGTTAAAGGGCATAAGGAGGACCAAAAACGGGTATGGATTTGAGGGTTGTAGGCATTGGGAACAAGGAGGTGTAATGAAGGCTGGCACAAGTGTGCAGGGGCTTTGGATTTTTGCAAGGGTTGTGAATATTTGCAACCCTATCCTAGTCAAGTTCGCAACCCTCTTTGCTAAATTCCAAAGCCCCTGCACACTTGTGCCAGCCTTCATTACACCTCCTTGTTCCCAATGCCTGTCAAATCATACCGTTCCACTGATCACTATCTTTGCTAGTATTCCATCACTCAAAGACTCCTCCCTCTGCATTTTCATGTGGCTCTCTCCCTGACATCCCCTATCGATTGGAACATCTTCACTTCTAGGGGCGCGACTCCTCATCTTAAGCCCATTGGAGACCCTCCTCCACACTTGAGACTACACATTTGTGCAAGTCCCTATTGGGCCTCTGAGCCTATTGATCTGCCCGCTGCTGCCCTGCCATCTCCTGATGCATGGGTATACCACCAAGGGTTGGACCCGGTTCGCCTCCGCTCTCACCCGGCCAACATGTAACGACCTCCCAGCGAGGCTAGGACTTGGCCACAGTGTATCTTCCTGACCTGACCTCGGGTGCTCAGCAGGTCTTCATTTCCTCCGGGCTGGCTTTGGCATTCACGGGGCAGTCTCTGGCTCACGCTATCAGAGAGAGCCCAGCTATTCCCCTATGCCTCGGTGCGAGCAATGATTAAGCGGAGTAAGAGGTTCCATGGCAAGACTTATATGACATGCCGACCTTTGTAATCGGCAGGCTCAGTTCTATGGGGCTCATCCATCACCTACTCTCAGGCTTGGTTCATGGCTCATGAATATTTTTTCTACTTGAGAGTAGTGATAGATTTCTATCGAGACCATGACTTCCGGTGAGCCCCACCCCTACGCTCTTCATTTCACCCGTGATGGCCATCGAGGGCGTGTTGTGAGCATGGAAGTAATCTTGCAACTTTTCGGCTTCGGTGACTCTTTGCTGATGCCGTTAGACTTTTAGGCGTTGGCCCTACCCTTTGCCCCGAGAGATGGTTCGAGTTCTCTCCCGAAACATATCCACTACTCCTATACTTTTCCGGAGGAAGCTTCCATCGGGAATGTTCTTTGTGGACCACGTGCTGCGTTTCAATATGTTTTCGTTGTAGCATGTTGTACAGAGGCGAGGCGCCATTCTTGAGGCCTTATTCCGCATCTATGAGGGCTTCTGGTTTGGCCCCTAAGATATGATCATGTCATATTTGTTTCACTTCGAGGAGAAGATCCATAGAAAGAATCTTAGCAGGGTCGAGGCCATTCCATTGTTTTTCCCGCGGTTGCTCTCCTATGTTTTGGAGCACTTAGGTTTTCCTACTGAGCCTCATCGCGAGCACTGTCATGTATGCGAGGCAACCTTTACAGTCGAGAAGTGGCAGTTTATGCATAGAGCTCCTCTCTTTACTGTAGCCTCTACCCTGCGGGGCTGTTCGGTGAGCCACTCCAGAGGGAATACGTGGCATCCTCCTACCCTTGCCCAGGAACCTCACAGCCCAGTGCCATCAGCACCTGCTCTTGCCCTCGTGCATGTACAACCTGCACCTACAAATCCCCTTATCCCTCGAGCTCCTACTTCTTAGGTTGGTCTATTACATCACCACCGCTATGGAGTTTGTCCCACGTATACCTGAGACTTTCTAAAGCGATTATGGCGTATCTAAATTTTGCTCCCATCCGCAGGGCCTTTCTTGTTGCCCATATTGTCATGGCTGTAGGATGACTCGTGCCCGAAGCCATCCTTGCTCAGATTCGGAGCACACGGGCTTGCCGCTATTTCGCCTACTCCTCGTGTAGTAGCGACTCAGGCATCACGGGTCTCTCCGGCTTGGCGGGACCTAACTATAGCACGGCTTCAGCGCGCCGGTTGATCATCCTTGATTTCTACTTAGTCACAAGGCGAGGATGAGGTTTACCATCTACCTGGGGAGGGTATCACTTCCTCCTTTAGGGTTTCCTTGAGCCACGTGAGGACAATGCAACATTTGGTTGGGGGGAGAGTGAAAGAAGGAAGTGCTCGTTATATTTTGAGCCAGTTGTTCTAAATAGTCATTTTGTTTTGAAAAGTTGAATGGATTATAGTTGTTTGAACAATTATAATACATGTTTTTAGTGCATATATATTTTTTTAGTTTCTCAGTTTCTTGTTTTCCAATCAAATTATCAATTTTGTTTTGTAATTCTGCTTGGTGAGAGCGAAGCCTTGTCTTAATACTCTTGATTTTAGAGTGGTGTTATGCTTATAAAAGTTGATGAATTTTTTAAACCCCTCTTGTATTCAACCTTACTTCTTCCACTTTGAACTAACCACACACTGTGCACATTAGTTTTCAATTATAAGCTAAAAAACCGCCTTGCCTCTTGAGCCTTGCAAAAATTTGGCCTAGTACTTTTGACCACCTTTAATAGGTTTGGGATCCCCTAAAAGACCAATGAGTCCACAAAAATAAAAATAAAAAAGACTAATCTATCTCAAAATTAGGAAAAGGAAAAAAAGAAAAAGAAAATTGTAGGCTTACACCTTGAAACCAGAGCACAGTACAGGGTATATAATGAGTATTTAAAGCAGATGCCCTAAGCCAAGCGGTTAGGAGTCACTAACTTTTGTTGCTCGTTACATGGGGTAAGATAGGTTAACAATTTGTAGGTGCTGGAGAATCGAACTTATTAAAAGTCCAGGGTGAAATCTGAAGAGTTAATGGTTGAAAGATTCTTATGACTTGATGCCCTAAACGTTGATTGGTTGGGAGTCATCCGTGGACCCCTGTTACATGGACAATTATGAATTGATACCCTCAACATTGCACCTTTACAATGAAAAAAAGTTGACGAAATAAATACTGAAACCTAGTCCTATTAAAGTTGGTTATTTACACTTTAGGTGTAGAAAAGAGCTAGGATGGGGGGAGATGACAGTTTGGAGAATATTTTTGAAAGCTAATCAAGTTAACTTTTGGGTTTTTGTGTGGAAGGTTTTTAGGTTGGTTTCTCTAGGAGTTGAAATTCTTTTATACTTGATTTTCGCACATACTCCCTTTTAAAATGTGAAGTCATTAGGCGGGGATTTTGAGCTTTTGTTTGAAGTTTGGGTTTATCACCTCATTGCTTTTGGAAGACCTTTTTTGTGGATATTTATATATAGTTCATCTTGCTTTTGATTGCTCTATTTTTCTTCATTGCTAAGGGACTAGCAATGTGTCGGTTGAGGAGAGTGTTACTACCCAAATAATGTTGATTCACACCCTTAACAATCTATGTTTTGAGCACTTTTTGTGTAATAATCAGCCTAATTGACCCAGTTGACATGTTAAGGACCTAGCAATGTTACTAATCAAATTTTGTGAAAGTTTTTTTTGTTTTTCAAAGGCTATATATCTCAAAGGTGGGAAGTGAGCTCAAAGCATGAAGGCATAGTTCAAGGAATCTAGAAGAGGGCGACTGGGGAGGAAGAACAACAGAAGCAACCTTGCCACATTCATAAGGGTTGCGAATTTTTGCAACCCTACTTAAAAATTTATAAAAGGGTTCTTGGCTATATTAACCACTGAAAATGTCTATATCACATTTTACTTTTGAGTTTTTGTTTTTATGTTTTCCGGCTTTTTCCTCATGTAATAGTGTTATGAGTTGCCTCTATTTGGTATTGTAATGGGTAGGGTGATGCCGTACCGACACAGAGAACATTAATGAGACAAGTTTTCATTAGTGAAGATTTTTATGGGAGGCTTGTTTAGAGCTCCAGTTTTCTTTCATTTCTCTTATATTTCCCTTGACCAAAGCGACCTCTAAGGGATGATATCTCGGGGAGGATGGTGGCGATGCGGGATTTCATGTTTTAAAGCAAAGTGTTCTATATCATTACCGTGTTTAACCTTCAACTCTAGGGTTTTGATCATGAGGTCACCTTGAATGGTTGATATTTGGTAAGCTTCGGGGCTTATTGGATACCAATGCTAGAATAAATTTAGATGTTTATTAGTTATCACTTATAGACCATTGGAAAGTGAGTCAATGAGACATGTTTTTACCGATTAAGACCATTAATGAGAAGTGAATGCTATTTTCAAGAGGATATTTATTGAGGGTTGGTTTTTATAGCTAAATGAAGAACCGATTCGGGAGATAACTATATGTTATCCTCCCCAATGCGAGGAAAAGACCCGAAAAACCCCGCATTTGTCTAAGGAACCTAAGCCTTGTGACCTAATACTTTAAGGGACTTATTTCCATATTTTAATCCATTTCATTTTCAGTTTTAACCACTAAAATCCACTATTTTTATCACAATCCCAATATCCAATATGAAATCACCAGTATAAGCGTTAATGTTAGTCATTTCCACGAAGAAAACCCATCTCTGTGGACGATCCTATAACCACTATACTATAGTAGTTATGCTACGCTAATATAAGGTACTAGGTTATAAATTTTGTTGATTAATACCCCACTAGGCCACGAATCACCATCATTTGTGGATTACATCCAATGATATTTTTACAACAAAATTCATTTTTTTCAAACCAAAAGCTTTTTGGATGTTACACCTCAATGATCATTTATATTCAAAACCATGTGTCTTTTTGTAGGTAACCAGGCTACACAGGGTTTCAGCGAGAGCTTCCATATATGCTTTTACCCGAGGGGTATCTATCCCTAATTGCTATTACCCGACACATATTTTCATTTGCATGTATACAACCGAGTGACCTTGGTTGACATTGTCCCACCATACCAAGCCCACCCAATCAAACACCAAATGCAGTGTTGAATATAACCATCCAGTGTTGAATATAACCATGCACTGACACCTATGTCATACGATGTTCCCGTGCATAAATGCAATCAGAATGCACCATTGCATGCTATATCATGCCACATGCATAATGAATGCTACATGGACACATTGTTCACACCGCATTGGGTGTAAACAGACCGATCACCGCCTTCACCATGACTTCCATACATCATTTCATTCATGTCAATATATCATGCATGCATATATCAACATCAACATACGACATGTCATTCTATATTCAAGCATTGACACACATAAAATCAAGCCATGTAATGGCCATTTGCACATAGAAATCCATCACAAGTCAATACGCTAGAACATACCTCACGACATCAAGCAGAGTGCTTATAGTGACAATGTACACTATTGATCCCTCAGAGCGAGTGTGACATTTATTATGCCCACAAAACCATCAAAAACGGTCCCAAGGCAAGACATAAACAGGCTACCAAACTAGCCATCCCCATGCCTCAATCATGCCCTAAATAGGACGTGAAAACGATTGATTGGTCCAGCCTTGTGAATTCAGTTCTAACTTGATCTTAAAATGTCTGGACTGGCAAATAACAACCTAAGCTGTGGCAACCAGGGAATGAAATGGACCATAACTTGAGATGTGGAGGTCCAATTTGGGTAATTTAAAAGCCTAACATCAATTTCACTGATGCAACTACAACTTCCATGAAGAACACAAGTCCAAATTCCCTTCGTTTCCCAACCGAAAACCAGTCCCAAATTTTGGACAATGTGTAGGGTCAAAACAGGTAGTCTCAAAAAATGGACCCTAACTTGAGATATTGAGGTCAAATTTGGGTGATTCAAAAGCCTACATCAAGTTTACAAATGCAGATATAATTTCCATGAAAAACACTAGTCTACATTCCCTCTTTTTCCCAACGAAAGGTGGTCAAAATTTAGACAATGTGTACAATCAAAACAGTGCAACCTATGGCGGTCGGAAAATGAGCCATTACTTGAGCTATGGGGGTCAATTTGAGTGATTAAAAGCGTTGGTCAGTTTACAGATGAAGCTTCTCTAATTTCTATGAAGAACACTAGTCAAATTCCCTCAGCGCACCAATCAAAAATAAGTTCCAAATGCGGACCTTTCATAGGGACTAGCTTGAGGAATTAGCATTCCACGGCCCAAAATTTTTTCCAAACAGTGCCTTAGGCAAAAACACAACCAAACAGCCCCTTAGGGCAGAAAACCCAACCAAACAGCCCCTTAGGGTAGAAAACCTAACCAAACAGCCCCTTAGGGCAAGAAAACACAACCAAACATCCCTTAGAGCGGAAAATAAATCGAAGTAGGAAGAATCCCTACCTCTTGGAGCGTAGAAGAAACTCTAGGAAGTCCTGTGGACACTTCCTAAGCAAAAACACTGAGTTTCTTGAATTCCTCGCTTGGATCCTCCTATGAAATCTGTGTTTTGTTCCCATAAGTAGCCCTCATTGAGTGAGATGAAATTTTATTCTTGGCTTTAGATGAATTCGATCGATGAACTGTAGATCGAAAAGAGAAGTCTTAAGGAGCTGTCTTTTCTCCCCTTTCTCCCTATCTCACACATAGCCCTAGAAAGGGATGTGATCCTCTCTCCCAAATTCTTTTTTGTTCTATATTAATGCTTAAGTTAGACATGTGGCCCACGTCGTGCCACGTATCCACTACTCGTCCTAGTTCGTTCTACCTCGAAACAATTTATTTCGTCTTGGTTCAAGTTAAATTTATTTTAAATGAACTTTACTTAATTTATTTTCCACTTTCGGGATTTTTTTTCAAAAATCCCATTGTTGGATTCACCAAACACCTGACACCCTAAAAATCATAAAAATCCAAATGTCTCGGAATTTAACGAAATTCATCTGGGTAACTAGATTTCGTGAGAAGAATCCAACGGTGAGGTCTGTTTCATCATCCATGATCTAGAAAAATTCCAGGTTTGCAACCTGTATTGTAGTGGCAATTTATCGTTTTTCCATTTTTCGAAAAAATTCAAATTTACTCGGGTTTTCTAGAAGTAAGTAAAATTTGGTTTATAATATTAAATTCATTTACTTTCAAACCATCTAGCATGTCTGTGTGACATAGGATTTCACAATACTATTGTATGCGTTGGTCAAAGGCTTTGAGCTGAATGTGGGGAGAATCATCAAAGAGTCCATCCTAGACTATGCTGAGAGTAAATTCTCAAGGAACATCCCCCACCTCTCCTTGATCACTTACCTGTGCCTCAAGGTGGGTGTAAATTTCAATGAAGAGGAAGAAAGTTGCCTTTAGGCCTCTCCTCTTACTCTTGTTGAAGACCTCAAAGCTCCAGTAGAGAGTGAGGAGGGAGAGAGAAGATAGAACACCAGAAAAAGGAAGAGGGTAGGCCCACATGGTACTTGAGCCTACATTATAGGCGAAAAGAAATTGTAAGTGAAAGTAAAGGGAGGTGACGTCCTCTTGATTAGGTATAGTAGGTATGCGAAATCAACAAAATTTATAACCCTAAATTTCTCTACTAAGTAACAAAGCTACCTACAGTATAAGCGGTTCTAGAGATTCGAACTCGAGGATGGGTTTTCTAACCATACAAAATGATTTGTGGCCAGAGAAATTTAAAATGGTGAATTTGGTTTGGATTTTAAGGTGGTGATAAAAATAGTGAGGGGTAAATGTTTGGAAACTGAAAATAAAATGAAATAAAATAAGAAAAAGAACTCCTTGAAGCATTAGACTACTTTGGGTTTGAGGAGTCTAAGGTAAATATATAAGAAAGGTTCTCGGGTCCTTTTTAACGTTAAGGAGGATGACCTATAGTCATTTCGGAACTTGGATCTTCATTTGGCTTTTAAATCTGAACCTAACATTTTTTCCTTTTGAAACAAAGCATTTATTGAGCACCAAATGCTCCCCCAAGCAGATGAAAACATGTCCCTTTGATCTACCCTACGGTGACTCATAGAAGGCAGCTACTTAGAATCTCGGTGGATCTGGCAATAAGCATCCATGAACCCAAAAAAGATTATAAATACTAGTCAATCAAGGCATCTCAAGGATTTAAACCTAGATTGAAAGATAGAAACATAAATGCTAATAGCACTTCAGTTAAAAATAGGAGAACCAAGAATTTTACCTCACTTCAAGCCATTAGCCCTCCTCTTCCAAAGGAGTGGAGGTTTTGTAACTCATGCCTTGAGTTGTCATCCTCAAGGGGTGTTTGGAAGTCGAGTAAGGGGAAGAAAATGAGAGAAAATGGAAGAGAAGAAGAAAAACGGGAAAACTAGAGCTCTTTGGGCCAAAAGTTTATTCACTAGACAAAAAGTCTCCTTTTACAGTGTGTACAAATGGCTTATATAGCCACCAAGACAAGCAAAATTACCAAAATCAACAAAAGCAATTAACTGTTACTAGGACAAAATAGGAAGAAATCAAAAGAGGAACAAAAAGGCAAAACTTCAAATGGGCAGTAGGAATTCACGGGCGGGATGAGCCGGTGGCAAGAGGCATGTGTGAATAGTGGCGGAGGAAGGCAATTTCTGGCTTTGTGCGAAATTTCGCAACATACGAAATTTTTGTTGTGCTCATTTCAGCTGTATTTTTGCTCTTCTTTCCTTCTGAATACTTTTGATGCAATGTTGAGTTTATTTCGAATTCTTTTTGTGCTTTGGATCAGAGCTTAACAATTTTGGCATAAATAGCTTACCAAAACTAAAAAATTAGCCACAAAAATACGTCCCGTTAGAATGCGAGGGACCTTAATGTGCAAGTGGGTTATGCGCTGATTAGTACACAAAAAGTGCTCAAAGCCTTAAATAAACAGGGTTCAAAATAGCCCTTTTGAGAGCTTCAATCACACTTAAGAAGCGACAGTGCTCTCCCCTACTTGTGAACTAGGAATAAGCTCGAATTAGAGGTTGAAAGGGGAAAGCAGAGCAGATGAAATTGAAGGGGGCAACAATTACAGGCCCCATTAGCATTGATGAAGGGGAGATGAAAGTAGAAATGAGAGAGAGAGATGAGCAGTTAGAGAGAGCTCGGGATGGAGGGACAACCATGGATGAGCAAACAAAGAGAAGAGAAAGGGGAACACTCGACAACAACCCTCTAGCGAGATGAAGGGTGGAGGAGGAGATGGTTGAAGAGATAAAGCACTAAGGGTTGAATTCACGAGGAGAGGGAGGAGCCTTTGTGAGGTGAGCCAGGCGAAGAGAGACTGGGAACTATTGAATCACGGAGGTGAGGGAGAAGGAGATGGAGCAAAACATGCTACAGAAGGTTGATGCCTTTGGCTACTTATATAAGGAGCATCAAAAGGAGATAAGAGCCACCATTCAAAAGAGGGATGAGGAGATGGAAGCCTCCCTGAACTATAGGGAGAGCCTTTGGATTGACAGCTTGAATATGTGTAACTCCAATATGATTAAGATGTACAAAATGCTCGAGGGAAGAGTTCGATATACACACTTAGTATATTAGGGAAGACAAATAATTTGATAAGAACTAATGCCAAGATATCTTTGGAATGGATGGAAAACCGACTTCTAGGGAGCAAAACAGCTAAAAGACTGACCATCCATCTCTAACTTGGCTCCTTTCTCAAGAGTTGGCTACCAATATGGCTTGAGTTAACCTTAAAACCTCAAGTCCGGTGAGAGAAAGAAATAGACAATGTATCCCTTTGTTTCTCTCTTTGTAATTCGAGATAATTGTAATTGTAATTGAAAAGATTAATGAAAATACCGAGTTTACAGAAATCTGTATTGTCTTGATTAACATCTCTTCTATCTCTCTTATTTCCTTTACATTTTCTATTCTACAATAGGTAAAGAATAATCAATTTTGAATGTGTGGATTGCTTTAATAAATAATTGAGAATTCAGTTGTACTGAATGCACTAAATGCACTAAATTGCTGAAATCTGAGTATTTGAGTTGTTTAGAAAGTTAAATCTGGAATCTGAAGATGAGAAAAACTAAGTTTCTGGAAGCTATGTAGAATGGTGTTTTGGTTGAATATTTTTTGCATTTTTATGCAAATTTTGAATGATGAAAGTTGTAATTGCTTGTTATGTTGAATTGGAAAAATGTGTTGAGTTGCTTGTGTTGTTATTGTTGATGCAATGAGTTGAATTGGTGAGCTCAAAATGAAGCTGGCGGTGTATGAAACACAGTAATCTATTTTTAAAGACAAACATTAAATACGTAAATGAGTGGGTAGAGTAAGTGGAACAACAACTGAAAGTTGTGATGTCAAAGACAAGTAGGCTGATATTTTAGGTTCTAAAAGACTGAAATTGATGTCAATGAAAATCAAGCTGAAAATTCTAGTTTGATTAAACAGTATAGTTAAGATAATGACTAAAAATTGGCACATTGGTCATAAGTACCTTGAAAATTAATTTTGCTTGGGTTAGGAACACCTTATTGGATTCATCATAAGTTTAGTCTTAAAAGGTCATAAGACTTGTTGTATTATTATTGAGGCGAAATCCTAAGCATCATAACCGAGTAGGAAATGATTTAAGGTATCCTCGAACAATTTGAGCAATCCATAACACCACATTGATATGCTTCTATGCATATACCTTAGTACATTATTTGAGCCTAATGCCAATTTCATCATCAAAACCACATAGAAAAACCTTAACCTTTCCTTAAATTTTTATCATTGATGGCTTTTAACCCTTAGTTTGCCTGAACTACAAGATAAGTGCAGAAAAAGTGTTCAAGAGGACAAGTTTGGGGGAGTACAATTTTGAAATGTGAAGAAGGATGAGAATTAGGATATGGAAGGAAAAGCAATTGAAAAGATGTACAAAAGGGGTGCCTGACTGACAAGGCGAGAAGTTGAAAAATATGCGGTTTGAAGGGAGTGAGTTTTACCTTGTGGCTTCCTTGAGCAGAATTAAGTCCTTAGGGGTGTTCTGCACTAGCACTTCCCTAATGCCCCAACTAGTATGAAGTTGTTACGACCCAAAGCTTGCTAAGGGATGGTAGAAAGCTTAAAAAGGAAAAACATTGTACCATTCCTAACTTTGAACAAAATAATAGGAAAAGAGCTTCAGAATTGGAAAAGCAGAATTTAAAATATAAAGTAGAGAAAGACAAAGCCATAGTAGAAAACTTGTAAAAGACACACCAAAACAAGTTTGGGGGTACTTTTGAAAAAGTTCTGAATAGAAAAGAAAGGATGAGCAGTAGAAGGCAAAATGTTGAGAAACTATGTGCGATGCAAGGTCGACTTAGACCTTAAATGTCTAGTTATCTACCCAAGTACCCAAGCCATACATTACAAGCCTAAAAGACCTATTTGATCCTAATGATTTTGTTATGCCTACATTAGTGGAGAATGATATGATCAACAAGCCCATGGGACCTAAGTCACTTTAAAGAGATTATCATCCTTTGTAGTAAATCTAATAAGATTAACTAATCAACAAATTAATAAAAAAGGGAAGACCAACACACACTTACTGAGTCAAGAACTATAGATGTTTACTAGCTATGAATTATCTGATATATTGAATGATTTGAATTGAAAATTTTTAGAATTCAGAAATTGAAGCTTAGTTAAAATTGATATCACAACTAACATTTCACTGAATCCAAATTTTTGATATGACTGAGAAGATGATTAAAATGAAAAATGTCCTTAAAAAAAATAATTTTAATTGTTTGAGGCTAAACAAATAGTCTTTTCTTTGCTTGAGGACAAGCAAAACTATATGTTTAGGGGAGTTTGATGAGTCTAAAACTCATCTATTTTTAAGCCAATTTTTTATGTATATAAATGGCTTAAAAGTTCAATTTAATGCAAAATTATGGAGTCTTCACCCAGATTTGTGTTTTGTAGGAATTTGAAGAGAAAAAGAAAAAGTCAACAGAAAAGTAGAAAAAGGAGAGCAAAAATCCAATGTCATGACATCGGCTGAAGAATGTTACGGCATTACACTCAGAATCTACGCGATAACTAAAGATATTTACGACATTACACTTGGAGAGTCTAGCATTAACTAAAGAATGTCACCGACATCGGCTAAAGTGAGCAACAACAAAAGAAGAGTGTGTAGACATCTAAAATCCAATGTCAGCGACATCGACATTAGGACGTCGGAGAGGAATATGGAAAGGGTAAATGTAAGCGACATCAGGCGAAGAATAGGCTGACGCCAATGCAAACCTATGATGCAAGGTAAGAACATCAATGTGGCGGAGCATCGTGACATTGCATGGACATGAAGATGCAATGTCGCGAACATCAGCCCGCATTGCACGGACATCAGGAATGCAATGTCATGAAGACATGTGCAGATATCGGGGAGGCACTAAGCGGAACTTTTGGGCTTTTCAAAATCCGTGTTTTTCACCTCGTTTTCTAGGCCTAATGATTAGGGGTTATAAATAGAAGCTCCTAGGGTGGATTGCAAAAGCCTTTCAACGACCTTTCAACTAGTTTTTGAGCTTTTGGAGGAGCTGAAGTCTCTTTTATATATATTTTTCTAGATTTATTTTAGGATTAGAGTAGCTAATTCGAAAAGAAAAGTGGAGTTGATAAAATTTTATATTGAGTTTCATTTCTTTCTGAATGCAAGTGGAATTTGGGAATTTTTCTGGAATCTAGTTTATTAGGTTTGATTACAATTTCAATGAATTTGTTTGATCAACTAATCATTGTCTTTTGTGATCTAGTTATGGAAGGATGAGCTCCCTTTAGGAAGAAATTTGGTGTTTTGATGATTATTTGTAGTATTAAATGATGTTTCAGGTATGAAAACTGGATTGATTTAATTGGTATTGCTTTTGTATTGAGTTGTTCTGAATATCAATGTTTTGTACCCAGAAAGAGTTGTATCCGTGCTTTGATTTCTAGGATCCCTCTGAGTGACACAGAGATGGACTAGCTAAGAGCAAGGAGAAGTGACTTGGGAGTAAATTGTATTGATATCCTTGAACTAATGAACTTTGAGTGTCACTCTGGTGCATCACAGGTGAAGTTCTAACCTTTGACTTCAAGGTTCCCTATTGGGTGATAGCAGAAGTGTGTTCCCGAGGAACAATGACCATTTGTTGATTTACTAGTTTAATCCTTATAAATGTCTCAATTTGGCAAAATAATCTTGATCATGTGTTAGCATATATTCTAATCAAGGAGAGAGAGAATTCCAATGATTTGCAGATTGAGGTACCAATTGTAGTAGAGAAGGCTTGTGTTACCTTGTCTATAGAGGCGGAAGTAGTCTTCGATCTAGAGGGTAACTTTGAAGTATTGGTTTAGGAAAACAGCCAAATCTCAAAGATTGATAAAATCCTAAAAGTAGCTATTCAGACCCATCGACCTGGTTTAGGAATATGGTGTTTTAAATAATGAAATGTATAGTGTCATGAGGTATTCCATGGCTATACTACCCTGCTCTTGGAAAAATCCAGGATTCATTTCCTTCATAGTACTTGATCTTGAACCTACTGCAAACTGCAAATCTTAACACTAATTTTATTCCCAATGTTATTTCGACTTAGTGAAATCTCCAATTCTTCTTGTTTAGATGTTTACCGTAATTAAAGAAAACTTTGTAAAACGCATTTCGTTGTAAATTTGTTAGCTATTCTACAAATCATGGAAAATAGTAGTTCAAATAGTGATTTTTCTTGAGTAGTAGGGGTAGTTGATGTAAGACCCGAGAAATTCCAATTTTTGGAAAAAGAGCAAAATCGTAATTTCGATTACAAAATTGTAATTTCGGTTAAAAATCCGAAATTTATTCTCTAGATCTCGGATGGCCAGAAAGGGATTTACAGTTGGAATGGGTCTCGAGAATCTAGTTACCACGTGGGATTCATTGGGAATTCCGAGGCAGGTCGGGTTGGCACGTTTCGAGGCATCTCGTTTCGGGTGCCGTAAAACTATTTTACGTCTGAAAGTCACATATAACACTGCTACTCATGTGCATAAGTGGCATGAGTAGAGGAAATGATGAAAATGGAGGCCGAGATAGTCTTAGAGATGTCAAAGCGGGAAAAGAGGGACATAGCAGATTATTAATGCGTTGTTTAAGAAGTTAGAAAAGACAAAACATGACTAGTGTCTTCTCAATTAAAAGAAAAGACCAAAAACGTGAATTGAGGGAGGATGCATTGAAGGTTACGAGGCGTTTTTAGAGTGAAGAGTGTCACTTCTACTCTAGGGCTCCTCCCCGGGCAGTCAGTAGGTCGCGAGTCTTCGGGACAAGAAGGAAAGGCGCTCTACGCGAGAGCGGACTGCAGCGTGGACACGGATTTGAGGAGTTTGACAAACTCCGTGAGGTAGAATTTCTCCTACTTGGGTTTACTTTATTTGGAGTGTTTTCAATGTTCCCCGATTTGGTTTGAGGCTTGACGTTTGATCGATCCCAAAACTTGAGACCGAATTATTGGAAATTTTGAAACCCATTTGTGCCGCCCATCAGGCACGGTACATTGGGTTGATTAATTGTGTAATTTGTGAAATAAATCATGTCTTGATTGGAATGAGGCCGGAAATGGCCATGAAATTCAGGTTCACTAAGTGAACTGACGATTGGTGATTTTCCGGGAATAGTAACCGAGGGTTTCACTATTCCCGAGAATAGTGTTCATAAAATAAATTTTTTGCTTGGGTCAATAATGTTTGATCGAAGTAATTCAAGTAGAATTGCTCGTGTTTGACGATCGATAGCCACGTGAACTAATTTTGATGTGATGAAATGTGAAAATTATAACATGAATTGTGTGATTTAATTTTTATGTGAATATATGCATGTTTATATATTTGCATGTGTTATAAACTGTAATGGGATTGGCACCATGCATTCATATCTGCTTCCAGGACACCCTAGGACGGTAGAGTGAGTGCATGAAGTAAGTACAGAAGAACGGTTTCGGAGGGTTGTCTAAAAATGAAAATTATCGGAGGATAGTCCATACTAAAAATATCAATCGTCGAACTGACCAAGTGCCATCGGAGGTAGATCAAGCAATATCAATCGTCGGAGGATGGCCCGATTGATATATATACATGGAGGGTTGTCCTGAATAAATATAATGAATTCTCATACGAGGCTTAGGCTAGTGTGAGGGTCGTGAGGACTGGGTCACGAGATAATCGGTTAATTCAAGTAGGATGTACATTTTCTTGAATGTGTGTTTATTTTGGAGCATTGCATATACACTTAGGTGGAGAGTAGCCCACTTAGGGTGATTCCACTCTTGAGGCAGTAGCTCACCACAATCGAGGATATTATTTTAATGAGTACAAGGGTGCATGAGAGGATGGCTCATCTAGAGGTATTGAGCTTTAGAAGAAAACCGGATTGGCTTTGGTTTATGATGTATGACATGTATTAGAATTCTCTAATTTTAATATAGTATGTGTGTTGTATAAAGTAAAATTTGAACTCTTGAAACTATTGGATATAGTTTGATATATATTTTGAGTGTTCATGGGCTTTGATGGTCGTTTTACTCATATTGTTATATTGATGTTTGGGACAAGTTATATAAATTGATGTATTTTGGTGAGAGCTCCCATTACGAGAGACTCTGCGATTTTACCGTGAAATGTCGGGTCACTCGACATTCACTAGTGTTTCAGCGGGTTGGCCAAGATTTAGTCAACGGACCCGAGGATCGGGCGTCCGCAGGAGTTGATCTTTAGATTTTCTCATCAATCCTTGGGAGCGATATCGGACTTATAATCTACTTTGTACTTGTATGACCCGTGCACTTGCAGTGATTTAGACCAAAACTAGTTTTAATTACATAATGTCATATACACAGCAACAAACAATTTTTTACATCATATTTTGGTCTTAACAAGTTTTTGGCGCTGTTGCCGGGGATTGAATAGTCTTTGGTAGCTGTGTTGAAAATTTGGGGGATCACATATTTTTGGTCTTAACAAGTTTTTGACACCGTTGCCGAGGATTGAATGGTCTTTGGTAGCTGTGTTGAAAATTTAGGTGATCACATATTTTTGGTCCCTAACAATTCTCCTAACAACATTTGGGTATATGATACCAGTTGTGGCTCATACATATGGATGGATATGCAGGGCCTAAGGAGTAGTAGGAAGCTCATAAGGGAGAGTCCAACCTATGAGTGGGCAATGATGCAAGAGTTGCAGCTATTGCTATATGAACTTATGGTTTGAACCTCCCTAGTGATCTTTATTTAATTTGGATGATTGTTGTTATGTTCTAGCATTGATGAAGAACTTTTTCCAGTTTCTTATTTGAAAAAGAAAGGTTTTTATTTATATTTTGTAACAATGTTTGCTACATTATGATGTCTTTTATGTTGGTGGTACATTAAGCAATGGGATTTACATATTAGATATGTCTAATCCAATTTTAAATGTTAATGAAAATAAAAAGGCCAAAGGGAGATAATTTGAAATCATCTTACTCATGGCAATGTCACCTTGGCCATGCAAGTGAGAGACACATGACTGAGTTACACAATTGTGGTAGCTTGGGGTCATTTGATTGTGAATCATTTGACACATGTGAATCTTGCTTGTTAGGCAAAGATGACCGAGTTGCCCTCTATGGGAATGGGTGAACATGCTTATGGACCATACCTAATACATTCAAATGTTTGTGGTCCTTTGTCCATTAATGCCATAGGTGGTTTCATCTACTTCATTACCTTTATCAATGATCATTCATGATTTGAGTACTTGTATCTTATGAAAATGCGAATCCTTTGAAAGGATTAGAGAATTTAGATATGACATAGAAACAATTAGGGAGAAGTATCAAATCCTTAGATGAGATCAAGATTATGGTGAATCGTAAACCCGAGTTTTGGGTGATCTCCAGGATAATGAGAATTTATCCAAGTGGACTCCTCCTTACACACCGCACCAAGTAGCTAGTGTGGTGGAAAGGACAAACTGAACCTTGTTGGACTTGGTAAGGTCTATGATGGGCAAGGCAGATCTACTTGAGTCACCTTAGAGGTATGTGCATGAGACTACTGCTTAAGTGTTAAACAAAAGTTTAATCAAGTCAGTTGAGGTTACTCCATATGGGATATGGACTAATAAGGAGCCCTATCTTTCTCACTTGAAAATATGGGGTTATCTAGATTATAAGAAGAGAACTTTGTCAGACAAGTTGGAGGCTAAATATGATAGGTGTTTGTTTGTAGGGGATATCAGAAAGTTTTTTGGATATCGAGTTCTACAACACTTTGGAACAAAATTTGTTTGTTTCAAAGTATATAATCTTCTCAGAGGAAGAGTTTCTTCTAATGAAGGCGGTGGGGAGCAAAGGTGAGCTTAGAGAGTTCAGATGCTCAAATAGACCTGAGATCAAGCGACTTAATGTAAAGGTTGTTATTCATGTTGATGAAGTATCAACTAATCCTTAAAAACACAAGCGCATTGGCATAAGTAGGATAAAATCTACATTCTAAGAGAAACCATGGATTTCTCATTGGTGAACAATGAAGCATTATTGCTCATGGGGTCGATGAGCCTACTATCACGATGGATCTTGGGAATAGTTCGAGTCAGGCAAATGCTTGAGCATGGGAAGTTAAAGATGGATGCCATGGGAATCAACCAAGCATGGACTTTGGTTGAACCACCCGAAGGAATAAAACCCATAAGGTGCAAGTAGATCTTCAAAGAAGACAAGCATGCAAAGATAATGTGATTACCTATAAGGCTAAGCTTATAATAGCTAAGGGTTATTGCCAAGGCAAGGAATTGACACTATGATGAGGCTGTTAGTACATTAGCTATGCTTAAATCCCAAAAGGATAGTCCTTGCCATTCTTTGCTCGTATGATTATGAGATATGGAAAATGGATGTAGAACTGACTTTCTAAAGGAAACCCTAAGTAAGGATAATGCGTATGACACAACCGAAGGTCTTCACACCTAGAAATGGCAATAAAGTATACAAACTTTAGAGATCCATTTATGGATTGAAGCAAGCATCTAGAAGTTGGAATATCCAATTTAATGAGATAATCAAAGAGTTTGGATTCTCACAAAATTTGGATGAGCCTTGTGTACACAAGAAGGATAATTAGGATGCGAGTCATGTTCCTCATGTTATATGTGAATGACATATTACTTAATGAAAACGGCGTCTTAGTGTTACAATTTTTCACTATATTGGTTATCTAGGAACATTCTCCATGAAAGACCTTAGAGAAGCAACCTAATCATTGGGGATATAGATCTATAGAGATAGATCGAGAAGGTTGATTGGTCTTACATAGTCTACTTACATAGCTTAGATGCTAAAGAGGTTTAGCATGGAATAGTCCAAAAGAGGATACGTTCCCATGTCTAGTGGGATCACCTTCTTAAAGTCCATGTGTCGAGACACGGGATGAGGAGACATGAGTATGACCCTGCATATGCTTGGCTATAGGATCAATCATGTACGCTATGTAATGTGCTAGACCCGACGTGTCACGGCGGAGATACCGATTGGACGGGGATATGAGGGTCATTAGGTGAGCATCGAGAATATCCTCAAGTACTTGAAGATGTGGTTATTCTGTTTTGGTTATTAGAGATGGGGATCTTATGGTAAGATGCGATTCTTGTCGATAGAATGACTTCAAATCTCAATCAAGCTAAAGTTCACATTGAATAGTATAATTAGTTGAAGGGAGTTCAAACATACAGATGGTGTGGATTCTATGGCGAATTAGAGTACATCGTTGTTTTCGATGACAGCTTAGGAAGCGATTTGGACAAGTTAGTTCATTTATGAACTAGGAGTGGTCCCTAGAATTATTGATCTGATACTGTAGTATTGGGAAGACAATGGAGCCATTGCGAAAGCAATAGGAACCATGGTCTCATCAAAGGTCTAAACTAGTACTCAAGATGATACCATTTGATTTGAGAAATCTTTGGTGATCATGATGTAAAGATAGAAAGTACCCATTGATCAGAATTTTGTTGATATCTTGGCTAAGCCACTTTCCTAGAAAAGTATGATTCACATCTACTTGCCTAAGGTATGAGATACAAAGGCAATTAGCTTTAGTAAAAGTGGGAGATTGTTAGAGAAGTGCTCTGAAGGTAATCTCCCTTAGCACTTTTTGTATGCATTACTTATTATTTAATATGAAAGGCTTCTTCATTAATTTGATATTCATACGTTCAATTGATATAGATCTTTAATCGAATTAATGAATTCCATGATACATAACATAGCATGAAGGAAATCATGATGAGATCATGATAATAAGATTCCTATCATGTGCAATTATGTTGAAGTATCTAAGTATCTCTAGTCATAGGATCAACGAGGCCCGGGTGTGGTGATCCAGATAGACTAGCACATGCCATACTCCTTGATTGGATCAAGCAGTGGATCTTATAAACTGTGATCAAGAGTTGATTAGAGTTGACATGTGGATGCTTGCTAAGAGTAGCTCAATTCATCTGAGACCTGCCATGAGATAATCATATAGATTATCTATTGAGTGTAGATGAATCATCTCATCATGCTTTCAATGGTGCAAGTATACTTATACTTGAGGTGCTCAAGGATATCTTGAATGGTGATTCCATACTTTGACTTCCTTCCTTGTTACCTACCAAAGGTCACTCATAGGGTGATGATTGGGTATAGTTTGGGGTATTCGAAGGTAATTGAGTAGCCAACAAAAAATTCACCACTCCCAATAAAGGGAGGGTATACCTATGGCCTCTTGTCAGGATCATTACTCGGGAATCTCTAGCTAAAGTGGAAATGCCATGAAGAGTGTCTTTAGGTGCATAACTGATGAGTAATGAGTTCGGGGACAAGATCTAATATCACTTGGGCTAGATGTTGCGTAGCCAGTCTAATTGAACTACTTTGTCCATACTACGAGATCATTACAGGGGTATATATTGGTAAAATGACGAATTACATGATAATTGTCTATGGAATGGTTTGAAGTCAGACCACTGACTCTTTAGTCAATTGGAGGTCATGATGTGTTGCTAGATACCGCTCATGACTTGCTTAATTTAATAGTTGAATTAAGTGGCTAACATAACCAAAAACCTAATGGGTCACACTTAGAAGATGAAGACTTGATATAAAATGGACTTGGATGTGATCCAATCATGAGGGACTTAACTTTAGAGATTAGACCACTTCGGGATTAGTGGAATCCACAGGTTAGAGGACTCATTTAGAGAGAATGGGATGGCAAAGAATCTTGCTCATGGGCTTAAGGCCCATGAGAGAGCACTCCTACCTTGCATGGAAGTGCACATAGTATATTCCATCTTGGTAAGGGCTTTTAATTTTTCATAGGGTAGGTTTCTCCTATAAATATGTGGTTATAGGAGAAACAATAGCCCTAAAGGTGTGGTGAATGAAACCCTAATCTTCAAATCTTGAGAGTTGTGAGTTCTCTCTTGTTCTTGAGAAGAACAACCAAGAATAAGAGAGATTTGAGAGCATCAAATCCATTCTTGTTCCCCCCTCATTGAAACCAAACTTGGCTAGCACCGAATTTTCTTTCAACTCCGTCTCCTTGGAGGTTCTTGGGTCTTGTCTTGGTGTGGATACCTTTCAAGATGAACCAAGGACGTGGTCCGTTTCTGGTCAAGCTGTAAACATCCTCCAAGAGCATATCCACAGAGGTATATGATGCTTTGAACTCTTAGTCTTTGTTTTGATCTGTTTTGATGAACTAAGTTGGTCTAAAGGGTGGGATTCATTTTTTTTTGTTATATCCGTTGTGCTGTAGTGCTCTTGGAACTGTGGAATATTTTCAGTGGTATCAAAGCTCACTTAGTTTCATCAAATCGGATCTATGTTGAGTTAGCCCCAACATCAAATCAAAGCTCAGTGGTATAGCGCAAAACAAAGATATACGATCAAATCAATTTTTAAAACTACGAATGCAAGAAATAAACATGCAATAAGAAATTTAAGATATGATGGGTTAGATGATGCTGGTATTATTAGAGAAGAATTGATAAAGGTCTAACAAATTTGTAAGTTATGTTGGGATTCATAGTATTTTCAATTCCAAAGAAGAAAGGTTTATAAGGCGTTGTGATCTAGGTGATCATGCTTTACAAGAGTCACTTTGGAGTGAACCTCAGGCGGGTACAGTGGCAGGGTGGCCCATTTGGTGAGATCTTGAAATAACGAGCCCAGCGGGTTTCCCAATACTCCCCTCAACAAATTCAACCCACCCTTTTGAAAAGAAGATTAAGTGAGTTGAACGCACTTTTTTATTCTACCCTCTTTTTTTTTCATATAGGTGTGCAATACCAAAGTTGTCTAGGTGGCAGCCCATGTAACGAATATCCATTGATGGCTCCCAACCGCCTGGCTTGGGGCACGCATTAAGTTTCTCGAACTTCACTGAGATATCAACTAAACAAAAGGTACCTATAAGGCAAGATTGATTCATCTTGTATTGCATGTAGCAAGTAGTGAAGTCAGTGACTCTTAAACCGCTGACTTATATCAAGTAATAACTTCCCTGATTGCGGCTCGTGATTTCACCTGAATCAACTCCACTTTTTTCTTTTTTTTCAGGTGTATTTATTGTCCCTATTTCAAGTCAGTTCCATCACTAATAAAATCAATTTAGCATCTCAAAGTGAGTGGCACTTGAGAAGAAGGGGCATGGACTCAAAGTGTATAAAAGAGATCTTGTGTGTGTGTGTGTGAATTTTAAGTTAAAAAAAGAAATGGTTTTTGGAAAACAAGGGGGTTGATCAAGCCATGTCCCCCACAACCATTATATTCCTCAAATCCAAGATCTTGTAAACACTAAGAAGTCCCAACAAGGTTAACAATTATCAAGACTAATGTCAATATGAAATAGAATAATATTTTGCACCTTCTAACTCATGTGACACACAATCTGTAGAAAAATTAAAAACTAAGACAAAATTTTTAACTCAAACTTTTGGTTGAAAAAGTTGTTTTTTCTCAAAATTTTTCCCCCAACCAAGATGTAACTTACCCTTTCATTAAGTGAAGAATAAAAAGGTAGGACAAGGATTACCTTAATTGAAGAAGGGTGCTCATGTTTGAAGGCACCCTGTGATTCCTTATGTGTGGTTAATTCCAAATCCACATTGTGATGCACAAAATAGTTGAAGAACAGTGTGCTTTCTTAGCATCATGTAATTCCCAAGCTCAAGGCGATGCTCAATTTTGGAGAAAAACTGCAAAGCTTAGAAAAGAGACAACAAATCTTCCAAAAATATGGGGTTAAAAATAGAACGTAATAATAACAACAATTACTTAAGAAAGCAAATGAAAATCCCAATCTACTTATTTTAGGATAGTTAATCTTAAGCTAGAGAGTAAGCCTGGATAGGTCCATGGGTTGGTAGATTCAAGGTGGTTCGAAGATGAAGTTTCATCATTCTCTGGGTTGTTTCAAGCTCTAATGTGGTATAAGCTCTCACTCTCCGTACTTTCGTGCCACTAGAACTTTGTGGTGTTCTCTTTATTTAAATTGAACACCTCTATGGTGATGGTCCTTTGTAGTTTCTTCATGTGGTTTAATTTCCTCATAGTTTGTTCATTGACCTGAGTTTGGTTGTATATGAACTCAGTCACTATTTTGCATAGAGCATTCATGGAGGATTCAAGAGAGACACTGTATGAGCAGATTTTAAGCTCTACCAGGCACTTTACCTCACTCTCAACTTCAAGTGAGATCAAGTTATGCTCTTCTCCTTTATGCAGAACTCCTCATATCATTGTGTTGATAATACCATGACAGAAGGGAGTTCCATGGCTTCTTCTGGGGGGTTTTTTTTTTTTTGTAGCTGGAAAAGACTAACTTACTAAAGGATTCGGCCAATTTTTCATTCTAGCAAATATTCCCAATAGAAGTGATCTAGGAGAGGTCTAAGGTCGTGACCATGGTTTGGGTGGGCATCCAGTAATGCCATGAATCTTCCCCAATAGGCATGGAAAGTTTCCCCTTTTGTAATGGTCATACAAAAAATTTGTTCAAGGAGGAGATTTTGATGCTTTTGCGAAGCGACCTCCTTGTCTTTATTAAGATCAGATGATGAGTTTCTTGGACCACCTTTCTCCATGTAGACAAGGTGTCCTTTGTCATCTCTACTTATTGGTCCCATTGTGACTTATCATACAGAGTAATAAAACTAAAAGCAAAAGAGCTAAAAGAAAATAAAACATAAATTAAGTAAAAAAATCTTAAAAATGTAAAGCAATTAATAAAGCAATCAAAAATTCAAATTACACAAAAAGAAGCCACTATCCTTGGCAATGACGCCATTATGGTCTAGTCCTTGCCAAGTGGTTATATTGGAGACAAGGGGAAGCATAAAAATTTATAAAACCTAAAACCAACCTTAGGTAGTCTGTAACTATTGTAGGTGTATTGGCTCTAGGGTTATCCATTGGGGTGGGTTATCCTCTCTTATTTTTATAATCTTAGATCCTAATTACTCTAATTAGATTGCTTTATTAAACTGAAATTAAAACATAAAATTAAAGTGTTTGGCTTTGATTACTGTAGAGAAGGTATGATTGCTGATTTAGAAAAATATTATAAAGAATAATTCTCAGTTTGATTCATTGAATTCTAAAATTTCACCATGGTGATTCTGGGTTTCTATAACTCCCGGCCATCTCGCTCTAAGAAATCATCTTATAGTTGATCCCCAAACTTCTACTTAGGTTTCCCCTTTGCAAGACATAAGCACTGAAACATAAATTCTAGGTATAGTAGCATCTATACTTAATTCCAGAGGTGCTCGACAAGTTATCAACTCGAATTCTCCGTGGTTTCCGAACAAGAGGTCTATTACGCATGCTGGGTCAAAGGTGTGATGCCTAAACACCCAACATACCATTCAGATTTGCCAAACATCAAGAAGACTAGTTGAAGAGAAGAGAGACTCCTATATGGATGGTTAGGGGAACCAGGACTACTGCCTCCCCATACAGAAAGTCCCCAACTAATATACACACGATCTTCAAGCCTCTCAACAAGGCCGAAACTTTACTTTGATTCGCGCGCCGCCCCTTCGTCACTCTCATATGGGGTGGATCGAATCCACCCCACTGAGAAAAACAACTACTCACTCATGGTGAGTCTCAACACACCATAAAAATAGGAGTAGAAAGCAAAAAGAAGAAAGTCATGTTGAAAGTTTATTAGAAGAAAAGGGAAGAATTCTCCAAAATTATAATTACTAAATATTCTATATCAAAAGAGAAGTTTTTTTTTCTTTGATCATCTCATCTCTATTTATAAGGCATCTCTAGAGGTTACTTCATTCCTAAGTACAATTAGTTTCCTATTACAACTCAAAATTTGAAGATTGGAACTCAAAACTTGCTATTTTCTGTATGTTGCAACTTTCACACCAAGTTTGGGTGTCAGAGAGAAATTTCGCACCCATTACCTAAGTCAGTGCAAAATCACAGGATCAGATCACTTCAAAGAGGAGACATTACGAAATTTTGCACTAACTATGAAGTCAGTGCGAAATCACATGGTTGCATCAAGTAAATGCTTTAATGGCTTCTCTAACTCCTCCATCTTCTTGCCCGATCATTCTTCATGGTTCCAACTCCACCGAATCGCTTCCATGGACTTCCCAAGCTCGCACAAAATGATACGAGATATTTTCATCGCTTTGACCCTACATTCCCAGACTATGAAACTCCTAAAAAGGCCACTATGCATACTTATACTCACAAAACCACAGAGCGGCTCTGGGGCTAACAACTCACATAATCGGGTAAATTTCAACACAAAAGGGTTTAAAATAGGGAAAAATTGCTATGTAAAAATGCCCTTTGATCTGCTATCAATTCAACTTATTTTTAGTTCAGTCTATCAAAGAGTGAGTTGAGTTTGGTCAAAGAGTGTTTTCAAACCTTTGTCTATGTTTGAAATCTAAAACATCACTTGCACTAAGTTCTTTTAGGAAAGTTCTATTGAGGGCTTGGGGGCGAGCTTGCCATGATCACCATACCGTTAGATACCTCATCCTTTAGAGATTATAAATGTTTTGGAATCCCAATTAGCAATTGTGTTTACTTAAAAATGTTGACATGCTTTCTCTTAACTAATTGCAAGACCATTCTACTATATGTATCATCGTTTTTCTTTCATGTCTTCCCTTTGTCAAAGGGCAAGCAAAGTGTTAAGCTCTCAGGGGGAGGGGGCAAAGTGTTGGAGGTTCTTAAAGACTAAAATTATCATCTTATTCTTGATGAATTTTAATTTTTTTTGGGGATAACTATAAGTGTTTTAAGGCTCTAAAATCTAATTTTTATGTTTAGGTTCCTTGGAGCCGAAAGAAGGAAATTGGGGCGAAATCAAATCGAAAAATAAGGAAAATAGTAAAAAGGTACAATGTTGTGAATAGTACCAATTTTGTGAATAGCGCCATCCAACTGTGTGCTAGAGAGCGCTTTCATCCATGCTAAGGCATGGAAAAGCTACATAACTGAGTAGGTATCAGGCCCCAACTCCCATTTTGCTAATTTTGAGCCCAAATTCAAGTGAGACTATAAAAGAAGACTTCGAGGGTTTTGAAAGTAAGTTCTTTTGGGTGAAGACACCCTAGGGCTCTCTTAGAAGAAGGGAAAAACAAGAGAGGAGAAGAGAAGAAGAAGATTGAAGATTCCACCCTTATCTCTCTCTTTCTCTACGACTCCCTTTCCATTTTTGTATATATTTGGTTTTAGGATGTGTTAGGTCGTTTTTCTAGGTTAGTGATGCAACCTTAACTATGAACCGGATTAAAGGTTTACTTGCAAATCTTTGATTTTTGAATCCTTGTATATTGAATGTCTCCGCTTGGTTTTACATTTGCGTAGCTACGTTTGCGATGTTTAGCAATCGGTTCGAGATCGAAATGAAAAATTAATTGGGATTGTAATAGAATGTCATGTAACTATCATAGGATAGAGAAGTCATGGTTTGGCATGTGGTTTATTGGATTTTGAGCTCGTGCATTCTCTAAATCTAGGGTTGGATGCAAAGATGCAATATTACATATTTTTAAGCATAGGATGTTGATGTTTGAGAAAAATTAACAATTATCTTTGTAAATCTAGCATCAATATAGGATTTCTATGTCATTAAATTAGGCCAATCCCCTCCATTCGAATTGGTTTAGGCGAAATCGTATCCCTTGGTTTTCTTTCTTGAGTCTTGAATCTTTGTTGATAGTTTAGGTTAATCTTTGCATGCTTGATTTCTTATTTTTATTTTCAACCTAGATTTTATTCATCCAAATAGAATTAAGGCTAGATTAGAATTGGTACTTAATAACACAATCCTCCTGGGAACGATACTCAATTATCACTTTATTACTTATTAACGACGTGTGCACTTGCACATCATTAGGCATTCATTTTTACACACTCTCATTCCACCTAACACAATTCAAATGAGTTGGGGCCTTGGAAGCAATATTGTAAGAGAAGATAGAGGCTAGAAGAGGAATCTAGAGCAATTTGCATTGCATTCCCTATTTTCGCAGTGCTCCTTTTAGCAATGTGAAATTTTGCATTGCTCCCAAACAAAACACTGCATTTGGCAATTTCGCACTACATCCATAGGCAATGTGAAATTTTCATATTGCTACCAGAGGCAATTCTAAATTGTGAAAGAATGCCCAGAAAAGAAACTTTCAGAATCCCACTTGAAAAGTAACTCTATTTTGTGAAAAAGAATTTCCATATTCTCTATAGAGCAAATGAAGCGGAACTTGAGTTTTGTGCATCGCAAAATTAAAATTTAGCTCATTCACTGCAACCATATAAATATTAATTAAATAGAGGTAAATTAGACTTTTAAAAAAAACACAAATGTATTGAAATAGTATAACATAAGGCCAATATTGTGATATTGAAAGCATAATGGAGTTTAGATATTGATAAACCATAAAAGAGGTTGAAAATCTATGTAGAATGGTCATCTTACTATAAAAATAAGTGACAATGGAATTGATCTTGACATACATATATAAAGGAAAGGAGATTATCAACTTAGTACACTACTACATTTATGGGGAAAATGATTTTCATAATAATAAACTATACTTTTATTTGTGCAATATAAGCAAATAAAAAATCATGCAAAGAGAGAAATAAAATCATGAAAGCAGTTAATCCTATTGTTTTCATTTAAATGTTTGCATTAAAATCATTTACCAATAGATGGAACTAACACCCTTTTAGTCATTTGAAAATGTTAAAAGCAAAAGAAATGAAATTCCAATGACTTAACTAGTATTTGAGGGCATTGGAAACTAAGACATATACGTTATTTCCCCTAGTCCTACTATATTGAGCTTCATTAGTATCAGAAGAGATCGTCTCTTCTTTGTTTTTCTTTTTTTTTTTCCTTCATTTTTTTGTTATTCTTGATGCATAGATGGGTGGTTTGACGGTTAATCTATTGTACCTTTCTTTGTATCGCTCTCATTTTTTAGCCCTTAAAGTATAGTTGATGTTAAATACAAACCCAACCAAACATTTATCTATTGTTATAGCCCTTGTTCTTATTTCCACTAAAGCAAACTCTCTAAGTTAGTTGGATTATGTAATCATAGGTCAAAGGCAAAAATACTTGAGGTTCGTGACAAATTCATATAACGGGTTTTAGCAATATAGCTAAACTCGGTGACCTAAAAAGTGCAAGAAGCAATTGCTGATAGGAAGGTTTAGTGTAGAAGTAGATTTAAAGGCTATATAGCACAATGAATAGGTGAGCTTCTTGGAATAAAAATAATTTAGAGTGACGAGCCTATGAAACTCTACTGCAATGAGAAGTTATCCATCAAACATGAACACAAACTTCATGCGATATGACTAACTAAGCATGTGGGTGCTGGACCAACATTTTCTAAAGATAAACTCAAAATGTGGGTTAGTTAATTTGTACACTCCTATAATTTGGCAGTATTAATGTAAGGTTAGTTGATATTATGATCGAGAAGCTTCCTACTCAGTCATTTCAAACCATCTTAAGCAAGTGGGAATGAAATATTAATTCCTCAACTCTAGAAGAGTATTGGAAATTTTGGCAATTGGAAAATTTTCCAACTTAGGTGATAGATTATTTTATATTT
This sequence comes from Tetrastigma voinierianum, assembly GCA_016808115.1. Lineage (NCBI taxonomy): Eukaryota > Viridiplantae > Streptophyta > Magnoliopsida > Vitales > Vitaceae > Tetrastigma > Tetrastigma voinierianum. Next base: position 93,114 of record JAEQBH010000895.1, on the reverse strand, counting down.
TTCCAGCATATATGAGTTCAAACAATTGTATCTTTTGTATATAGAATCTCCTAGGATTTTTCATTCTTTTTAGTGTGTAATTTCACTTATTTTAATTACCTAGGGTAAAAAAATCATAAGCATTGTTTCCAAGGATATTTTTGTTCCCTTATTCTCTATATATTCATTTATAGTCCTATATAGGAATTGCTGAATGCATTTGACAAAGGCTTCTAGATCTGAATGAGAATAAAACTTTTGCTTGAAGAATGTATTATTTTATTTTCTTAGAAAGTAATGGCCACTTTGTTTAGATTTTTTATTTTTTCATTTTCAAAGAACTAAAAATATAGTTAGATAATATTTTTAGATATTTCTTTTCTAACTACAAAAAGCTAAATAGCTAGGAAATTTCAATATTTGAAGAAATTCCTTTGCTAAAATAGAATAGCAACGGATTTACTTCGGAAATAATCCCTAGCTAAAGTGCTTGTCGCAAAAAAATAACGAGAAAAATTTTTCCCTAGCTATTTTTTAACGACGGAAATTCCCTAGCTAATTATATATTTTCGCTACAATTTTGGTCGTAGAATTCTGTGAGGACTAATTAATATTTTTCGATCGAATAGCGACTAAAAATGTCCTAGTTAAATTAGCTAGGAAAATTCGCCACTATTTTTGTCTACTCTTAGAGAAGAAGGTTAATCGTCTCCTAGCTAATTTGTCAGTGGACAATTCCGTCACTATACTTGTCTAATTTTAAAGAAATAAAGATGAATTGTCCCGAAGCATTTAGCTTAGGACAATTCCACACTATTCTTGTCCAATTTGAAGAAGAAGGACTTTAACTTTAGCTAATTTTAGCTGTGACACCCGCTACTATTTTTGTCGAATTTTAAAGAAATAGCTATTTAACAGAATCTTAGCTGGCCTAGCTAGGACACCCGTCACTATTCTTGTCAAATTTTGAAGAAATAGCTACTTAATTGTCTCTCAGCTACTTAGCTAGTGGATATTATGTTACTGCTTTTGTCAAATTTAAAGAATAGCTTACCGAATTGTCCCTAACTAATTTAGCTAGTGGACAATTCAATACTATTTTGTCGAATTTGAGGACATGACGAAATTGTCCCTAGCTTATTTAGCAAGGACAATTCACACTATTCTTGTCTAATTTTGCTGAAGATATAATTGTCCCACCAATTAACTTAAAATAATTCCGCTACTATTTTCTATCTAATTGTAAGAGGCTTGATCAAGTAAATAATAGCTAGGATCATTCCATAGCTATTTCCACTATTTTATTTTATTTTTAAAATTAGAATACATACTTTTAAATTTTTATATTAATAATGAATAAAAACATATACTAAAAGCAATTTTTTTTAATTAACCATAAGTCAAAGCAATACGTAAATTAATATGATACAATAGCCAATAAGAAAAATAAAAATAATAACATAGTCTCTAATCATCTAAACCTAAATCGCCATCCTCATCATTAGCCAGGATTTGTGGTAGGTCAGCCCGGCGGGGTGGGTGCTCATTGAACTCTGTCCCATCCTCTGGCCGCATCAAGGCCGCTTAACCGTGGATCGCATATCGTCATCTATCAAGTGAATAGATTTTTCATTTCTTTCATCTCATTATTCACTTCTTTCATTTGCTGCATTTCATCCTTCAAAAGAGTAATCTGCTGATCCTTATCTTTCATTTATGTCTCCATAACTGCAATACGTTCATTTGTTTCCATTACTCGCTTCTCGACCGCCTCATCCACTGGTGCTGTGACAGAGGAACTAGAAGCACGACTGCTAGAACAAAAAGCCACTCCTTGGAAATGATTCAAGTTTCTTCACCTCCTATGGTCTCCAACAGATAGGATCATAGCCAATGGTTGAAGATCCATAGAACCTCAACCGTCGAGAAGTACCGTCACACTTTCCTCCACGAGGTCCCGTGATAAAATACAGGGAATAAATTACACTAGATATAAAATAAATTAAATATTCTAATATTTTCTATGCCACACTTAACTTTCAAATATTTACTACAGTAGTCAACAATTTATTAATATAAGAGAGATACTTACGCAAAGAATCATCCGAGACTTGTTGTCAACAACCGCCATCCGCTTTCTTCACATGCATCTTCCTCGAAGATCTCATAAAATCGGGATCTCGCCACCTCTAGCCTAAAGTATGAATTTATTAAGTCAAAATAACATATGTTACAAATAGAGGAATACATTATTTAAAATTAAGGCTCAATAACTAATAAAATGTGTTATCTAAAATTTTAAGTCATATTTAAAAAATGATAAGGAAAGAAAAATTTTAGCCAAAATTGTAAAACCATGCAAAGGTTTGAATTTTTCGACTATTAGGCCAACTCGCTAAATATTTAAATGTTTTAAAGTTAAAAATGTTACCAAATCTCGAGCGTGCCTAATGGTCAACTTTCAATCTCTCCCGTGTGGCGAGACATGCCCACTTGGTCCAATTTTACTTTAAATCATTTGCCTATTGCCATCTCTGATTTTTCTTCACTTCCTCGGCTACTCCCAAGATTGAAGCCACTCTAGCCACTCATCCTCTGTGTATAAAATCAGCTCATCTCTTATAATCTTTAATTTATGGACAAAGTCCGAGCACCGTCTCATAGCCTCGCTCTCCCACAATGACTTTATCTGTCCATTAAATCGGGTGCCCATGAACACTGATTATGTATATAAAAAAAAACACAAAAAAGTGTATTAATAACAAGGACATCATACTTTTATGCTTGAATAGTAACCAACTTAATAGTTGAACAAATTAGATAATTAATTTGCAATGCTTTTGTTTATTTGTTTATACCTGAAAGTTGTCAAAGTAAGTCTTTTTAGTCAATTTAGAAACTTTCTTCCACGAGAATGCTTTGGAATCAAAGTAAGTTTTTTTTTCTTTTTTTTCTCGCAAATAAAGCTCATGTAAAAGGACGTAAGAAGTTAGCGCCGTCCGGGTTGGAGGACACAAACGTAAAATCGTCAAGGAACAACACCCGCCGCCGTGACACCATGCGTGTCTGCTCCACTTTGGATTAATTTCTGAGCCTAAAGGGTTCGGAATTTGATATAATTTATTTCAAGGAGATATGTTCCTATGAGTCTAGTTTACCTGTAAATTTGAATCACTCAATTCGATGAGTGATGAATTAAGTTATGTATTAAAACAAAACATGGGTTTTGAACAAATTTTGGACAAAGATCTCCTAAAACCCCAATATTTCTTAATACAAATATTCTCAATTGAGGAGTAATAATCAATCAACCTAAGCCTAAAACACAACAACTTTAACATAAAAACTAACAAACATTCATTATAATAAAATGGGGTTCTTCTAACCCAATTTCATCAATACCGGCCTGGGATTTGATTTCCTACATGTATTCTTAATCCATCAGGAAGTCTAGACAAATTCTTATACTAATCAAAACGAAGTTCCCATTTAGTTCCATACTAATTCCAATAATATTTCTACCATATTCATGTTCATGAACACATCTATACATATTGCATTTCCTATATTTTTCCGCTTTATGCCTCGGGCTGTGATATGGCATTTCATATACTTGTACAAGAGGACACCTATGTATTCACACATCAATCATGTATTCTGTTTCTTATGAATCTACTTTACTTAGAAATTGGAATCATTCCAATTCAATCATCCAAACTCAAGTTATGGCATTTTCATGCCAAACTAGTCATTTTGCCCATTTTACACTAGGAATAGTTTGAAAATACCCATTTTCAGGGGTCTTAACTCCATATTTGACACTGGGCCTTTGTACGCATTTGAAGCTAAGGTGCTAAGGGTTCTTCTCCAACTGGAATCACCTAAATCGGTTAATGAAACTCAAGATATGTCCTAAAACAACCGACCTCTCTATGTTCAAAATGTAACCGTAAATTGGCTTCTGAACATAGCCCCACTTTGAGTGAATTTCTGGGCTAAATAGAGTCAGAATATGAAGGTACCTATTTCAGTATGTTTGTTCTCCTTGAAGTCTAGTTTAACCAGCCACTTGAATCACTTAATTCGGATAAGAAATGACCAAGTTATGGCCAAAATACTAAAGCTGGTCCAAAATAAAATGACAGAATATTTTATGGTACCTAAGACCACCTATTTGGTACCTATCACCCCTTGAAAATGCCTGCAATGGTGGTTTTTCTCCCATTTTTCCATACTTTTCTACCCAAACCAACTCAATAATCAATATACACATCAAAACCACTCTATATCCATCTTATTTTTTAAATAGTATTTGTTAAAAGGGTTCTTACTACTACTGTAACCCTCCATTTATAACTCTTTCTTTAATAATGCTAAATAGTATTTAATAGTATTAAGTATTAAGTTATTTGTTTTTTAACATTGGATAATGAGTGCCTCTCCTTATTGTTGGGCAATGGTGGTGTTTCCTATTTTAAAATGACTTTTTCTGAATAGAAAAAGTCAAATATTTTACCTTTTTCTATTCATAATTTTTTTTAGAAATTTGTGCTTAATAAGTCGTAAAAAGTTGAAAACAAGAAATAATACGTCAAAAACAAAATAGCTACAAAAAAGCCAAAACAAACGACACCTAAGTTAAAAAAGTTTTATCTAACATTAGGTAAAAACAAACGCCTAATTCCAAGATTTTTCTTACACACACACACACACACACACACACACACACACACACACACACACACACACACACACACACACACACACACACATATATATATATATATATATATATATATATACAAACATATGCTCATCGTCATAATCATGCCCTAAGACTGCTGAATTAGTTCCCTAGATGCCAAATAGAGACTTTGGAATTGGCGGTCAATTAAATAATAATGGAATAAGAATTAAGAATGCTTTGTATGCGAACCCAGGAATCCCTCTCCCATTCAAACTAGGTCGTATATCACTCTATCAAGGGAAGTTAAAGAGAAATGAATTGTCACACAGTCGACAATCGCCCAAGGACAAAATCTAATAAGAAAAATAAATGCAAAACTCTAGATATTTCTACTTCACGCAGTTTCAGATGAAGTAAAAGAATGAAAGGAACGAAAATAAGCTCCACCAAGACTCATTCCCACTGGGAAGTCCAAATAATTACCTCCAAATTTCTTTTCTATGGTGCATGCATAGCTTCTAGATGACTGCATCACAAAACATATGATGTAACAAAAATGTACTCCATTTCCATAACTTCCTACAAACCATAATCTACTTCGCATGTACACATGGAGTATAAAACAGAGATTTGGGGATGTTTAATCCATATTAAATTGTGAGTTAATCACACTCAACTACTTTCGATGTGTACCCACCAAAAAAGAAAAGAAACAAAGATGCCACAAAAGCAAAAGCAAAGATGAAATAATGTAATTGGGAAGATATAGTAATAGAAATGATTAAACATAAATACTTCTTAGTCTACAAATTATGTTTATTTTTCCTAGTTAACTATCAGGTCATTTGAAATTTTTAGGCACAAGTCAATACAACCCTTTTCAATATCAACAATTTCAAGATGCATGATAAAGCATAAAGTTTGTTATTTTAATGAAACAACTTTAATTTTTTAACACTTGACCACCAACTAGGCAACTGCCTCATGACCATCAACCACCTTGGTTATGGAGCGGGAACCCAAGGCATGGTTACCTAGTTAGACAAAGCAAGAGCTCTAGCATTACCTAGTAGTCACACAGACAATAAGATATATTCCGTAATCTCTTTTGCATATCAAGCACACATAAAATTCAACCTAACAAACATAGAGACTTACAAAGAAGGAATAGCATGAGGGCAAAGGACCAATAGAAGAACGGTTTATTTTACTTATTAATCCAGCCATATCCTTAAACCAGATGTAGAATGCTAAGTTAGAATACAAATAAAATGGAGTAAATAATTTCGTATCTCACTGGGTGATAATTAAATGGAAAATCACATATAAAGCCTTGCGTAAAAGCCCTAAATGTGTGGCACAGGTACCATCTCATACATACAACAACCCGATCACAGCGTGCACTTAGCCATAAACAATCAAGACCCATAAATATCACTCAGACATTATGAAAACACATACTCTGTAGACCGGGACATCGATTTGAAGTCATATGAATATCTCAAGAAGTGCAGACACATGTAATTGGGAGTTCCAACCACCTGGGTAATGTAGGTTGGAAACAAATAGGTGAGCATGTCTCATCAGAAATTTACCAAGTCCATGAACATCAACAGGACAAGCACAGGAAAATTTTAACTTGTATAAGAAATATCTACCCACTCTAAGTTCTAAAACAACTTGGTTGGTGATTTTTAGATGTTCTGATTCTTTAAGTTAAACTTTTTTATTTCACAAAAAATAAAATTACTAGGCACAACATTTCAGCATTATAAAATTAAAACTATGATAACAACCAAACATAACCATATCTTAAATTTGTACAAAAATATGTAGCATATAAGAGCTTTCATTATTTTAAAGCAACCAAGGAACCCAGGAGCAAAGGATTAGAGAAACATTCAAACATACCAATAGTAAGATAGCAAATGCTATGGATCATACTGCTTACGAGGTTAATGGGATGAAGATGCCTTGTCAGTTTATTAAATTTTATAATGTTATAGGTAATAAGAAGCAAATTATCATGCAGATACATAAAGATGATGTGTAGGGCTGCACCATTATTAGGTTATTGCACTTATTTACCAAAATCATCTAATGAAATTTTGGGCAAGAATATTGGTGAAGCCCAAAAAAATGAAGAAAGGGTTATTAAACCTGGATTCATGTAAGGAAGATTGACTTATGCACAATTCTTTGAATCAAGAATAACATATCAATGGTGATGAATACCTTCATATGGTCTTTAATTGATTAAGATAAAGCATAATTTCCTTGATACAGTATGGTGACTTTCAGGGAGAGAAGAATTACCTAATAAATATTAACTTGATAAACCATATGTACTATGAAGGGCAAACAATCATGAGAATGGAGAAGAAACACGTGAATCTCCAATCTTGATAGTCTTATATCAGGATTAGCATTAAGCTCCTATGTTTTTCTTTCACATGATTGTGCTATAGACACATATAATAAGACCAGGTTATGTTGAGAATACAATGTGAAAATGATCAAGTCTCAGTTAATGAAACAATTAGGGATAGAACCCAACAGAGGCATTTAGAATCTCTATGTATCAAGTAAATAGCACAAACTAAATGTAGGATACTATATTTAGCAAAATAAGATGTAGAAAGAGGAAGTAGTTAAGATTGCAGAAAAATTGATTACAAGGAGTCCACCATATCATATAGCTTTGGTACACCTAATAAAGAAGAGGCCAAAGAGGCATCAATAGATTTAGAGTATGAAGTGTATGGAGAGTTTTAGTGTGTATGCAATAAACATCTAAATCTAGAAGTGAACATCTGCCCATGCCTTGTGGCAGAGAATGTTTGAGCAATTACAAAACATGTTTATGAAACAAGAATGAATGATTGTTGAAATATATGGATGAAATGCAAGACATGAAACTGGAGAACTAGGAAACAAAGGCATTTGTAAGAAGCTGTAGATGCACCAACAAGGTCAGACGGGAAGATGTTGCAAGGCCAAAACCCCAAAAGAGGGCATGGATTGATTTGTAGCGAGGGAAAACCTCTCTTTAGATAAGCTTTTTATGAGAGTAATGTTAAGCAACAAAAAGTTATAGAAAAGGAACAACTCGATGTTGTAGATGAAAGTATGGGTTACAAGCCCTGAATGTGGAAACTAGAAATAAATAAACTTGCAAGAAGTTGGATTCAACACCAAGAAGAGACAAGATGGGAAAAGGTGCAGCAGGGCCAAAACCCAAAAAGAGGGCATGAACTGATATATAGTGAGGAAGATATCTCTATACATGTGTAATGAGTTATGAAACCAGATTCATGCAACCTCCAGTACATAGTTCAGAATAGCAAGCTGAACACTGAAAGATGTAGAAAAGCTAAAAATAGGAGAAAAAATCTTTCTTTATATTAATACCAGTAAATCTCATTACCATTCATTGAAAGATCATTACAATTCCCAAAAAACTATAAATATCCAATCATCCCTACTAGAGCATCATAGATACCATGACACACCTCACTCGTGTGTATGACTTTATTAATCGAGCTTTAGTCTTACATATAGATATTGGGAGTTCTCAATCATCTTTCATTTATCGTTTTATCCTCAACAAAGATATGATCTTCCACTAAATGAAGCAAATGACTAAATAAATAAAGATATCTTATTAAAGAGAGCATAGCATGAAATAAATTGTGTTATAAAAGAGAGAGAATATCAACACTGAAAAGTAAAGTGAAAATTGTGAAAATCGATAAAAAAGACACTGAAAAGTGAAATTTGTGATTCGAACATAAAACACGTACTGAAGAAGCTAAGTCATCAGCCTTCAGTGTTTTGGCAAGTCTAAAATCCCCTAGTACAAGCAAGACATGAAAGAGATAAATCAATAAATAGAATTTAGCTGATAGATTCTCAAATGGATTTAAAATGGGGGGAAATCAACAAGAAACAACATGATAGTTGATCAAGTCCTAAAATGTAAAATTTTCATCAACTCACTGACAGTGATTTAGATTGACTCACCGAGGCGGACATCCTTATCTTTGGTGAGAAAGATGTTGGAACACTGCCAAGAGGGCTAAAAAGTGAGTCTTATAGTCTTGAGTGATAAAACAAGACTAAATAAGCACGTATCTACATACTTTAAGATCTCGGGCGTAGAACATATAACTCAATGCGACATTCAAATGCCCACACACTGCGCCGAATCCATTTTGCAAAGTTTCCAAAGTGGTCACAATATTGACATAGTCATAACCAAAGGAATCTCTCTTCTTCTTCCGTTGCTTCTCATACGACCGCAAACAAATTTAGAAGTGGACAAGAAAAGCAGTTAAACACACCCAAAAAAACAAGATAACTGGCATCTCCAAGCCATTATCAAACTACCTCACTATATTTTGGGAGAATCAAATTTCCTAATATGGAAGCAATATACTCTCGTGAAAGTGAGGCACTATTCGTTTTTTCATCAATTCTGCCTTATTAAAGGTAACAAAAAAAAAAAAAAACTGTGGAAAATGTAAATGTAAACCTAATGTCTATAATTATAATCACATAAATGAAGCTTTAAAAGTCCTTGGCGGTTTTTTTTTTTTCTTTAAAACAAACTCACATGTCTCCTCCTTTCACATCCAAAGGATAATACAAACATAGCAACCCCGCATTCCAACATAAAGCTTTCTCGATTCAAGATAAAGGTCACATTTGGCGCCTAAAAATCATCACAAAACCGTAATTTCGAGGACCAACCTTCTACCCATGCTTCCTTAAATCTAACAATGGTGTTGGATTCGCAATTGGAGCCATCTATACTCCAAATTCCCAAATGTAGGAGAAAGCAAACAAAATCAGCGATAGCAAGAACAATAAAATACAAAGGAAACTAGTACGTGAGGCATTCAGATGCATCAACATTTTAAATCAGCTCCTGAAACCCTGAAAGCAAAGCAAGAAAATAACTTCCAAAACACAAACCAAATAGGCGCTTTATTCAACTCTACCTCCGATGAGTAGATCTCCGCACCTCTCTCGTTTATTGGGCAATGATCTTCTTCTAATACATACCAAAATCGAACCACTCGATCACTCCAAAACCAAACCATCTCATTACAAAACTCAACCAAAAATCCAAAGATTGCGGCCAAGGAAAAAATAAAATCATAAAAATACTTCTTCTTCTCCAATTTGTGATTCACAATAATGGCAGCTCCGAACGCTCCGCGGCCAATCTGCTCCATGATCTCGTACTGATCCATTCGAGACTCCATGACACCGGATCCACAAAAAACCAACAAGATCAATGCGGAACCAAAAAAACAAACCCAATTTCTACATCACATCATCTTCCACTTAATTTAGAAAAAAACAACATCAATTTCCCTCCTAAATTACAAATTACAATGAATGCCTCCCAAAGGAGCTCATTTGAAATTGGAGCTTGATCACCAAAACAGCAAAAGGAGCCACTCTTTCTCCCTTCTTCTACGTCTCTCCTAAACAAAGCGTTTTTGGAAAAACGTGTTTTTGGGGAACTATTTTTTGGTTTTTATTGGTTTTTTTGGTTTCTGTCTCTTTTATATGGTTTAGCTTTTTTTGAATGGAAAAATGGGAAGTTAATAAGTGTTTGGGTGTAAAAATGTGTTTTCCACTTCCATTACGCCTTTTTCTCATGTTTTCTGTCTATTTTGTTCTAAATGGGTGTTTTTAAGAAACCTTCTCCTGTCCTTTTTACCTTCTCATCATTATTCACCAATGTTTTGAAAACCGGAGTGGATCCGATCTGTCATTGTCGACCGGCCACAAAATCGGTTCGATTCAATGCAAAATACTGATTGTGAATGAACTGGATGAGAACCGTTTGAACTGACGGTCAAACCGGATGAATCGACCGCTTCGAACCGAGCGTCATTCCTAACATTTTTGTTAAATGACGCGCTTTGATGTTTACATCGAAAATACGCTGCTTTGCTTGGGATTAGAAGACTGTAACAAAAGGAAAATTCAATCAAATATTATAGGTTCGTGGATTCGAATATGAAATGGGGAAGTTACAAGGAAACCACTATACCACTGTGCGGCCATTGTTATTATTTTAAATATTAACAAAATTATATATTACTATAAATTAAGTATATATTTATATAAATAAGTTTTTTTCCATTTTTAATATGATTTCATATTTAAACATTATACATATTTTCAAAATAAAATTTAAAATACTTTATTTATATAAAAAGTAATAAATAACATTTTAAAATTATTAATTATATATTTTAAAGTTTAAATAAAATATAAATAATATATTTATTACGCCACTCAGCTCTTGGGCCACAAGGCTCGATCGCCAAATTAATTAATGAACCATGAACCTAATTTTTTCGCCGCCACTCATTCGCTTTAAACATTATTTACATTAAATGAACTCGATACAAATTTGAGAAGAGTTACAGTAAGCTCGAGCTTTTAATCGATAGATCTAGATTCTTATCATTTTTTGGAGTAAGATTCATAAAAAAATGTTAAAATATTCCGATCCAATTACTAAAATGCTCGACCTTTTTTCAGTCAAAACCTATAAATTTTCCTAAATTATGAAATAATATATTATTTTCAAAAAACAAAATTTGAGAATTTTTTTATAAGTATACAATTTTATTCCACAAGATTTGTTCTTATATATTCTCACATTATCCCTAACTAATTGGGTTACGCCTTATTGACAATTAAGAACACTTTAATAAATATTTTAATTATATTTAAAAAAATAAGAGATTTATATTTAAATAGTATTTTGAAGGAGAAGAGCAAAGAGAATCTTACTCTAGTAACAACAAGAAAGAAAATGGAGGGTCTCCGTAGGTGGTAAAGAAAGAACCGAGAGAGAGAGAGAGATGTTGCTTTGTTTGGTTTGGTGTTTAAACGACGCTAGACGCGCTGCTTCGAGAGACGAACTAAGTAAAAGTGGTAATTGGAAATGGAGTAAGGAGACGAACTGAGGAGAATGGAATGGTTTCTTTGTTTTTGTGAGACAGGTGAGAGAAGAGTAGGTGATTGAATGTAAGTTTCAAGTATAACAGAGAAGGAAACGATGTTGTTTCTGTTTAAGAACCTAACGACGGACACAATCCCTAGCTAAATTGCTAGGGATAAATCACTTGCTAGACATATAGAGCTAAAAAAATTTTCAGGCATACTTAACGACGGATACCATCCCTAGCTAAATAGCTAGGGAATTATCCCTTGCTAAATCAATAAATTTGAAAAATAATTTGAGAGTAAATTATAGTGACTTAGATTATTCTCATATTTAGCTAGGGAAAATCCCTAGCTAAATAGAAAAAGTAAAACATAAGCATTTCCTAAAAAGCCTTAACGACTAATATCCTCTTAACTAAATAAATAGGACGATCCCTAGCTAAATACATAATTTCCTAAATGAGAAGAATTTTGAGGGTAAGAATAGCGACGGATTAAATCTCTAGCTATTTAGCTAGGGACAAATCCTTAGCTAAATGCATACATTTTGCGGAAATACAAATTTAAGGGTACCCATATATTTTCCCTAGTATTTTAGCTAGGGACCAACTCTAGCTAAATATATAAAACAAAACAAAAAATTATTAGCTATAGACTTAACGACTAGGACACTATCCCTATCCAAATAGCTAGTGGAAAACTTCTTAGCCAATGCATACAATCAAGTATAACAAGGATGATTGTCCCTAGCTATTTTAGCTAGGGATCAATCCCTAACTAAATATATAAAACGAAACAAAAAATAAATTGGTATAGACTTAACGACGGACATAATCCCTAGCTAAATAGCTAGGGAAAAATCTCTAGCTAAATGTATACATATTAGCAATTTAAGGGCACCAATAGTGACGGATTTGGTCCCTAGCTAAATATATAAAACAAAACAAAAAATAATTCGGTATAAACTTAACGACGGAAACAATCCTTAGCTAAATAGCTAGGGAAAAATCCCTAGCTAAATGCATATATTTTGTGAAAATAACAATTTAAGGGCACCAATAGCGACGGATTTTGCCCTAGCTATTTTAGCTAGGACTATCCTACTAAATAGATAAATCAAAACAAAAATATTTTATAGACTTAACGACTGACGCTTATCCCTAGCTAAATAGCTAGGAAAACTTTAGCTAAATGCATACATTTTGTGAACAACAAATTTAAGGCAATATTAGCTTACTCTAATTTTTTCCCTAGCTATACATATAAAATTGTAAAATATTTTCAGATCATGATTTAGCGACGGATTTGTTCTCTAGCTAATTAGCTAGGGAAAATCCGTCTCTAAAGTTGTTGCTAAATTTGCCGCCAATATTTACGCCAAAATCAACGACAATATTAGCGAGGGACTTTGTCCATCGCAAATTTTCGATCCTAATCATTACAACTGGCCGCAAATTGTCATTAATTTTAATAAAAAATTCTTGCTATTTCGTTGGCACTTTGTAAATTAGCTTAGGATACTTCTAGCCACTCGTAGCTAATCCGATAATTTCTTGTAGTATAAAAATAGAGTTTAAAATGGAAAAGGTGAAATTCTAAATTTGATTTATTATCTAAAGTTTTGTCGTCTAGCTAAGGTCCAAAAAAGGAAAAATATATTTGATAATCTTTTAGATATTTCATTTCTTGAAAATAGAGTTTAAAAATGGAAAAAGTTAAAATTTAAATTTTATGTTATTATCTAAAGTTTTGGCATCTAGCAAAAGTCCAAAGAAGGAAAAAAATCAAAACCCTAATCCATTCCAAAGAGTCTTACTAAACATATTTAGTATGATAGTGCATAATACAAAGATGGTGCAAGGGGAGGAACAATTATTCGTTTGAGTAGTGGGGAAGAAAACCTCTTTGCAATCAACACCCTAGTTTCTCTTATGGGAGAAAAGGGAGAAATCAACCTCTTTGGAATCCAAACCTTAGTTTCTCTCTTGAGGAGGAGAGGGGAGAAATCAACCTCTTTGCAATCCAAACCCTAGTTTGTCTCTTATAGGGAGAGATGGGAAAAATTAACACTTTGTGATCCAAACCCATTTTTCTCCTTTGTGGGAAGAGAGGGGAGAAATCAACCTCTTTGCATCCAAAACCCTGGTTTCTCTCTTGAGAGAGGAGATGGGAGAAATCAAACTCCTTGCAATCCAAACCCTAATTTCTCTCTCATGGGAAGAGAGAGGATAAATCAACCTCTTCGCAATCCAAACCCTAGTTTCTCTTTTGTGCCATCTTCTCATAAAAGAGATGTGACACCACACTTAGGCTCCGTTTGACAACTCACAACCCGAAAATTATGCTCCTAGGGTCGCCTGCACTCTAAGTCTTGCATCGACTAAGGATTAACTACCCATGGACACCGAAGTTACTTCAAAGATCATCGATACGTCCCTTCACCGGATCTATCTGCTCATATTTAAATCTAAAATATGAAAAGAAAATGAATAATTACAATCCGTAGGGGTCCGATCACAACCTACTTACCTTAATTACATACCCGACTATTTATACAATAGTCCAAAATAATTTTATAAAAAACTTTATACAAAACACTTACAAAAAATGTTACTCTGTGTGCCACATGTCTACCTTTCAGAATCACGACCTCAATATAGTCTGTCTTCTTGTACACCCTTGTAAATTTAAAAGGGGTCCCACGATGGGGGGGAGCAATGCCCAGTAGAAAATTTCTCCTACAAGGGCTACTCCCTACCTAAATGCACATGGAATTGCATACATACATCAAACCACATTCCATATAGAAAATGTAATCCTATATGGAATATTTCATGTCATGCATGAGATAAGACTACTCATGCCCATCACTCGAGTCCTGACCGACTCCCTCACACATGCAAATGTCAAGTGTGAAAACTAGTCATTGGTGTTTCACCCAATGACTTAACCCATTGGACAACCCTCCAATATTTATTTAATTTCATCAAATCCCGTGTGTTTTTGTGGGTAACGAATTTTCGGGATCTCACCGTAGGCTTCGCATGCCTTCCGACACTTTCGCGAACTTTCATCGCTGGATACATATGTCTAATTAAGAATAAAATTTGGGTTTTTCACCCTGGGGGGGAATCTACCCCATCTTGCTTCACCCAACACACGTATATTTATTTATTTTAATGTTATGCAATCGTGAGTCTCAATTTTGGTCGTCGTCCTATTTCCGAGCTCACCACATATTCACCAAGAATGGTGAATAACCAATACAATGCACACACACCCGACTAGACACGATGTCCCATGCATATGAAATGCGAATATGCCATTTCATGCCATATCATGTTACATGCATGATGAGAGCTACATGCAATATTACCAAAACATGGATAATTATATTTTCTACATATAATTCGCATCCATCAAAAGAGCATGTATCAACGTGACCTTTTCACACACAGCATGTTATTCAATCAAGCAACAACACACAAAGTGGTCCCAATCTCGTGCACTCCATAAATACAGGCACCTCTCATCCCTTCATTGCCATGAATACTTTGCCCCATTAACAACGAATCACTATGACACCAAAACACCCAACAAAACCCGAAGACATTAGTCCCATGATCAAAACCAAACCTCAACACAGTCCGGGACTGTCCAAAACCAGTCCCAAAAATTTCCAATATTCAGTCCCAAAATCTTGGGACTAAATCACATGGCCCCGAAGAAAACCTATGCCATTAAATGGATTTTAGGCTAAAAATAATCAAAGGCAAGAAAATCTCACCTCTCGGCTCACGAACTCCCAAATTTTCAACCCACGTAGCCCTCGTTGCGCTTGACCGACTTACCTCTTGTTCGAAGAAAACCGACTACCGATTCAGAGATCTTAGAGAGAAGCCGAAACCCCTTTCCCCTTTCTCTCTCTCATTCTCTCTTCTCGCTGTTTCTCTCCCTTCCTCTTTCTTTCTTTTCTTCCCTTTTTCTTTTCTTATCCACCCGAACTCCTTTTTGTTTGCTCCTATCATCATTTCCTTTTCATTTTCCATTTTCTCTTTTCTTTCATTTTCTCCTCTCTTTCTTTTTCCCTTTTCTGTTCCCTTTTTGCTTCTCCTACCCGTATTGATAAAAAAAGTGGGGGAAACTTCCCCCCACTTTCCTCCTTAACCATTTGTCATCTCCACAATTTTTCTTAATTTTCTTGATTTTTTTTTCTTTTACTTTTATTTCCCTCTTTTGACACTTGGCTCAATGTGAGCCATTAACATAAGTGCACCACATGGCTCATGCCATGTGTCACTCCCCTAGGGTGCCATGTGGCATCCATATGCTCATGTCATGTGTCACTCGACACCCGGTGTCTCGAAAAATGTGAAATTCTGACTATCTCGGAATCTGATGAAATTCGACTGGGCAACTAGATTTTATGACGACCAATCTGAAGTCCGCTTTCACATCCGAGATCTTGAAACTTACAGCTTCCAACCAATTACCGCTTACCCGCCAAAACCGAATTTTTCCCTGGCATTACATTCTTCTCAGCGCACTTCGCCTCGAAATTCACATACTAAAGACACAAACACATGCATGTAGTAATATTCTAGTGCCAAATATTAAACCATGCACCCTCATCCTCAAATAGGAAACGATAGGTGGCCCGCAGATCGTCCTGTTCCCAAGTCAGCCTCCACCCTGTCGCCACAACACTTTCACTAGCCGCACGATCTTGCGTCACAAAACCTGATCCCGGCTATCCAAGATACGCACTGGTCCCTCCTCGAAGGTCCCATCAGTATCAATAGTAATCTCTCCCCAATCCACTACATGAGCTGGATCTAAAATATACTCTCCGTGTAATGAGACGTGGAACACTTACGGACACCCGACATAAAATTGGTGGTAGCGCCAACCGATATGCAAATGTGCCCATCCTCTCGAGTACCTCGAAGGGCCCAATATACCTCAGCGCTAGCTTCCCTCGCTTGCCTAATCTGACCATTGCTCTTTTAGGCATCACCTTCAAGAAGACGTGATCACACACCTCGAACTCTAGAGGTCGACACCGACTGTCGGCGTAGCTTTTCTGTCTACTCTGAGCCGTAAGAAGGAACTTTCGAATCAAATTCACCTTCTCATAGGTTTCTCTAATCAGATCTAAACCAATGATGGAAGTCTCTCCCACCTCTGTCCAACAAATCGGGGATCGACATGGCCTCCCATATAAGGCCTCATAGGGTGCCATCTGTATACTTGCTTGATAACCGCCGCATAGCAACTCCACTCGCGGTAAGTGCTCCTCCCAAACACCCTTAAGATCCAAGACGAGCTCGTAGCATGTCCTAAAATTTGTATGGTCTCTCTATGATCGACCATCCGCTCATAATGAAACGCAAAGGCTCATCGTCAACTATGTCTCGGCTCGAAACTCTTCCAAAAGTGTGTCGTAAACTCGATCCCTTGGTTTAATACTATGGACACCGACATATGCCATGCAGCCTGGACAATCTCTCGAATATACACCCAAGAATTCCTCGGGCGTGAAGGCCATCCGTGACCGCCGTAAAATGTGCTAACTTAGTGAGCCGGTCCACTATCACCCATGCCGCTTCATGACACCATTAGTATTCTTCGAAGTTCGGTCACAAAGTCCATCGCGGACGTGCACCCACTTCTACTCCACTAAATTTAATGGTCAAGTAGCCCCGTTGGCTTCCTCGATGTCACTTTTGACCTGACACGGAGACATCGTGAGAACAAAATATCCAATGTGGTCGCCATTCCGCCTCCAGCACATCAAGGACTGAGATCTCAAGACATCTTCGTGCCACCTGATGCATTAAAATCGAGTAAGTGGAACCCCGAGGATCTCCCTTTTCTCGACGACTAGCTTGAAACCAAGGATCATCCCTTATATCAAGACTACCATCTCGTGTGGATGGCCCAAATTTTCACCTATACCTAATCAGACTCGGGTCCCCGAGAAGACTATATCTCTATGCCCTGCCCTTTGGGATTCAATCACCCTACCTGGGCAGGGTCGCGAGCTAACAACCCATAACGCTCCCGAGCCCGGTCACCGTACCTTGGCGCCTAAACTATCCCACGTAGCCTCGAGCATCTTCCACTCGAAGCCGCCACTAAGCTAGTACGCCTCGTGACTTTCGACCGAAAGTGCATGTTTAACAATTGCCTTACCAGGATGGTAATGTAAAGTGAAGTCATAATCCTCCAAATACTCCATCCATCTACGTTGCCTCATGTTGAGGTCCCGCTGTGTGAAAATATATTTCATACTCTTATGGTCTTAAAATACGTCAAACTGCTCACCATACCAGTAGTGGTGCCAAATCTTTAAGGCAAGACAATGGCTGCTAACTCCAGGTCATGTGGAGGGTAATTTCGCCTCATGATTTTTAGCTGAACTATGTTACAACCCTCCCGACGCATCAAGACACATCCTACTCCGTCCCTGTAGGCATCACAAAGACACCGCGGTACCTCTATCCCTATTCAGACTACGGAATAGAGCCGGGAAGTATGCCTTCTTTTCAACTCTTGGAATGCCTTCTCACATAGGTCAGTCCACTCAAACTTAACCCCATTCCAGGTCAATCTAGGCCATAAAAGCCGCAATGAGAAATCCTCAATGAACCTCTTGTAGCACCCGCTGGGGCCCCAAGAACCGGCAGATCTTAAAGACTGACTTCGGCCTCTCCCAACTCATAACAGCCTCAACCTTCTTTGGGTCTACTAACACACCTGAAGCCAACACGATGTGTCCCAAGAATTTCACCTCGGTAAGCCAAAATTCACATTTTCTGAACTTGGCATACAACCGATGGTCCTTGAGTGCTTAGAGAACAATCCACCAATGATCCTCATGCTCGTCCTCTGACTAGGAGTAGATCAAAATGTCGTC
This sequence comes from Tetrastigma voinierianum, assembly GCA_016808115.1. Classification (NCBI taxonomy): domain Eukaryota; kingdom Viridiplantae; phylum Streptophyta; class Magnoliopsida; order Vitales; family Vitaceae; genus Tetrastigma; species Tetrastigma voinierianum. The sequence continues at coordinate 74,551 of JAEQBH010000895.1, read as the reverse complement.
AACAAAGACCATAACAAATTGATCTGAGTAGGGTTGGAATACCCTATGCATAAGATCCATGAATGTTGTAGGCGATTCAACCCTGGGCGGTATCGCTGTGAACTCAAATGCCCATACCACGTCCCAACGTCAATGTTTGTGTGATATCGCCTCCTTTAACTCGAATCGATGATAACTGATGCGAAGGTTTATCTTGGAGTAGACTCGCGCCCCTTTCAGCTGATCAAAAAAATCATCAATCCTCGGCAATGGATATCGATTCTTGACTGTAACCCTATTCATCTGTTTATAATCAATGCACAATTAAAGAGTCTTTTCCTTCTTCTTAGCAAACAGAACTGGAGCGCCCCAAGGTGAAGTGCTCGATCAAATAAAACCCTTGTCCAACAATTCTTGTAGTTGGACCTTGAGTTCCTACAACTCAACCGATGCCATTCTATGAGGAGTCATAGAAATGGGTGACGTACCAAGGTGTAACTCAATGAAAGTCCACATCCCTGTGCGAGGTAATCTCAAGAGTTTATCCTGAAGACATCCTCATAGTCGGGGAACCACACCCGAGGTAGACCCAAATCTTGTCTCACCTCATCCTCTAGGGTAAGGCTTGCTAGCCAACCCATCAACTGTTCACTCCACCAGGAGTTGTGCACGGTCTGAGGTAAAGCATCATGCTTCTCCCCCTGAAAAGTCACATGGATACCGTCTGTTTATAGGCAGTAATCCTCCTATTATCACAATCAATAACGACCTAGAGTGCCTTCAACCAATCCATCCAAAGAATGACATCAAAATCTGATATGTCCATTACCCGAAGGTCCACCGTGAGCAGAATCCCTAAGATCTCTAACTCACAATCCCTTCATATCTAATCAATCCTCACCCTAGTCCGTAGGGGAGAACTCACATGTAACGGCTCTTCCAAGGTCTCTACATCTAAGCCCAAAACATCCACACTAGATGTAGCAACAAAAGAATGCGATGCACCAGAATCAAACAATATCTTTGCCCATAAACGAGATAATAGAAACATACCCTGTATCACCGACTGATCAACTGGTTCGGTCTGTGGTGTGATGGTGTAGACACATCCCTGGGTCCTTGAAGTCTCGGCACATGAGCTTTGTCCTCGACCTCGACCTAAACCCTGACCTCTATGGCCTATCTGCGTAGCAGAAGGTGCCTGTGTAACACCTTGAGACTGGTATTGGTCCCTCTAGGCCACACTGGGGAGAAAAGGAACAAATCAGAGTCCGCGCCGTCCTAATCGATGATTTGGATCAGGGTGTCCCGTGATCCGGATCCTTGCCTCTATAGTAATCTCGCCTCATGTCCGAGCCAAGGGCACTGCGGGTGAAATGATATCATCGGGTCCCGACTGAATTAGAAGCCTTGATTCGATAGCCGCGACCTTGTCCTTAAGGTCCTCGGGCATAACAATCTTCTGTTTCTTTCTTGAACTAGAAGAAGGTTGATCCTCCTTTCTCTTGCCACTAGTACTCGCATCTCAGATACTCCATGCATCCTCTATCTCTCTCTCTATGGCCATAGTCGTCCTGACCATAAAGTCCATGTCTTGTAGGAGAAATCCTACAGTCTTGCCCCGGATGGACAACTTCAGGCCATCCTCAAATTTCCTTACCTTGGCCATATCTGTGGCCACATTGTCATCCCCAAAACATGCCAATTCAATGAACTTGGCTACGTACTTGAGCATAGTCATACTTCCTTGCTTCAACTCAAGGAACTCCCTGGCTTTTGCATGCCTAGCAAATGCCGGGAAAAACTTACCCATGAAGAGTTCTCTGAACTCTCCCCATGTCATCGTCTCAGGATCCCTCGAGGCTCTAACCCAAACCCACCATATCTTGGACTCACCCTCTAGCCGAAATGTGGCTGGCCTGATCCTCATAGCATTAGAGGTAATCTCCATAGCCTCCAAAATCCTCTCAACCTGTCGGAACCAATGATTAGCTACCATCGATCCCCCCGATAAAATGCCTGAGGATGATGTGCTATAAACTCCGTCGAGGTTACTTGATCCTCCCTGACCCCTAGCTTCACTAGCCTATGCAATGGCAAGAAGACCCATGCGGCCTCTACAGCGCCTGGTCAAAGTCAGCGATGGTCACTTACCGCCCCCATGGACGAATTCCTCTCTTACGGCTCCACGTCGACTCCGCCATCTACACAAGTTAAGATAGCAATTTGAGATTCTCTCTTTTCATTTATCACATTAGTGTTGCATAATGCCAAACACTAATAAATAATCATTCCTACGTAATCATGCTTACTCGTTTTTCGAACCCCTAAGGTTACGTTTGCTAACCCTAGTGTTCTTCAATTTCTATACACATTCTATCATGCATATATTCACACAACCAAAATACATCTCCCGTGGTACATGTTAGAACACCAAAGCAATCAATGCACATAATGCCGCGTCTACACCCATACCCACTAATCCTAGGTATTTTGGACACCTAACTCTTGATACTCAGCTATGACAAGACAATATCCGAAAACATTGGTAGATACCCCCACCTAAGCTCCTAGGTAATCGTTAACCTGAGATCTGATACCAAGCTATGACGCCCCAATTTTCAGGGGTCTCGTTGACAACCCGTCAACCCTTAAAATTTATGTCTTAGGTCATCTTACACATAAGTCTTGGTACGGGACAAGTACCAACTACCCATGGACACTGAGTTACTCGGCACCACTTCCATACGTCCCTTCACTGGGACCCATTCATTCATATTCAAATCTAAAATATGAAAATAAAATGAATAATTATACCTGGTAGTGGGTCCGATCACTAACCCTCTTACCATAATTACATACCTAACTATTTATACAATAGTCCAAAAGAATTTTATAAAATCCTTATAAAAACACTTTACAAAAATGTTACCAAGGCCACATGTCGGCCCCTTCGCAAATCATGGCCTCGCCTGAGCACCGTCTTCCCGTACACTCCACCGGTGTTGTCCCACGACGGGTGAGAAATGCCCTCAGAGAAAAAATTCTCCCACAAGGGCTCCCACCTAAATGCACATGAAATGGCATACATACATCAAACAACATTCTATACAGAAAATGCAATCCTATTTGGAATATTTCATGTCATGCATGAGATGAGACTCCTCATGCCCATAACCCAAGTCCTGATCGACTCCCTCACACATGCAAATGCCATAGAAACCAAACATTATGTTTTACCCAATGACTTAACCCATTGGACAACCCTCCAATATTTATTTAATTTACCAAATCCCGTGTGTTTTTGTGGGTAGCTTAATTTCGGTCTCAATTTGTGCTTCGCGACGCCTCGACACTTTCGCGAATTTTCATCGCTTAGATACATATGTTCAATCCAAGAAAATTTGGTCGTCTTGGGGAATCTACCCATCTTGCTTCACCTAATGTGACGATATATTTATTTATTTTAATGTTATGCAACTGTGAGTCTCAATTTTGGACGTCGTCCCATTTCCAAGCTCACCACATATTCACCAAGAATGGTGAATAACCAATACCATGCACACACACCCGACTCGACGCGAAGTCCCGTGCATATGAAATGCGAATATGCCATTTCATGTCATATCATGTTACATGCATAATGAGAGCTATATGCAACATTACCAAAACATGGATAATTATATTTTCTATATATAATTCACATCCATCAAAAGAGCATATATCAACATGATCTTTTCACACACAACATGTTATTCAATCAAGCAAATACATAAAAGTATCTAATCTCGACCTATAAATATGTGGCACCTTCAAACTTCATTGCCATGAATAATTTTTGTTCCATTGGTCAACGAATCACTGTGACACCAAAACACCCAACAAAACCCAAAGACATCAGTCCCGGGATCAAAACCAAACCTCAACACAGTCCGGGACTGTCCAGAACTAGTCCCAAAAATTTCCAATATTTAGTCCCAAAATCTTGGGACTAAATCACATGGCCCTGAAGAAAACCTATGCCATTAAATGGATTTTAGGCTAAAAATAATCGAAGTAGGAAAATTCCCACTGGGGTTTGACTAAACTCCCAAATTTTGGTACCTAATGTAGCCTCGCTATGGGCTGACCGACTTTACTTTGCTCCGAAGAAAACCGACGGCCCGATTAGATCTTATAGCTAAAACCCCTTTTCCCTTTCTCTTTCTCTTCCATTGCCCTCTCTACCTTCCTCTTTCTTTATTTTCCTTTTCTTTCTTATCCACCCGAACTCCTTTTGTTTGCTCCTATCATCATTTCATTTTCTTTCTTTCATTTCTCTCTCTTTCTTTCTTTCTTCCCTTTTGCTTCCTCCTACCCATTGATAAAAAAGCTATGAACTTCCTACTTTCCTCCTTAACCACTTGTCATCTCCACAAATTTTCTTAATTTTCTTGATTTTTTTTCTTTTCCTTTTATTTCCCTATTTTGACACTTGGCTCAATGTGTTTCATTCATATGCACCCACATGGCCTATGCCATGTCACTCCCTGGGTTCCATGTGGCATCCACATGCTCATGCCATGTGTCACCCGATACCCGGCGTCTCGAAAAACATGAAATTTCGACTATCTCATAATCTGACGAAATTCGATGGGGTAACTAGATTTCGTGAGAAGAATTCAACGGTGAAGTCCGTTTCGTCATCTACGATCTAGAAATTTTCCATTTTTCAACTGAAATTACCGTTTTATCTTTGCCCAAAAAACTGAATTTTTCTAGGGTTTTACAAGAGAAACTAGGGTTTGGATTGCAAGGAGGTTCATTTCTCCCCTCTCCTTCCACGGAAGAGAAACTAGGGTTTGGATCACAAAGAGGTTGATTTTTCCTTTTCCTCCCACAAGGGACAAGTTAGGGTTTGGATTTCAAAGAGATTTCTTTCTCCCCTCTCCCCCCCAATAGAGAAACTAGGGTTGGGATTCCAAAGAGGTTGATTTCTCCCCTCTCCTCACACAAGAGGGAAACTAGGTTCGGATTGCAAAGAGGTTTTTTTACCCATAACTCAAACAAAGAAACGTGCCTCCTACTTGCTATGTATTATGCATTATCATACTAAGTATATGTAGTAAGACTCTTTGGAAAAGATTAAGGTTTTGATGGGTTTTTTTTCCTTCTGTGAACTTTAGCTAGACGCCAAAACATTAGATAATAACATCAAATTTAAATTTTCACTTTTTCCATTTATAAGTCTATTTTCAAGAAAAGAAATATCTAAAAAGATTATCCAAATATATTTTCAATTTTCCAACTTTATTTTGAGAAAAGAAATATCTAAATATATTTTTAGAACTTTGAAAATGATAAAAAAAAAAAAAAAAAGGTCTAAACAAACTAGGCATTATTTTCTAATAAAATAAAATAAAACATTTTCCAAGCAAAAGTTTATGTTCTCATTCAAATCTAGAAGTCGTTTCAAACACATTTTGCAATTCTTATATGGGATTATATATAAATAAATAAAGAACAAGGGTACAAAAATAACCTTGGAAACAATGTTTATGATTATTCTACCCAAGATAATTAAAATAAGTGAAGAACACTAAGAAAAAAATCTTACGAGATTCTATATACAAATGATAGAAAAAAAAATCCGAGGAGATTCTATATACAAATGATACAAAAAAATCCTTGGAGATTCTATATACAAATGATATAATTGTTTGAGATAATATTTTCTAGAAAAATATTCAACAATTTATCACCTAAGTTAGCGAATTTTACAACCCTCATATCAAGTCGAGGAATAAAAATCTATTCTACTTTGCTGGTCTTGTGTTTGAAATGACCGAGTAGGCTTTCTTTGTCAGAATATCAACCAACTAACATCTTTGTAGATTATAGGAAGTGTACAAATCAACCAACAAAATTTTAAGTTTCTCTTTATAAAATGTTGGTCCATTTCCATATGCTTAGTTCAATCATATTGCACAAAGGATTGTGTTTATACTGATACAATTTGTCATTGCATTAGAGTTTTATAGACTCGCTACTATGAATTATGTTTATTCTAAGAAGCTTACCTATTCATTGTGTCATAGCCTTTAAATCTACTTCTATACTAAATCACAATTTGATTTATATCGAATCGAATGATATTTATAAGACTAAAAACTCACATAGAATTTTTATTATATTTATATTTTGTGATTTTTATTTATAGTATACAATCGATCCAACTTGGAGAGTTTGCATTAGTCAAAATATGAACTAGGGATATACCAATATGTATATTCTTTGTTGGGTTGGTAGTTAACATTAGATGTAATTTAAGGACTGAAAAATGAGAGTGATACAAAGAAGTGGTACAATAGGAATAATCTTCTAAATCCACCCACCCATGACTAAGAATACCAAAAAATGAGAAAATAAAGAATACACATCCCTACAATACAAATGAACTTCAATATAATAGACTAAGGAAATATATGTCTTAGTTTCCCAAACAGTCGCCAAAGGTCAAATCATTTCTCAAGCTCAGATTTCAAACATTCAAAAAACAATTCATTCATTGCCAAAGAATAACATTCAAAAAATTAATTGAACCAAGAGAGCCAATCCATGTCATGATTTGTATTCTTGAAATATTTTATCACTTATAAGGTTACCAATGTAAGTATAATATTATCATCAAAACCATTTTTATTCATGGCCAACAGGTCTATGAGTAAACCACAGGTTCCATGCCTTTCTTTGTCTTGGTGTTTTTTATATGCCATGATCTAATGATCCAACAAGTCATCACAGATTATCAACTCATTGAAAAAAGACATAATGAATAAAACAATAGAAACTCAAAGAAACAACAAAACACCTGAGATCATTAATAGATAGTTTCATCCAGATGTTCCTTCCATAGAACTGTTAGTTCCATTTTGATTTTAATCTGAGAGTCAATAAAGTCCAAAGATCCAACCTGAGCTCTGATAGCAAAGATAAGATGTTAAAACAGCAACGCAAGCAAAGAAAACAAAGGAATCAAGCTAGTGATAACAACTCCATATTAATCACTCATTCCAAAGAAGTTTCCATGGTTAAACAAAGATCATATTTACCTCACCATGTTGTGGATGCGAACTAAAAGCCAAGAAGTCTCATCTGTTGCCTCTAAGACGCAACGGTACAACTGATATGTTTGAGAAATCCAAGTCTTCGTGCGGAAACAATCAGGCACAATTATTCTTTATGTTAAAGCGGAAGATCGGGCGTGTCGAGCAAAGATCAGTTATAGATTGTCAATCAATAAGTTCTTCTCATCCCCGGCGAGGCCCGCAGAAGATAACTGGCTACATGCTGGTCAAAGGTGCGCTGCCTAAGCACTCAACATACCATTCATACTCGCCAAGTATCAAGAAGATTAGTTAAAGAGAAGGGAGACTCCTATATAGATAGTTTGGGGAATCAAGATTACTGCCTCCCAATACAGAGAGGTCCTAACTGATGTACACTCGACCTTTAAGCCTTTAAACAGCGTTGAAGTTGATACCTTTAGTCTGAAGCACAATCTCCCCCTTTTTTCACCATGGTGGGGTGGATTGGATCCACCTCACCCCGAGAAAGTAGACTACTTACTCATGATGAGTACAGTACATGCCATGAATGAAAAGAAAGCAAAAAAGAAAGAAGAAAACGTGTTGAAATCTTCTATTAAAAGAAAAGGGAAGAATTCCCCAAAGTTACAAACTAAACTAAAGTTAGGAGAGATTGAACATTTTCTATTATTTGATCATCCACCCCTATTTATAATACATCTTTGGATGTTTGATTAATGCCTAAGGCAAGTTGTTTCTTATTACAAATTGAATCTGGAATATTAGAGCTAAAAAACTTGATATTCTCTGTTTGCTACAACTTTCGCACCACCAGTTAAATCATTGGAAAACGTAGGATCAGGTCAAGTAAGTGAGGAGACGGTGTGAAATTGCAGTTAGTGCGAAATCACACTTTTGTAGTGCAAAATGCTCCATTTTATTTTCTTTTCCTCCATCTTCTTACCCGATCATTCCTTCATGGTCCCAACTCGGTTGAATTGCTTCCATAAGCTTCCAAGCTCATGCAAAAGATATGATATTTCCTCTTTTCTTTGACCTCGCGATTCCAAAGAGCCGTAAAAATGCCTAAAAAGGCCATTATGCATACCTTTACCCAATAAACCCATTAGTAGCAGGTATTTGGGCTAACAACGAGCAAAGTCGGTAAAATGTTAGTTTCCAATACAAAAAGGCTTTTAGGAAAATTGAGTTTGTAAAAATGCCCTTTTTGATCGGTTATCATTCATCCTATAGTTAAGCACAAACTATGCAAAACTATCAGGTAAACTAGCCAAAATTTATTCTATACTCAACTCATGGTCCATCCCAAAACCAAACTGATCTAACCTCTCAATGTACCTGATAGGTGTGGATCTTATTAGCATTTATAGAGTGTTTTGCATGTATTTTTGTAACTTAAATGCTAGATTCACACCTATACTCCAAAAGATTGCACTAATCCCCATTTGCTTATGTTTTGAAGGAATAGAAAGTAAAGAAAGAAAAGAAGAGGGAAAAAATAGCAAGAAAGCAAAACTTGCCTAGAAGCATTGCTTCACCAAGGCGAAGAGAGACCTTCGTCGAGGCAAAGCTAAAGACTAAAGAAAGAGGAAGCCTCGGGTTTGCTAAGGAGAAGAAGACCTTTGCCGAGGCAAAGGCCTTCGCCAAGGCAAAGGGGGAACATCCTACAAGCACCACTCGCGGGTTCGCCAAGGCAAACCTATCCTTCACCAAGGCAAAGGAAGACAAGGCCAACTGAAGACACGTGGTTTCGCCAAGGCAAAGGACTCTTCACCTCGGCGAAGAATGTCGAGCTGGAGCAGAAAACGTCCCATTTTTTAGCCCATTTTGGAGCCCATTTTCCATTTCTATAAATGTATATGTTTGAGACTTTATTAGGGTTTGGTTTTTGAGAGGGGAACACCCTCCTTAGGGTTTCTCCTCTCTTCTTCTTGAATCACTTAGGATTTTTTATTTTCTTTAGTTTTACTTTGTTTTCGAAGCTGATTTTGAAGAGCTAGCTACTAGAGGGTCTCTTGTAGTTATGGTGTAGAGTTTGAGACTAATTTTATATCTCCCTTGTTTTGTATCTCTAAACTCTACTCTACTTTTCAATCTTTCAGCATTATATTTATCTTAAATATGATTTTGTTGGATTACTTGGTTGCAATGAGTAGCTGAACTTCCCTCTAAGGCTGATTGTGGAAGTTAATGTATGGTTTATATATTTTATGATGATTTTGTGAATTCATGCTTATGTGGATGTTATTTGGTGTAGTTCTTAGGATTATAATGGTTTTAACTAATTAATCCATACTGAGAGTTGGGTCTTCGATCCCCATACTAGGGCATCCATGGTGACACTAGGATTACGCCCTAAAATCTGGTCCCAGGTCTCTTAAGTTATGAATTAGTTAATTTAAATACTAATTAACCTAATCAAATAAGTTTAGAATCAATGCCTGGGTGACTAGATGGATGTCATTGTGAGTAGCACCATCTTGAAGATTACGTGGAGGATCAGAGACCGAGAGGATTGATCCGAGTGTAGTCTGAGTAGTCCTATTGTATAGACCGAGAGGTGACCAAAAGGATTCCCGAGGTAAAAACTACTTTAGAAAAGTATTGTATTTAATGACCTAGATGGACCAAAAGGAGAATAGGGAGTTGGAGTGAGAAATTGAGAGGAGACACAAAAGTGTAAACCTCAGACGATCTCCTTAGACAAACACAAGTATACTTTCACTAATCGACAATTCATGAATATAAATCATAATTGCATCAAAGAAGACAATCAGCCCTAGCATCATTTCCTAGAGCTTTTCCTTAAAATCAACCCATTTACTTGTGAATCTTTGAAAAAAAAAATTTAGATTTGTTTTGTTTTACTTTAGTTTTCTTTTAGATAATCACATTCCAAATCACCCTTCCACTCAAATAGTGAACAACTTCACTAGCCGAGGTACTCATTCCTCGCTAAAACCACACTTTCCTTGTGGGATCGATATCTAAACTTGTTAGTTCACTGTATTACTTGTGTCACCCATGCATTTGAGGAAAATCGCAAACAAGTTTTTGGTGCCGTTGTCGGGGACTTAGTAGAGTATTTGGTAGCTATGCCAATTACTAAACAGTACTCATTAATCATTAGTGCATGCATTACTATAGATGTCCCCTCCTCCATCTTAGATCAAAAAAGCAGTTTGGAGACCTTAAACCTTTCAAATCTCACCTGCTTATCAAAGAGCTCCCTACGATGGTAGACTATGGAGTTTGCACCCACAGCTTCATGCTATTTTTGAAGCTCCAGAGACATAAATGCGATCATGATGCACATGGCAATCTCGCTGTCATCTAAGTAGTTCTAATATGTCCTATAATCTTCATCAGTGGCATCAACAACTGGAGATTGAAACAGTTGGCCATCAAGGACATAGGCTATTCTTTCAACCTTGAGAACTATTCTCACATTTCTTAGCCAATCCATGAAGTTGGTCCCGATCAATTTGTTAGCATCCATTAGTGATCGTAAGTTCTAGTTTAATTTCATTGTGAGATTCTAACAACCTAGATGTAGAAAGAGCATGTTAGATATGTACTTAAAATGCATGATTATTACGACTTGATAACTACGCATTATGGCTCCCATTATTTTATTATGAATCCATAGCCCTCACTATTGATCCGAGATAACCTATATAGAATTTCTCCTAGTGGGTCGATATCTAATATCACCATAATGACCTTGGGTTTACCTAACAAGCCTCCTTGGATCAAAAGGTAAGTATATGATCCATACCAATTGCAATCTCATGCAACTATCGAATCCATTGCTATCAACTGTTGATTTACGTGACTCATCGCTATCAACTCGCGGTGTACATCTAATGCAAGACCACTAACTACGTCTCTATCCATCATTAACCTTGGGTTTTCCCCAACAAGCTTATGAGTCTAGTTAAGGCCAACCCACTAATCATGAAATCTCATTTCCATGTATAGAATATATTCTTATAGGGAGGGCTTGGGTTTGCCATACAACCATAACTCTAGAAGAACTCCAGTTCACACCATATTAAGATAGTTACTCTAACTACATGGCATGATTATGGACATTCTAAACTAAATTCCTTGGGCCAAAAAGGGAACGACTAGGTCAAACCTAGGGATATGCATGATTATAACAACCCTTGAAAATGAAATCAAATTTACAATCTCCAAGGTCTTCTTTCTTGGCTCCTCCTCCATTCTTCTTTCTCCTTTACATCTCCACCAACTTATCCTAATGCTATGTAATCTAATTACATACATTTATAGAAGAATCTCAAGTTACATTTGAGGGGATTTAGATGAGAAGAGAAATACATGAGATAAAATAGAGAGAGGCAGGGACATACTGGCCCTAATTACCTAAAAAGAAGTAACCATGCAAATGCTCAATCACAATTGGGAAAAAGTCCATAATCATTCATCATGCCAACAGGCACCTTTAAACATGCATTTTTTAATGCAAAGCTTTGAGAGTAAAAGATAACGACATCCCAAGGTTCCAATTTCACTAAAATGGTTTCAACAATTGAAGCCAAAAACTGATTCAACTCTTGAATCAAAAACCCGATTCAACTCTTGAACCATAATTGCCAAAGGAGTTGCTTTTGTCCAAATTATCTTATAGGTAATTTCAACATGGTTTTGAAATCCATGATTCCAAAAATTTTAAAGCTGAATAGTTCAGTTTTAACTTGCACATTTCAATTTCAATCATATTAGAGAAGTGTGCTTGAGAAAGGTGTAAAACCGAAAGAGAAATTGACCAAAACAGGAGCTCTAGGTCTTCAAGTCTCCATAACTACAAGGGAAGAACAACTCTCTATGTCACATCGCGGTGTGAACTCCTCATGTCGGGATGTGACTCAATGTAGCACTCCACGTCATGACGTGGAGGCCCAAACGTTACGACGTGACCTTGGCTTAAGCCACTTGAAACTTCACAAGCGTCATGTCGCTACTATGTATTTTAAGGTGGTTTGAAGATGAAGTTTTTGTCATTCTCGGGTTATTTAGAGCTTCGCCAATGTGGTATAAGCTCACCCTCTACACTTTCGGGCCACTAGAACCTTGTGATGTTCTCTTTATTTAATTTGAACACCTTTATGGTGATGGTCCTTTGTAGTTTCTCCATGTGGTTTAATTTCCTCATAATTTGTTCATTAAACTGAGTTTCTATTTCGCATATGAACCCGCCTCACTATTTTGCATAGAGCATTCATGGAGGATTCAAGAGATACATCAAAAGGTGCAGTAGATGCTGAGCTCTCTACTTCAGCACTTTGCCTCACCTCAAGTCCGGTGAGGCTCAGCTATGTCTTCTTATGCGTAACTCTCATCAGGTTAGATAATACCATGACAGAAGGGAGTTCCATGGCTTCTTTAGCGTTTTTTTTAAAAAGACTACCCCCATTAAAGGAGTCAGCCAATTTCTTCATTCTAGTAGTCATTCCCCAATAGAAGTAATCTAGGAGAGGTTTAAGGTTGTGACCGTGGTTTGGGTGGGCATTGATGAGTATCCTAAATACTTGCTTTATTCCTATGTTTTACTTATATTTTTAGTATTTTTTATGTTGAATAAGTGTCCTAATGCTCTAATTGTTAACCTTTATAATTAGGTTAACCATTTGGTAGAATTATACAAAAAATGAGAAAAAAGGGAAGAAAAATCAACAAATTCCCCATATAACAAGCAACGCCACTGGTTCGTCACGATGAGCATCACCCTCATTGCGACGAAGGCACTCTTCATCGCAATGCACTTGAAGAATTGAAAGATGCTCGCTACGGGTTCATCGCAACAAAGAGACGGTATATGAGCAACATACTCACGGGTTCATCGCGACAAAGTGTCGAGCCCAACAGCGGAAATAACCCGATTTTGACCTAATTAGAGAGGGCTTATAAAAGGAGAGTCATGGAGGACAACAAAAGGGAGTTCGAAGGGAAGAGAGTGAGTACTTAGCCCGAGACTGATCTAGTGAGAAACCACGGTCATCCCACTCTTGAACCATTTTAGCACTTCGGGACCACAGAGGAGGCTTGGTAGCTGTTCTTCAAGATTTAGGGGAAGAACATGGCGATTTGGAGGAAGAAGACTAAGGACTCATCAGCTTTCATCATTAGAGTTTCTTCTTTCCTATCTCTCATGTTTTATCTTAATTTTGGGATGTACCAAACCTTTGTTATGTTTTAATTTCTTAATTTATGGTTTTGGTTGTATTTTAGACATGAAGCTTATATCTAATTGTTAGATTTTCGTTTTCTATTGTTTCTTATGAATGCACCTCTATTGATTCATACTTAGTTTTGTTTACATATTAATTTCTAGCTAATCTCAATATGATGAGTGGTTCCTTGCGAGATCTAAGAAGGGAGTAAGGAATTAGACATAGGTGAATCAACCTAATTAGCCTGGTAGTGTAGAAATTATCTGTAATTAGGAGGCGTGTGAGATTCTTGGGTCTTAAAGCATCTCTAATGCTTAGGGTTGAGCTGAGAAGCAAGAAACCTAATATTAGTTGGTTGATTATTCGACCTCGAGAGAGGCTTATAATTAAATTAGGCAAGAGTCGCCTTGGAAAGCTTTTTCAAGAGACAATAGGATGAAATTCTAGCTTAGACATAATAGGATTGCCCAACTGCACCAAATACCCTAGGATCTTATCATCTCTTGGTATCCCTTAGTTGCATAGTTCATTAGTTCGATTAAGCTTAGTTTAGTTTAGGTTAAATTATGTTTTGATCTCATATTAACCATTTTGATATTAGATAGGTATTTTAATTTTGGTATTTAGCATCCCCATTTTCCCTGTGGATCGATCTCTATACATCTAGTACACTGTATTACTTGACAAGTATATACTTGCGCAAATAGGCATTTATTACATATTTTACTACACATTTTATATACAATCACGCCATACGCCTATCAAGTTTTTGGCGCCGTTGCCTGGGACTAACAAGTCTTTGGTGCTACGCTAAACACTTATCAGGCATCCAAGAATGCCATGAATCTTCCCCATTAAGCATGGAAAATTTCCCTTTTTTTAGTGGTCATACAAAAAATTTGTTCAAGGAGGAGATTTTGATGCTCTTGCAAAACGACCTCCTTGTCTTTATCAAGATCAGATGATGAGTTGCTTGGACCACCTTTCTCCATGTGCATACGCCCTTCGTCATTCTGCACTTATTAAATCCACTGTGACTTATCATACGAAAGCACAAAACTAAAAGCGTAAGAGCTGTTAAACTAAAAGTGTGGATAGTCCTAAAAAAGAAAATAAAACATAAATTAAGTAAAAATCATAAAGATATAAAGAAATTAAAATTCAAATTAATTAAAAGAAGGTAACTCATCCTTGGCAAATAACCATTATGGTCCAAATAGGTTATCGAAAGGTTATATTTGAGACGAGGGGAAGCACAAAAATTTATAAAACTTAAAACCAACCTTGGGTAGCTTGCAGCTATTGTAGGTATAGTGGCTCTAGGGTTGTCCACTTGGATGAGTTTTCCTCTCTTAGTTTTGTAATCTTAGATCCTAATTACTCTAATTAGATTGCTTTATTGAACTGAAATTAAAATAGAAAATTAAAGTGTTGGTTTTTTATTGCTTTCAAAAGGGATGATTGTTGATTTTTAGAGAAAATATTATAAAGAAGATCTCGGACTTTGGATTCACTCGAATCTGGCCTCACCAAGGTGATTCAAAGGGGAGTTTCATTATTCTCTGTCGTCTACCTAAGAAATCAACTTGTAGATGATCCCCTAAACTTCGCCTAGGTTCCTCTTGCAAGATATAATTGAAGTATAAATTCTAGGTGTATAGTAAAGTAGTCCATACTTGATTTTAGAGGTGTCTAGCTGGTTCTCAACTTAACCCTCTAGTGGTTTTCAGACAAAAGACCTTTAGGCCTCTAAACAATGTTGAAAACGTTACTTTTGGATTAAAGTGTGGGGGCACCTCACCTGGAGAAAGAAGACTACTCACTCATGGTAATCTTGAACACACCATAAAATAGAAAGAAAGCAAAAAAGAAAAAGAAAAAAGAAAGTCACGTTGAAAGCTTTATTAGAAGAAAAGGAAAGAATTCCTCCAAAATTACAACTATTAAATATTCTATATTAAAAGAGAAGTTCTTTTTTCTTTGATCCTCCCATCTCTATTTATAATGCATCTCTAGAGATTACTTCGTGCCCAATTACAATTATTTTTCTATTACAAATCAAATTTTGAAGATTGGAACTCAAAACTTGCTATTTTCTGTCTACCGTAACTTTCGCACCAAATCTTTGTGACAGAGCAAAATTTCGCACCGACTGCCTAAGATAGTGTGAAATCATCAGACCAAGTCACTTAAGTGAGGAGATAGTGCTAAATTTCGCACCAACTGCGAAGTCAGTGTGAAATCGCACGTTTGTAGGGCAAAATGCTCTAGAATGGCTTTAACTCCTCCCTCTTCTTGTCCGATCATTCCTTCATGGTTCCAACTCCACTAAATTGCTTTCACGGGCTTCCAAGCTCGCATAAAAGATCTGAGATATTTTTATTACTTTGACCTCATGATTCCAAAGAGCTATAAAAACTTCCTAAAAAGCCATTATGCATAACTTTACTCAATAAAACCATTAGTAGCGGGTTTTGGGGCAAACAACTCACATAATCGGGTAAATATGAGTTTTCAATACAAAAGGGTTTTAAAATAGGAAAATTAAGTATGTAAAAATGCCTTTTTTTATCGGTTATCAGTTCTCAATTTGTTTTATTTGAGGTCAATCAAAAGAGTGAGTTTGAAGAATGCATTTCCACTATAGAACCTCGTCTATTTTTTAAATCTAAAAACATCACTCAATCGAATTCCTTTTAGAAATTTCTATTGAGACTTTGGGTGAGCTTGCCTTTGATCACTATACCATTGTTAGTAAATACCCCAAACTCGGGGTCTTTTTTTCTTTTTTCTTTTTTTTTTCTATTTTGGGTCCCACTAGACTAGAAACCAAAATTTGGAAACCCCAGAACAAAGGTCCGCGAATAGTTGCTCAACAACGCACACCACAATGCACTATTAGCCATCGGTGGAGAAGCTCCGTCGCGCCAGAATCCGTCATGACGTAACAACTTATCAGACGCTTATGTTTTATCGCGCTCATGCCTACGCTCGTCGCGACACGCTATTCTTATCACAACAGTTTACCGCTAGCATTGTCCGCTTCGTCAGGATACGTATGAGCCCGCTGCAAATACGGATCTCCTTACTGGGCGACCGAATCCTTTGTCGCGACCTAAATTTTCGCCGCCATACCTAGTTTCCACAACCTACACACCTCTTTGTTGCGATAAGGAAAAGTCCTATCGTGACATAAATTTCCTAGCTGTCGTTGTCCTCTGTTGCGACACAAAAGAACTCTATCATGACATGAGGTTTTCTTCAGCCATCTCTCGTCGCGACTTAAAAGCCTATGGGAAGCACTGAAAATCCTCTAGTTAAGACAACCTTCGCCAGACACTAATGTCATGACACTAAACCTTCTACTGGCTCCATGCTCTATCGTAACATGGAATCGCCAACTAATAGCTCCTTCGCTACACAACGCATGCCCTATTGCGACATAAAATCTCTTCTCGCTACCAAGGTTACTAGGAACAATCCGCCGTGACACTTTTGTCCCCGGTCACAACGTGAGAAACCCCATCAGGGCATAAAACATATTCGCGACCTAGAAACCTTTCGCCTGACGATTTTCCTCGTCAGCACAAGAAGTTCCGCGACACGAATCTCGCGGCGACTAAACCCGTCACGGCACTCGCCGCTACGCGCGCTTCCAAGACCTTGTCGCAATAAAGAGAACCATGTCAAGCATCAGCCTATCGCTAAACTTAAGAACTATGTCGTGACACAAGGAACCCCGTCAGCGATTATCAAAGATTCAATAATAACTCCTGCCGAGACTAGGAAACCCCCCTGGCCGATCAAGCATGCAAGAAATCTGCTTAGCCTTCCCCGTACCTCCACCCTCTCTTAACTATGCGAATTCACTAATGCCACTTATATATATCTATTATGCAAAGTAAAGATTTCAAATTCGGAAACTTTTCTAGCACTTTAATAAATAGATCCAAAAAGAAGCTTTTTATGACAAAACTTCTCTTGTACACATACAAAACTAGTTATTCTATCCAATATTACGTAATCCGGTAAAATGTCACAGATCTAGCCTCCTTCCTTACTAATTTGGTCTCAGATGAGTTCCTTCACCTGATGGACCTTGGGATTTAGATTCCCCTCGGGTGGGGCCTCCTAATGCAAGGGTTCCTCGACTCCCACCTCCTTCTCAAGGGTAAAATCTGAAAATGGTCATATGTAGGGGGTGAGCACGAAGCTCTGTAGGAAAATCCTCCTAAGCTCAAACAAGGTTTAGAAAGTATGTTACTGGTCTCATTTTTCTTTAATATAATATAGACATACGATTTGACATAAACAAAGGACATTTCAAACAGTATCTCAGTTTATAAAATAAAACAAGAAATGAATAAACGAAAGAATCATAAAGAAATAATAACCGTTTCACTCATAACAATTTCAATAATTGGGCAAGTATATACTTAACGGTAACCTCCACTTCTTCAAGGTTTTTGTCAATAAAGATACTTAAAAGTAACTTCCACCCTCTTAAGGTTTTCTTTGGTCGGTAGCATGCTTAAAAGTAACCTCCACCCCCTCCATGTTATCTTCGTTTCTCAAGCATCCTTACTTGGAACCTCTTGAAAAGGGAATTGAGCATCCTTAAAAGGAATCTCTTGAAAAGGGAATTGAGCATCCTTACAAGGAACCTCTCACCCATCATGGTAGTGTTTCCCAAGCATCCTTATCGAGAACCTCTTGAGATTGATGGAGCATCCTTACAAGGAACCTCTCACCCATCTTCATTCCAACAACCAAACAAGAACATATCCTACCAACAATCATCACCCATAACCAATGATTCCATAAATCCCCAATTTACAAGCAATTCTTCAAAATATCCACAAATCCATTATGAGGCAATTTCAATAAACAACTAGGAAAATACAAGAGATCGTAACCACGTTATTTTACTACTCAACACAAATCACTATGATTTAGAAATCAATCCCAAAGAACACATTCAAGAAGAAATTCCATCATTCTCAAATACTAGGATTTTTAAGACAAGAAAAGGATCATGGGTATTCAACCCTAACTTCGTCTGCTAATGTAATCATTGCAAAAGACTAAAAGAGAATGATTTGATATTGTAATATATCACATTACAGCCCAAACATACATATATAAATAATTTAGTCAATGTGTTTTAGAATGAGAGAAAACCCCTACCTTAAATCCTAAGTTTGTATGAAGATCTTGAACTTTGATATCGAATTTATCCTTAAATCTCTAATGATTTTTACTGTTCATGGGTTGTTTTGGTTTTCTCCAAAATTATGGTTTTGCCACTAAAATCTCCAATTTGATCTATATGACTACCCTAAGGTCTTTCGACGTTCCGGATTCATTTTTGATGTTATTTTAACCTAAAAACATTTATTTTTATGATTTATTTCAAAACTAAAAATTATAATAAATAAATAAATTTACACTCTAAACATTAAAATTACTACCCAAGGCACACCACGTACATATTCTTGGTCAATTTCGAAGAATTAATTGATTTGACTAAGGTATTTCTAGTATGTGTGGCCTATATGGTTGGAAAGGTATACAAGTTAGGGTTCTAATTAAAAAACTAAGTAAGGCCATTTGGACTTTCCAACAAAGAGTTATGATCAAATTGATGAAAGGGGTAGTTTGCCTAACCGCTTGTTCTTCTATACTTATTATTCTTATAATTTGATTTAGGATAAATAGTAGATGTTAAATGCAAACAGCTAATCGACGATTGTTGATAATTTAGACATGTGGGGGTTTACAATACCTCATCATTTAGAGATTATAAATGTTTTGGAATCCCAATTAGAAAATTGTGTTTACTTAAAATTGTTGCCATGTTTTCTCTTAACTAATTTCTAGCACCATTCTAAGCTCATATGTATTATTTTGTTTTTCTTTCATATGTCTTCCTTTGTTGAAGGACAAGCAAAGTGCTAAGTTTTAGGAGGGGGTGTTGAGTGTCTTAAACACTCAATTTATCATCATGTTCTTAATTAATTTTAATTTTTTTTGGTGATAATTATAAGTTTTTTAAAGCTCTAAAATCAAAATTTTATGTTTAGGACTTCCTTGGAGCCGAACAAAGGAAACTAGAGCGAAATCGGATCGAAAAAGAAGCAAAAGAGTAAAAAGGAACAATGTTGTGAATAGTGCCAATTATGTGAATAGTGCCATGCAGCTATGTACCAAAGAGCACTTTCAACCATGCTAAGGTGTGGAAAAGCTACACATCTGAGTAGGTATCGGGCCCTCAATCAACGCTTCCGAAAAATACTCCTAACAATTTATAACATGCTTGTATAAAATAAATTAAGTTAAATGGTAAAAACTCAAAATTATACTTGTTAGATAAATTTGGTAAAATAACAAATGAGGACCCAAGGGTCATATGGAGAAGTAATGCCAAATGAAAATGTGATAAAGTGTATTGAAAATGAAAGTGAAATGAAGCCTAAAATGCAAAAATGAGAAGAGGAATTGCTGGCTACGGAACAAGGCTTATGAAGGATTTGATTAAAGACCAAATATTGGTCTTGAGAGGCATTTTTGCACATTTGCAAAAAGAATGGGAGAGAAAGCAAATAGGGCTTTTCTTGCCAGAGAGATAAGGAAGATTAGTGGTCTTTGCCTGTGAAATCAAGGACTAAGGTGATCAAGAGGGAATAAGGAAGATTGTACACAGAATCAAAGATTTAAAGGTAAGGAATCAAAACCCTAACTTTCCTTAATGTTGTGTCTGGGTTTGAAAGAACCCTGGGTTGGTATAAAATGATGTTGATTGTTTATTTTACTGGCTGTTTCGTTGTTATATGGTTGTTTGATTGGTGTTGTAGAATTTTTAAGAAAAATGTTGTTTTTAGGGGAGATGCTGTCAAAATTTTCCAAAAAATATGTTTTTGTTTTGGCCATAACTTGGTCATTACTCATTCAAATTAAGTAATTCAAATTTCTGGGTAAACTAGACTTCTAGGAGAACAAATATCCCTGAAATAAGTGTATCCATATTTGAACCTCATTAGACCCAAAAATTCGTCAAAGCGAGGCTCTGTTTTCGGGTCAATCTGGTTCAGTTCTGATATGGTTTTGGTGTATTGGAATAGTTTTAGTATTTAGGCCATAAGTTGATTTTCACTTATCCAAATTGAGTGATTCAAAATTCTGGGTAAAATAGACTTTTAGGAAAACAAATCTCCTGAAATAAGTGTATCCAAATTTGGACCCCATTAGACCCAGAAATTCGTCAAAGTGAGGCTATGTTTTCAGGTCAATTCTAGTTTTGTATTGAAAATAGAATAGTCCCGGATGTTTAGGACACATCTGGAGCTTCTGTTCGACTGGATGATTCCAGTCAATAAAAATAGATTTATAGAGGAACAATGGACTTGAAGGAAGTTGGGTAAAATTTGACTCATTTGTTCCCAGAAAAATTTTACAAGTGAAGGTGTGTTGGGTAGAAAACTTCCTAACTAGAAACCTAAATCAACCAACTGATGATTGTTAATTGTATCGAATGTGGGTCATCAAGAGGAAAAGTCTAATACCCGAGATTATGAGGATTGGAATCATGCAACAAGCTTTTTGGTTTGTTCTTCTAATTTCTTTGTTTCCATTTTGCTTGTTCTCCATTCAATCTCTTCTTCTTTCAATTTTTACTTATCATTGCTCTAATATTGAAATGATTTTCAATAAACTACATATCGAGGTGTTTTAATTGATTTGAGGCAATTAATCGGTGGAAATGATTTGGATATGAAAATTTGCATGAGTATTGAAAAATGAATTATTTGTAAATATATATATATGTATGTATATGTATATACTATATTGTATTTTGCTATAAATGATTTGAACGTCCTTAATAGAATGTTAACCGCACCCGAAAGTTAAGGATAGATTGGTATACCTTAAGGATCAAATTAGCGTGTGATTACGAACGAACATAATGATGTGTTACCCGACCAGAAACAATGGGATGCGATCGGGCTATGCTCACGACTGATTTTAATAACCGGCCATCGCCTAACGAGACCGTGATGCGGTTATAAACAAAAATGTTTTTATAACCGCCCATAGGCCAACTGACTATGTCATGACCCGCTATCCTGCCACATCAAAACATTACTAAATTCGCTTAAGGGAAAATGATAAGAATATTTGTGAAATGCATGATTCAGAGCCAATGATTTATTGCATATGAAAAAGATGAATGATCAATGAACCGTAAATGAATGTATATGAAATGAATATATGTATTGTATTTGCATTAATCATTCAAAAAGATTCAAAAGCATAGTTTAGAAAAATTGCATGATTTGACTTAAACTGAAATGGAAGAGAGTACTATATAGAACTATTAAGCATGAAAATGCTTAGTGCTCGTTGCTTTTATCATCGCGCAGGTACCGAGTGAACAGGTACAAAGACGTAGACCACATTGAATTAGAGTCATCGTCAAAGTCACACGGAGCATAAGTAAAGCTCCATCACATGCATACATGAAATTATTCGACTCATTTTGTACAAACACTATTATGAAAATTGAACTCTGATTATGTTTTGTAAATATTTGGATATTGAAAACGACTAATAATGTCGCATTGTATAAAGGTGGAAAATAGACCAAATGAGCATGAAATTCAACACGAATGAAAAAAATTTTGTGATCAAAATGATGGGCCCTTATGTTAAAATGGTATTTATGTATATATTTTTTCATTGAGTATTTGAAATGTGTTTGGAAAAGTAATTGTATTTGGATAATTTGAAATGGTTCATAAAAAAAAATAAAAAAAAAAAGAGTGAGGACCGCATCCCCGAGTCCAAGTTCACCTCCCGTCAAGTCTGCCTGGGTACTACAAATGCTAGTCACTAACATGCATTTTGCTGATTTTTAGCTCATTTTGAACCCAAATTTAAGTGAGACTATAAAAGAAGACTTCTAGGATTTTGAAAGGAGGTTCCTTTGGGTGGAGACACCCTAGGGCTAGCTTGGAAGAAAGGAGAAACAAGAGAGGAGAGGAGAAGAAGAAGATTGAAAATTCCACCCTTATTCTAGTTTTCTTTCTCTTTCTCTATGACTCTCTTTCCATTTGTGTATATATTTGATTTTAGGATGTTTTAGGTTGTTTTTCTACTGCTATGATGTAACCTAACTATGAACAATTGATTAAAGGTTAGATTTTTCAATATTTTGATATTTGAATCCTTATATATTGAATGTTCTATTTGGTTTTTATTACTACCAAATACTTGGCCATTATTTTCATGTTCTAGCAATTGATTTGAGAGTAAGAAGTGAAATTTAATTGGGATTGTGAATAGAATGTCATGTAATTATCATAGGATAGAGAAGTCTACGAGTTACATGTGGTTTATTGGATTTTTTACCTTCAAGCATTCTTTAAATCTAGGATTTCTATGTCATTAAATTAGGTCAATCCCCTCCATTCTAATTGGTTTATGCAAAATCGTATCCCTAGTTTTTCTTTCTTGAGTCTTGAATCTTTGTTGATAGTTTAGGTTAATCTTTGCATGCTTGATTTCTTATTTTTATTTTCAACCTAGATTTTATTCATCCAAATAAAGTTAATGCTAGATTAGAATCGATACTTAATAACACAATCCTCCTAGGAACGATACTCAATTATCACTTTATTACTTGTTAAAGACGCATGCACTGGCGCATCATTAGGCATTCATTTTTACACACTCTCATTCTACCTAACACAATTCAGACGAGTTGGGGCCTTAGAAGCAAGATTGTACGAGAAAATGGAGGCTAAGAAAGGAATCTGGAGCAATTTGCACTGCATTCCCTATTTTCTCAATGCTCCCTTTGGCAATGTGAAATTTCGAAATGCTTCAAAACAAAACACCGCCCTTGGTGATTTCGCTACCAGAGGCAATTCAACATCATGATAGAATGCCTAGAAAATAAACTTTGAGAATCCTACCGAAGAAACTCTAATTTTGTTAAAAGAAAGAGAATTTCCATATTCTCTACGTGGAGCAAGATGGATGTGGAACTTAAGTTTTATCATCCCACTAAAATTTAGCTCATTCACTTGCAACCAAATATAGCCATCAATCTATTACTCATTTGGTCATTCAATTTTATTTAGGAAACTATTTGAGTTCGCATTATCCTCTGTCTTATAATCCCTATAAAACCCTAATTTATGAACTAATAAATATAAATTAAATAGAGGTAAACTATACTCTTAAAAAAAAGAAAAAAAAGAAAAACATAAATTTATTGAAATAGTATTACATAAGGCCAATATTGTGATGTTGAAAGCATAGTGGGAGTTTAGATATTGATAAACCATGAAAGATGTTGATAATTGGTTTAGAATGTTCTCTTAATTATAAAAAGAAGTGACAATTGAATTCATCTTGGACAAACATATATAAAGGAAAGGAGATTATCAAATTAGTATAGTACAAAATTTATGGGGAAAATGATTTTCATAGAAATAAACTATACTTTTATTTGTGCAGATACAAGCAAATAAAAAATCTTGCAAAGAAAGAAATATAATCATGAAAGCAGTTAGTCCTATTGGTTTTCATTTAAATGTTTGCATTAAAATCATTTGGCAATAGATGAAACTAACATCCTTTTAGTCATTTGAAAATTGTAAAAGTAAAAGAAATGAAATTCCAATGACTTAACTAGTATTTCAGGGAATGGGAAACTAAGACATATATGTTATTTCCCCTGGACCTACTATATTGAGCTTCATTAGTATTGTAGAGAGATCATCTTCTTTGTTTTTCTTTTTTTTCTTCATTTTTTTGCTATTCTTGGTGCATGGATGGGTGGTTTGAGGGTTAATCTATTGTACCTTTCTTTATATCGCTCTCATTTTTTAGTCCTTAAATTATAGTTGATGTTAAACACAAACCCACCAAACATTTATCTATTGTTAATAGCCCTTGTTCTTATTTCCACTAAAGCAAACTCTCTAAGTTAGTTGGATTATGTAAATCATAGTTCAAAGGAAAAAATACTGAGGTTCATGAAAATTCATATACTGTGTTTTAGGTAATATAGCTAACCTTGCATCTATAAAGTGCAAGAAGCAATCACGATAGGAAGGTTTAGTGTAGAAGTAGATTTAAAGGCTATATAGCACAATAAATAGGTGAGCTTCTTGGAATAAAATTAATTTAGAGTGACGAGCCTATGAAACTCTACTGCAATGACAAGTTAGCCATCAAACATGAACACAATCCTTCATGCAATATGACTAAACTAAGCATGTGGAAGTGGACCAACATTTTATAAAGAGAACCTCGAATGTGGGTTAGTTAATTTGTACACTTCCTATAATTTACAAAGATCTCGGTTGGTTGATATTCGACCGAGTAGCTTCATCAATCATTTCAAACCATCTTAAGCAAGTAGGAATGAAATATTTATTCCTCAACTCTAGATGAGTGTTGGAAATTTTGGCAACTGAAAAATTTGCCAACTTAGGTGATAGATTATTTTATATTTTTCCAGCACATATGAGTTCAAACAATTGTATCTTTTGTATATAGAATCTCCTAGGATTTTTCTTTCTTTTTTAGTGTAAAAAAATCGAATTTTTCTAAAAAATGGCAAAATGGTAAATTGTCAAAATTAGTACAGGTTGAAAACTTGGAAAATTTCTAGATCTCGGGATGAAAAATTAATTTCGTTGATCTGTGATCACTAAATCTAGTCACCCGCATTTAATTTCACAAATCTCGAGATAGTCTAATTTTCATGTTTTGGTTTTATGGGTGTCCAAAGGACTTTTTGCACAAGATTGTTTATGAAAATCCTGTTGAAAATGACTTGATTTAAGTTCACGATATAATTTGAATCCTGAAATGTAGACAAAATAAATTACGCCAGATCGATCCTCAACAAGTGTGACACATGGCATGACATGGGCTGGCCACATCCAACTTAAACTTAAGTTGGGGGATAAAAGATAAATTATGGGAAAAAGAGCCCATTTTCTCTCAGTTCTCGACGAGAGAGAAAGGAGAAAGATGAGAGCCAAGGCTTCCTCCTAAGACGCTGCATCCAATTGATCTGCGATTGTGGGGCTAAGAACGAAAGTTCATCGCATCGATAAGGGGTACGCTTGGGTACCTGAAAAGAGGGATTTCGCAAAAGATCCAAGAGGCAAGATTTCAAGAAATTTAAGTTATCAGATTTAGGAGGCTTCCTATCGATGTATCACGCCCTGCAGGCGATTCTTCCTACTCGCTTACTTTCCATCTGGGGCGTAGAAAATAGGGCTTTTCTAAGCATGCCTATTCATGGCTAAGAAAACCTGATTTTGCCTCGCTGATGTTTCTCACCTAGGCGAATTGAGTGTTTCTTCGCCTAGGCAAAGGTGTAAATCCTCCCACGAAATATTGCTACTTTACTTAAAAGAAGGGGTCTGCCTAGGTGTGGGCATGCAAGCCTCGACCAACCCGAGGACAGTGGAGATGGACTTTCTGGTCCGCATAGGCAAGGCGTTGCTTGCCTAGGCGAAGGTAGGCTATAGTTCAGTTAGCCTGCAAAATCGCTCGACGCCCGTTCGGGGTCGGTCTCGCGGGCCCGATTTAGATTATCGTGGCTTGCTCGGGGCAATTGTGTGACTTGTTTGAGTGTGTCATTGCTTGATTAAGTGTGACATGTTTTGGTGTCAATCAGGTCAATATACGACATGTGATTAATGACTAGGTAAACCGCCATGATATGGTTTCGACGTGAGTGAAGCAAGAATTAACAATGTAATGACCTATTCGATGCCAATATGAGTACCCAAATGTACTGACATGAGAATTAGTATGTGCTATGGCCATTACATGGCTTGCTTATGTGTCATCATGATCAGCTGCACGACATATTGAATGAATGTCATATATGCTTATAAGGATATGTTAATAATGAAATGATGTACGGAAGTCATATGCAAAGCATGTAATTATCCATGACACCGATAAGTAGTGATCAGGTTATCCATGTAGTACCCATTATGTATGGAGGCGATATGAACATGTAATGGAATTCAGATTACATATGCAAGGGACATCGACAACGGGGTGTGGGAGTGCATGACTGTAAATCGACACCGTATTCGTGTTTGATTTGCAGTCTTAAGCAATGGACAACATCCAATAGAGTCTCACTGCTTGAATAAATGGTAAAGAAAATATAATGTATCAAGAAGAAGGATAGATCCTCCTTAAAACCCACCAATTATAGTCAAACATAGTCCCAAATGGGATGAGTGCCATAGAAAGTAATGAGGCTCATGAGCCACAAAGGTATATCAAAATCTACTATCCGCAAAAAGGCACATGGTTTTGAATATAGAATGATCATTGTGATGTATCATCCAAAAAGCTTTTGATTTATAAACAAATGAAATTTGTTTTGAAAAATTATCATTAGATGTCATCCAAATGATCAGCTATCGCCACACGGGCTTTCAGCGTTGTGTGAGGGAGTCGGTGAGACTTCTGCTCATGGTACATGATGAGTCGTATCTCACTCATGGTACGCATGTAGGGATTCCATATAGAATTGGAATGTTCTTGTTGGAATGTGAATGCGGCGTCGTAGTGAACATCGTGACGCCGCACTAAAAGCGTATAGCCCTCAGGAGGAATTCTCTATCAGTAATGGCCACCTTATGGGAGAACCTTTCAAAAAGTGTGGTCAATTACCATGGATAGCTCTCGACGCAGGTCGCGGATCGTGGAAGAAGGCCTAATACGGCCTTGATCCTCGTAAAAGATTGAAACTATTCTATCAATGCTTCGTATGTATCAATTGTAATTAAATCTTTCGGGACTATCAGAGATATAGTCCGCATGTAATAATGGTAAAGAGGGTCGTGATCTGGACCTTATAGATCGTATTTAAGGTATTATCTCATATTTTAACTCAAATATGAATGAATGGAACCCATGAAGGATGTACTCAAAGGTATTTATAACCTGTCCATCACTATAATTGGTAACGATTCAAGACTAAGACTTAGTGCGCAATGACCTAAGGTAGAAATCTGTGAGGCTGACAACTAGTCAACTCTGCTCAGCGCTACATTTAGTGTAATTTCACTTATTTTATTCATCTAGGGTAAAAATCATAAGCATTGTTTCATGATTATTTTTGTACCTATTCTCTATATCAATATAGTCCCATATAGAATTGCGTAATGACGACAAAGGCTTCTAGATCTAAATGAGAATAGAAACTTTTGCTTGAAGAATATATTATTTTATTTTCTTAGAAAGTAGCTGGCCACTGTTTAGATTATTTTTTTTTCTATTAAAAAGAACTAAAAATTAGTTAGATAATATTTTTAGATATTTTTCTCTAAAAATAGAGTTTAAAAAGGAAAGGGTGAAATTTAAATTTGATGTTATTATCTAAAGTTTACCTGTCTAGCTAAGGTCCAGTGCTTGGAAAATATATTTGGATAATCTTTTAGATTATTTCATTCTGAAAAATAGAGTTTAAAATGGAAAAAGTTAAAATTTAGCCATGTTATCTAAAGCCTTGGCATCTAGCAAGAGTCCAAAGAGAGGAATCAAAACCTTATCCATTCCAAAGAGTCTTAATAAACATATTTATGATAGTGCACAATAAAAGATGAAAAGGAGGAACAATTATTGCTGAGCAAAGTGGGAGAAACCCTGCAATCAACACCCTAGTCTCTTACGGGAGAAAAGAGAGTGTGGGAATTCAAATCTAGTTTCTCACGAGGAGGGGAGGGAGATGACACCTTCTTTGTAATCCAAACTCCTAGTTTGTTTTCTTTTGTGTGGTGACAGCAACCAACCATTTTATGATCCAAACCCTATTTTCTCCTTTTTGATGAGATAGAGAAATTAAACTTTGTTCAAACCTAGTTTTTCATGAGAGATAGATACCATTTTCTTGTAACCAAACTCTTGGTTTCTTTGTTCTATCTTTCCCACAAGAGAGAAACCAGCTTGGATTGCAAAGAGGCTTGATTTCTCCCTCCTCCTCCTGGCGTAAGAGAAACCAGGCCTGGATCACAAAGAGGATGATTTTTCCTCCTCCGTACAAGAGACAAGCTAGGGTTTGGATTTCAAAGAGATTTACTTCTCCACTCTTCCCCCAAGAGAGAAACTACGGTTGGGATTTCAAAGAGGTTGATTTCTCCCCTCTCACACAAGAGAGAAACTAGGGTTTGGATTGCAAAGAGGTTTTTTTACCCATAACTCAAACAAAGAAACGTGCCTCCTGCTTGCTATGTATTATGCATTATCATACTAAGTATATGTAGTAAGACCTTTGAGTGATTGTTTGATGTTTTTTTTCCTTCTTTTAACTTTAGCTAGACTCCAAAACTTTAGATAATAACATCAAATTTAAATTTTCTCTTTTTCCATTTTAAAGTCTGTTTTCAAGAAAATAAATATTTAGAAAGATTATCCAAATATATTTTTTTTCTTCTTTGGACTTTGGCTAGATGACAAAACTTAAATTTGAAATTTAAAATTTCACCTTTTCAATTTTTATACTTTATTTTGAGAAAAGAAATATCTAAATATATTTTTAGACCTTATTTTTAGTTCTTTGAAAATGATAAAAAAAAAAATTAGTCTAAACAAACTGGGCATTATTTTCTAATAAAATAAAATAAAACATTTTCCAAGCAAAAGTTTATGTTCTTATTCAAATCTAGAAGCCTAAATGCATTCTACAATTTTATATAGATTATATATGATTATATAAAGAATAAGGGTACAAAATAACCTTGGAAACAATACCAGTTTATGATTATTCACCTAAGATAATTAAATAAGAATAAACACTAAGAAAAACCCAGAGATTCTATATACAAATGATAGAAAAAAACTTGAGATTCTATATACAAATGATATAATTGTTTAGATCATATTTTTAGAAAAATATTCGAACAATTTATCACCTAAGTTGGCTTAATTTTCCAACACTTATCTCAAGTTTATGAACAAAAAATTATTCCACTTGCTTAAGATGGTTTGAAATGACTTAGAAGCTTCTTTGTCAATATCAACTGAACTCACATCTTTTCAGAGAGATTATGAAGTGTACAAATCAACCAACAAAATTTTGAGTTTCTCTTTATAAAATGTTGGTCCACTTCCACATGCTTAGATCAATCATGTCGGTACCTAAAGATTGTATTTATGTTTGATGTATTAACTTAATACGTTTAGAGTTTATAGACTACAATGGAATTATGTTTATTCCAAGAAGCTCACCTATTCATCAGGTCTTAGCCTTTTAAATCTACTTCTGCGCTAAACCTTGTTATTTTAAATAATTGCTTTCTTACATTTTAGTCACGAGTTTAATGTAATAAAATCTGTTATATGAATTTTTCATGAACCTTGAGTATTTCGCCTTTAATTATGATGTACATATGTTAATTGATCCAATCTTGGTGAGCTGCACAATTAAATATGAACTAGGATATACCAATAAGATATATGCTTGGTTGTCAGAAGTTAACAATAAATAAGAGTAACATTCCCAATATACCCCTTAAATGCTTTGACATGTTGTGGTATTTATAGGCATAATTTTGAATATTTCAGAATTTAAATGCAAACATGAAATCAGAGAAACCTGAAAATGACACACAAGGACAAATTTGTAATTGGCAAACATAAGGGAAAGTTGGCAAGATAAGCAAAGAGCGTAAATAAATTAGAATATAGCATAAGTTGATTTGCAAAAATAAATAAATTTGAGGACTAAAGTGAAATAAATAGAAACTTAACCCAAAAAAATGGGTTTTTGGGAGCCAAACATGGCCTAAGGAGAAATCTTTGATTTAAGACAATTCTATTCCATTTTATAACAAACCAGAGAGAAGAAGAGAAGAGGGAAGAGAAGAAGAAGAGGAAGAGAATAGCAGCAAGAGCAAAAGGTATGGATCTTAGATTTTTGTATGGAAATTCAGAATTTTGTATGGGATTATGTATAATCGACCATGGTAGGGGATTTCTGGTTTTCAAACCTGGGTTGTTTTGTTGGGGATTTCATCTCAACCCTAGATTTCTTGAAAATGAAGTAAACCTAATGCAAGATGATATAAATCCTCCCTTTGAGGTTGGATTCATGGTTTAATTGCAAAGTAATGGAGTTGAGTTAGAACAAACCCTAACTAATCCTTGTGTTTGGTTTGTGTATGGGTTATGACCCATATTAGAGTTGTTTTCTGGGGAGCATCTATAAAGGTTTTTAAAGCAAAGATATGTATTGAAAGATGATTTGAGTAGAATTTGTGGGTTACAAGATGAATATGGAGTGGTTTTGAAGTGTGCATGATTATTGAGCTGATTTGGGTAGAAAAAAATATGGAAATGAGAAAAACCACTCTTTCTGTACGAGGTGGTACTTATTCAAACAGAGCGGGTATCGGGTACCATAAGTGTTTTGTCAACTGCTGGGACTCAAGTTTGTATTTGTACCCATAACTCTGGCCATTTTTATCCTATTTGAGTGATTCAAGTTGCTGGTTAAACTAGACTTCAAGGGAGAATAAAACATCCTAAATAGGTACTTCAAATTCGACTCTATTCGCTTAGAAATTCACTCAAAGGCCATGTTCAAGCCAATTTCTACTCATGCGCTTTTGGATCATAGAGAAGTCCAAATTGCTTAAGACATAACTCGAGTTTTATATGTTCGATTGGTGATTCCAATGAGAAGAACTCCTTAGCACCTTATCTTCAAAAGGAAGACAAAGAACTGTGGTTAGATATGGAGCTAAGACCCTTGAAAATGAGTATTTAAACTGACTACTGGGCATGAAAATGCCATAACTTGAGTTTCGATGATTCAATTGGAATGATTCCAATTTCTAAGCAAAGGGTGATTCATAAAGGAACAAGAATACATGAATGAGGTGTAATACATAAGGGTCATACTGTATAAGTATATGAAATGCCATATGGAACAAAAGGAAACATGAACCTCGAATATGAAATACATTATGACATGAACACATAATGTGGCTAAGAATGCCCCTATTATAAGATAGTGTTAATGAATCTCTATACTGGGGAATGCCTAAGACCAAGTATTAAATGACACTAGCACTTCACACGCATGTGAAGGCACGCTCGATCAAAGGTTTCGACACTCCCGCTTCAGGTTACTGGGCATTCCTCGCATCAGATCAATTTTGTGGTACTTATCGCGGCTTGTCCTTACCATTTCTTATTATTGGTCTAGACAATCCAACAGTTATATGATAAGACTCTGAAAGACATGAATATGGTAAAGATTTGAATGTACCTACGAGTACCTCAGATCTGCTCAGAGGCACTCACTTCAGTACTTTGTACAAGTAAAATCTCCGAGAAGACCTACTGGGTACTTTCGCACGCAATACAAGCATAAGATCCGAAATATAAGAACAAGTTTCATAATACAACATCTAAATACAAGAATGTTCAGAATACGCATGAGATCCGTAGAATACAAGTATATGCTCAGAAATACAAGTCTAAGATCCGAAATACAAGAATAAGCTCCGTAATACAAGTATAAGATCCGTAAGACAAGTATATGCTCTGTAATACAAGTATAAGTTCCGTAAGACAAGTATATGCTCCGTAATACAAGTATAAGACCCGTAATACAAGTATAAGATCCGAAATACAAGAATAAGCTCAGAATACGCGTTATAAT
This sequence comes from Tetrastigma voinierianum, assembly GCA_016808115.1. Taxonomy (NCBI): domain Eukaryota; kingdom Viridiplantae; phylum Streptophyta; class Magnoliopsida; order Vitales; family Vitaceae; genus Tetrastigma; species Tetrastigma voinierianum. The sequence continues at coordinate 42,569 of JAEQBH010000895.1, read as the reverse complement.
ATCCGTAGTCATGATATGTCTGGTGAAGATACATAAGATACCTAAGTACAAGTATAAGTTCCGTAGGTACCCACTGCACCTATAATCGTAACCCTCTAAGAGAGATCCGGATAAGTATTATGACGTGGTTCACAGATGTCCTTTCAGAGATCCTCGAACACGCATACGCCCCGATACAAGTACAAGTATGTGTCTGGGGAGAGTCAACAAGTAGTACTTACTGTGTACTTCCGTATAAGAATAAGTTCCAGAATATCTCCCGGTAGTACCTACTGGCACTCCAAACAAGTGTAACTCCCGTAGTACAAGCATAAGCCCCATGGTATAAGTATAAGCTTTGTAGTACCTAAGGCACCTCGTATACATAGCTCAGAACCCTACAGTAGATCCGAGGATGGAGAGGCACTCACGCAGAGGCGATTCAGATGCTTATTAAGCTCAGAATTCTACTGAAGATCCGAACAAGTATAAGGAGATAGGCGTATGAGACGGATATACCTCCGTCTACATATGTATAAGTCTCAGATCGCATACAAGGAAATCTATATAAGTACGCATCCTACGAGATAAGTATAAGTATATGTATAAGCCTCAGAACTCCTACGAGGAGATACATAAGTATGTGTCCTATGAGATAAGTATATGTGACCTATGGAGATCAACAAGAATAAGTCCGCTATATGTAAGATCTGAGTAAGTATAAGTTTGCTATAAGTATAAGTTCAGTACCGTAGACGAGAGATCTGAACAAGCATAAGTTTGTTACAAGGATAAGTATGTATGTAAATTTGTTATATGAATTCATGAAGATTCTAAGATCTGTTATTGTTATATGTTTATTATGATTCAGTATAAATGCATGTGTACCAGTATAAGTTATAAGATACGTTTCCCACTAAGCATAAATCTTAGCACGGGTTTTTAATCCGCAGGTAATAAAGGAGAAGACGCCCAAAACTTCCGTGATACCGCCGGGTCAAGACACTAGTAGTCACTACATGTAGGTTCCGCGCCCGACCAACAAAAGTACGCTTTTGTATATGTAAATGGGATTCACAGGATAGATTTTGATGGACACCAATTCCTGGGCAGGTTCTTTTGTATATGTAAATGATTTATGTTATTACAAAATTGTTTGTATACCCATGTATAAGTTCAAACAGAATAATAAAATGAGGAGTCCCAAGATATAGTCTCGCGCCTAACTTGGTTCGATCCATTCGGTCGCACTGGGAACCTGTGTGACAAATTAATTTAAGGATTGAAAAATGAGAGCGATACAAAGAAGGGTACAATAGAATAATCCTCAAACCACCCACCCATGCATTAAGAATACCAAAAAATGAAGAAAAATAAAGAAGATAATCTCCCTACAATACAAATGAACCTCAATATAATAGACTAGGGGAAATATATGCCTTAGTTTCCAATGCCCTCAAATACAAGTTAAGTGGTTGGAATTTCATTTCTTTTGCTTTTATGATTTTCAAATGAATAAAAAGGTGTTAGTTCCATCTAGTTGCCAAAGAATATTAATTCAAACAATTAAATGAAAACCAATAGGATTAACTATTGTCATGATTATATTTATTTCTTTGTAACATTTTTATTTACTTTTATCTACACAAATAAAAATATAGTTTATTACTACTAAAATCATTTTTGTTCATAAGTGTTGTAGTGTACTGATGAGTATCTTATATACTCATTTTATCTCCAAGTTTCAAGTTTCACTTAGTTTTTTAGTAGTTTTATGATATAAATAAGTGCTCTAATGATCTAAATGTTCTATTTTGTGATTAAATCAACCATTGGGCGAAGCAAAGAAATGAGCAAAAAATGAAGAGAAATCTCAGCAAAGTCATCATGCAGCTGCACCAAATATGTGATATTTTCGTCTGTATGATTTCCTTCCATAGATCCGTTATTAGTATGGATGCATTTTAGACTTTAAGACCTTTCCATAGAGTCTAAGATTGCCTAATTCAAAGCTCCTGGCGCAGCAAGATACAAAGATAAGGGATGTTGGGGTGGGAGCAATAGAAACAGTAAAATCGCCAGCGAAAGCAACTCACGCCGAGGTGAGATGTATCACGTTGTAGCTGAATCACTCACGTTGAGGCATGGTTTTTATGCAAGACTAGAACTTCACATTTCTCCATGCTACGTGGGATGTCAAACCCAAGAAGTTGTTAAGCCTACTTCACCGCTTCCTTCTTGACGAGGCATTAAAATACGCTTATGCGGCTTTAGAACCAAGTCTTCGAGGTGGAAAACACCCTAGGGGCATGCTTCTTGACGAAGAAGGGATATTGAAGAAAAATGAGGAAGATTGAAGAGGAGATTGGGCTTCCAACTAGTTTATTTCTTTCCCTCTTCATGTTTTCCCTCTTTTCTATGGTTGTATTTTCCCCTTTGATGAACTGATTTAGTTTTCTACGCTTTTAGATGTGGTTTATTTATGATTTATGTATTTGGGATTTGATTTACTTTCTATTTGATATTTGAATTATGTTTCTATTAAATGTTCTATTTGGCTCTTCATGCTTGTTGATGAATGATCATCATTAACATGATTTATGGTTCAATTTGAGATTTGAGAAGTGAGAGTTGAATTAGATCATCATTAGAACATTACAATTTGCCATTGACAAGAGATTCTCATGGGTTTTGTGTTGTAATTAACATTTCTCGGGTTTATTGCGCTCTTAGGACTTTGAGGGTGAGTAAAGATGCAAAATATCTAAGTTCTAAGAGTAGATTGTGGATTGTGAAGAGAGATTCAAATATGCATTAGTGAGGATAAATTGGATACTAATTGGGGATAAATTGGATCAAATGCATAATGACTAACTAAATGAAATCTAAACCCTAGGCTTTTTTCCATTTTTTTTCTTCACCTTTGTGTTAATCCAAATAAAGCCAGGAGTATTCTAATTTTGGTAATTAGTAACCTAATCCTTGTGAGATGATACTCATAATTTCATTATATTACTTGAGGTGACATATTCACTTGCCCACATATGCATACTATTTCATATAACACGCTCACGCTTATCATGTACTAATTTGATATTCTCCTTTCCTTTATATATGTAAGTCAAGATCAATTTCATTGTCACTTATTGTTTAAAGTGGTAAGAAGACCATTCTAAATAGATTATCAACCCCTTACATGGTTTATCAATATCTAAACCCCATTATGCTTTCAATATCACACTATTGGCCTTATGTTATACTATTTCAATACATTTGTGTTTTTTTTAAAAGTCTAATTTACCTCTATTTAATTAATATTTATTAGTTCATAAATTAAGGTTTGATAGGGGTTATAGGAGAGACGGGACAATGCTAACTCAAATAGTTTTCTAAATAAAATTGAAGGATCAAATGAGTAATAGATTGATGGCTATATTTGTTTGCTACTAATGAACTTAATTTAATTTTGGGATGCTAAAACTCTAAGTTCCACATCCATCTTGCTCCATAGAGAATATGGAAATTTCTTTTCTTTTTTTTTCACAAAAATAGAGTTCCTTTCCTTTCCTATGAAAGGGTGCGAAACTTCCACAAAATGCTCCCAAACCTCCATCTCTTCATCCAATCATGCTTCCAAGGCTTCAACTCAATCGAATCTTATCCTGGAGCTTCAAATCTTAAACTCGAGATCCCAAAATGTCCTCATTGATTGATCTCATGCAATCCTAGAGCCAAAAAACTACCTAAGCAGACCTATAAACACACCGGAACTCAAGAAAAACATTAGTTCAACGATAGACTTGACAATTTCAATAATTGGCAAAGTATGATAATTTAACACAACAAGGGTTTTACAAGAAAGTTTTTTAGTGAGTAAAAATGTCCCTTTTTTAGCTTTTATCAGTTTTAGGTTCTCAGCTTGGGTCTTTCAGGGTCCGGACAAGAAACGATCTTGGTTGTGCATAAAGGAGGAAGGATTCTTTTCAATAACAAGCCAATATACAAGTTGGACTTGCCAAGTACCAAGAAGACTTAGCCACTTACTCTAAGTGCCCCCAATTCGGTACCACACAACCTAAAGACATTCAAATAGAAATCGAACCTTACCTTCGTTTTTCAACAATATTCACCCCTTTCGATCATTATGGTGGGACTCTTGGATTCACAAAACTCTGAAATTGAAGGTTCTACTCACTCATGGTAGTCATGCAAACATCCATTGTCAATGAAGACATCAAGAACATCCACGAGAATTAAAGAAAAATATAACTTTTATTGAAAGCTTGAAGAACAAAGAAAATTCTCCAATGAACAAGTGATTTTCTCGATACATTTGTTTTTTTATCAATCCCCTAATAAGGAATGAAAACACATCTCTAGGCCATGTAAGCAAGTTACAATGATGCTAAATCAAAGATATACCTAATATAGGGCTATAGGATCTAATTTGGATAAAAAGTATTCCTTATTAGGACCTACTGCATGTCAGAGAAGTGCTCTAAAGGCAATCACCTTTAGAACTCATTGTACAACTTATATTCATTAATAAAACACATTCTCATTAATCTTGTAACGCCTTGAAAATACCCTAACAGTTTTATAACATGTTCAGGGTGTAAAATAAATTAAATTATATTTTTTCGGAGTTTAAATGGCTAAAAAGGAAAAAAATGATAAAAACCCGAAAATTTTATAGGAACCAAATAAATTTGATAAAAATGTCAAATGAGGACCTAAGGGTCATAAATGAATAATGTAGGTGCCAAAGTATAAATGAGATGAAATGAAGAGGAAATGAAAGTGAAATGAAGCCTTAAAATGAAAAAAAAAAAGAAAAAAAGAGAAATGATGAATTAGTGTGTAGCCAAACATGGCCTTAGTCATGTAATGGACAAAAGACCAATTTTGTCTGAATGTCGCAACCCACATTTTAGGCAAAGGGGAGAAGAGAGCTAGGCACACTACTAAGCATGAAGAAGATAAAACTCGTGATTTTCCTCCATAGGATCAAGGATTTAGGTGATCAAAAAAATAAAGAAGAAGAAAGAAAAAGATTGAAAGAGATTTGAGGTAAGTAAACCAAACCCTAACCCCCTTTTCTTGTGTTTGGGTTGGGGAAAACCCAAAATTTGGATAAAAGTGTTTTTATTGGTTGCTCTAAGTTGTTTTCGGTTGTTTGATTGGTTGTGGTCCTCAAATGAGGAATTTTTGTATAAAATAATGTTGGGTTTTTAGGGGAGATGCTGTCAAAATTTTCCAAAACCCATGTTTTTGTTTTTAGCCATAACTTGGCCATCAATCATCCAAATTGAGTGATTCAAATTTATGGGTAAACTAGACTTCTAGGAGAACAAATCTTCCTAAAATAAGTGTATTCAATCAGTCTCATTGCACCCTTAAATTCGCCAAAGTGAGGCCTGCTTTTGGGTCAATTATGGTTCACTCGATATGTTTTGTGTTCGGGAGTTTAAGATTTAGTCCTCCGAATTGAGTGATTCAAATTTCGATAAACTAGACTTCTAGGAAAACAAATCTTCCAAATAAGTGTATCCGGGGAATTGGACCCCATTCCTAGAAAATTTGTCAAAGCGAGGCCTGCTTTGGGTCAATTATGTTTAGTTTGATACACCCTTATGTTTGGAGTGCTGTAGATTTGTGCCATAACTTCTAGGCCATCACCCATCCGAATTGAGTAATTCAATTTTTTTGGTAAGACAAATCGCCTTGAAATAAGTGTATCCAAATTCTGCACTTCATTAAACCTTAAAATTGGCAAATGTAGGCATATCGATGCTTAAAAAGAATGATAAGAATGTCTAAGATGGAGAAATTGGGAAAAATGAAAGGAACAATGCAATCAAAGGACTCAAGTGTAAATAAGGCCCAAATAGGAAACCTTAGAATACCCAACTAATATATGATTGCTACTCATGGCGGATTAGGGCAACGAAGAGAAAAGCCCGAGTTAAGGTCAAGATTCCGAGAACATGAATCGAAGGACGACAATTTTTTTGGTTTGTTCTCCACTTCTCTCTCTATAATTCCAAAGTGTTTAAATGATTACAAAATGATTTAAATTGCTGAAATGATTTATAAGAAAAAGCATGTTGATTTGTTTTAATTGATTTGAGGCAATTAATTGTGAAATGATTTGCATATGAAAAATTGCATGAGTATTGAAATGAATTGTTTGTATAAATGTACATACTATATTCTATTTTGCTATGAATGATTTGAATGTCCTTAATAGAATTTTAATCGTTAAATTCGAGGTGAGGATAAATTGGTATACCAATAAGGGTCAAACTAGCAGTACTATGAACGAACGTAATGTAATGTCACTCCAATCCGTAGCCCAATGGGACAGTATTGGTAGTGTTCATCAAATGATTTTTAATAACCAATCAACACCCGTGCAGGTGATTCAGCGCTGGTGATTCCGCTATCCTAATGCGACCAAACATTAGCTAAATCGCTTAAGGCAAATTGATATGGAAATTTCAAAAGTGCATGATTTGTATTTTGAATGATTTATTGCATATGAAAGTGCATATTTGGATTGATCAATAAAATGTAAATGTGTGTATATGAAATGAATATATGTATTATATTGCATTGATCATTCAAAAAGGTTCAAAAGCATTGTTTAGAAAAATTGCATGATTTGTGTTAAACTGAAATGGAAGAGAGAACTATATAGAACCACTAAGCATGAAAATGCTTAGCGCGTTGCTTTTATCATCGCACAAGTACCGAGTGAACAGGTATGAAGACGTAGACCACAGTGAATCAGAGTCATCATCAAAGTCACACGGAGGATAAGTAAAGCTCCGTCACATGCATACATGAAATTATTCGACTCGTTTTATACAAACACTATTATGAAAATAGAACTTTGATTATGTTTGTAAATATTTCTGATATTGAAACTATAATAATGTCGTGATTGTATAAAGGTGGGAAATGGATCAAATGGGCATGAAATGTCACATCAAATGAAAAAAAGAGTTTTAGATAAATGATGGGCCCCTTATGTTAAAGTGGTATTTACGTATAAATTTTCATTGAGTATTTGAAATGTGTTTGGAAAAGTAATTGTATTTGGATTATTCAATGATTCAAAAAAGTGAGGACCGTGTCCCTGTGTTCGTTCACCCTCCGCCAGCCTGCACAAGGGCCATCACAAATCTAGCATTCATTTACTGTATGAATTGATATCAATCTTAAATCAATTAATGAAGTTCATGATACATAACATAGCATGAAGTAAATCATGATGAGATCATAATAATGAGATTCCTATCATGTGTAATTATGTTAGTATCTAAATTATCCCTAGTCATAGGATCAACAAGACTGGACATTGTTGATCTGGATAGACCAGCATGTTAATTCTCGATCGTCTATAAAGAGAATCAGAATCATTGTGATGATTAGAGTTAACATGTGGATGTTTTCTAAGAGTAGTCATGTACATCAGAGACCTGCTACGAGACAATCATATGATTTATCTATTTAAATGTAGATGATAGTCGCTATATAGCAATGGTGTAAGTATCCTTAGACTTTAAGTGCTCAAGGATATCTTGGATGTTGATTCTATACTTTGACTTCATTCCTTGTTAACTTCTAGAGGTCACTCATAGGGTTATGATTGGGTACAACTTGAGGTATTCGAAGGTAATTAAGTAGCCAACAAAGGATTCACCACTCCTGATAGAAGGAGTGTATACCCATGGCCTCTTGTAAAGATTCACACGAATCTTCGCAGAGTTCAAAATGTCGCGAAGAGTGTCTTTAGTGGCATGACTAGTGAGTTATGAGTCTTGGGGACAAGAACAAATATCACTTGGGCTAGGTGTGACATAGTCAGTCTAGTGGGAGCTATACATAGTCCATGCTCTGAACCAAGTGGGGTATAGAAATGCATGAAAGGACGAATCGCACAAGATGTCAGATATGAAAGGCTCAGAGTCAAACCAATCTAATTTTCTATCAAATGGGGGTCATGATGTGTTGCTAGATACCTCTGAAGTCAATGGTTGACTTAAGTGGCCAACATAACCATGAACCTAATGGGTCACACACTTTGAAGGGGTGTGAAGATCCCCACTCGGACCAAGACATAACTTTTACTTTAGATTGGATCCAACTAGAAAGGGAAAACTATGGAATAGGACTTTCCCGTGGTTAGTTAATCCTGGGAGAAAGAAGTCTAGTTTTATATCCATGAGGAGGCATGGGGATGGCTTTAGGCTCATATATGGGCTTGGAGCCCGTGGGAGCTTGCCCTAGCTCATGAGATTACTCTAGCCACCCACCCCTCTTTAATGAGGGGTACCCCTGTCCTTTTGCACATGCTTGGGTGACATAAATACATCATATCTAGAATCCTAGCTGTCAATTCTTTGAGAGAGATGTCCACCATAGTGATTGAGAGAGATTTGAGTGTCAAAACACTCAACTTGCCGCCTCTTTGAAGGTCAACTACTCGGCTAGATAGAAAATGGATTTAAAGCATAAGGTTTGACTTTACAGTTAACTATTTAACCAAAGTAAATCTTATGTTATTTCCTTGCATAATATGGATATTAGATAGAAAATGAGAGATAGATGGACTTAAAGCATAAGATTAGACTTTACAATTGACTATTTAACCAAATGTTCTTATCACTTTGAGCATAAGTCATAATGTACCCTTGATAGTCAAAATCTCTTGATTTAGAGAAGAATTATGTGAAACCATCTATTTTGATCTCTTAAGACTCTAGAACTTGTTAAATTATCATTTGAGGTGAAATCCTAGGCAACACAATAATTAGGAAATGATGTAGGCCATCCTTGGATCGGTTGAGCCTTTCTAGTTAACCCTTATGTGCATTGACCCATAGTCACCCTAATTGAACCTTATTAACCATTTTCTTTCTTGAAAGCCAAGAATGAACACCTCAACCCTTCTTGATAAAGCTCCTTTATTCAAAGAACCCTTCTTTACCCTTAACATGTTGAGTTTGATGCAATATCATGTGAAGACATGTGGTGTGAATTGGGAATTTGGTTGAAGTGGCTATGCAAGAATTGAAAATCAAAAAGAGGTTTGGTGTGAAAAAGTAAAAAAAAAAAAAAGCAAAAAGATTAGAATAAATCAAGGAGTAAGTTTGGCCTTGTAGCCTTCCTACCTTGAGTGACTAAGTCCGAAGGGGTGTCTCAACACCTAGTACCCTAAGGCCAATTGGTCTAGGAGCAACTAACCTAAAGCTCGTTAAGGGTAGGTAGAAAGCTTAAAGAGGGTGAACATTGCACTACTTTATACCTTGTGGTTCAAAGTAAAATAAAGCTTCTTGGCAATCTTGTAAGATGGGGAAAATAAAGTAAGTTAGGGGGAACTATGTGATGAAGAAGATGCAATGAATTAAGTTTGGGGGAAGCTATGATGGATGCAATTGTGGGAAGTTCAATAAGATGAAGGATGGAGAGAACTCTATAGAGAAAGGAAATGGGTATGTTTTGGGTAAACACAAATAAAAAATGACTTACTCAACTACCCTTTACCTAAGCCATACATTACAAGCTATATAAAGACATACTTGATTCTAAGATTTGTGAATTGTCTACATCAGTAGAGAGTGATATGCCAAACAAGCCTATGGAGTCTTATACACTCACCATCAAGAGATCCTCATTCCACCCTAGTTCATATAATTTTATCTTAGCTGCAATTGGCTAAATTGGGGAAGACTTCACACACACACACTCAAGAACCTTAGTTTAAAATGCTTGACTTATGGTCAAACACTTATAATGAAAGAATACTATCTCAAAGTCTTCTCCATGTAATGTGAAAGTAAAATCCATGAGACGAATATCACACATTCTATCCTCATGAAGCTCACACGTCTTGTTTTTTATAATAAAATTGAGGAAATGATCTTTGTTTTTGTTTTAGAACAAAACAAAATGTTAAGTTTGAGGGTATTTGTTAGGTGTGAATCTCATTATCATTTAAGCATGTTTTATATGTTTATTATGGGCTTTTGATGCTATATTCACACATTGATCATGAAAATTTATGATAAATCCCCTTAACACTTGTTTTGCAGGAATTATGATGAAAAGCAAGAAAATTGGGCAAGAAACAAGCAAAGATAAGCTAAGTGCATAAAATGCAGCACTCAACGCGCAAGCAACTATCACGTGACAAGCAATAAAAAAAATGGAAATCAACTTCTGACTTGTCGTGACAAGTAGACACTTGCCACGACATCTGGAGAATCCTAGGAAGACAACTCACTGACTTGCCACAACAACGAAAATCAACTATGACAACCAATGGAAATTCTAGGACTCAACTTCTTTCGAATCGGGTCACCGACAAAGAATCATATGTCGCGGACAACTTACAAGTAAATTCTAGCCGCCATGTACACACTTTCCATGACATAGAAGCACTTGTCAAGACAAGCGATGCGGGCTAATGCAAACTTAATTTTTTTTAGGCCATTCTTTCGCCCATTTCCTAAGACACTATAAATTCATTTATTTTAGACTTTAGGTTCAATTCTGATGAGAACACAGTTTCTTATCTTACCAGAATTACAGTTTTAATTTAGAGCTATTTTACCTTGGATTGACTCCTTCTTGAAGATTTGACCAAAAGGAAGGCTGTAATCACAGACAGAGAGAGGAGTTTGAGGACTAATTCAAATTTCACTATGCTTTTATCCCCAACTTCTACTCTTTCCCCTTCATAGCTTTGAATTTCATGGTTATATTAAGTACGATTTGATTTACTATAACTCTAAGGATGAGGAACTAAAATGCTATAGGATTGATTGTTGGATCTAATGTTTGATTTATATTATTTTCGTAGTTTTGTGGAAAATGCTTGTATTGATGTTGGTGTAGATATTTGATGATTATGGTTTTTCTTGATGATTTTCAAGACTCATGAAAAGGAATTTATCTAGGGTCTTCTGAGTAATAGTAGGAATAGAACCCGGGGCCTTGACGGTTTCATGCTAGTGTGATTTAATTAAGGAAAGTCTAATTTACCTAATTAAAGAAGTTTAAGGAATCATAAATGTTTGGTACTAAATGGATTTCATTAGGGTAATACATCAATTGTTACTGTAGGTCAGATAGACTTAACAGCTTATTGATTCCATTATTAGTTCAGTTGTTTTTGTATGGGACTTAATAGTGACCAATAGAATTTATAAGAAATTGCCTTAGAAAAGTACCAATCTAAATACCTGGGATGGACTTAAGGATGTGGAGTTTGGTGCAGGTAAATCAGTTGCAAGTAAAATGAAAAACCCCATACCTTGTTCCTTAGACAAATACAAGTTGTATTTTTTATAAAGGCTCTAAAGTCAACATTATTCCTATCTAAAAAAATTGTTTTCAAAACATTTTTGATGTTGATTATCTATAATTACCGAGCTTTTCAAGTTGTGACATCCCAAACCTCGAAACTGATGTTTACACTTTGGGATCTCAAGTTCAAGCTTTGAAGCTCCAAGATGAGATTTATTCGCATCAGACTCCTGGCATGATTGGAAGAGAGATGAAGGAAAATGACAAAATTTGGTATGCTGCACCCTCACTAACATATCTCACTTTCTCTCTACACTATCGAGGGAATGAGTGAACTTGTTTTAAGGAGTTCACACTATTAACCAACATATCTCAAATTTTTGCACCCCAAATGAAAGAGAACATGTTTTAGTTGTTTTCGCACTTAGCCTCGAGGGTACTCATCTCTAACTCTAACGGTGCGAAATCTTCGCAGCTCGTTATTTTTTATGTGATTTCATTTTTTTTTTCAATCTCACATGCCTCTCTATGTGATATTCCAATTGGGATACTATCAGATTTCACACAATTTAGCCCAAAGTGCAAAAACATCCTATATATAAAATGGTTGCTGATCAGATTACAGCTTTATTTTTATATTTTTATTGAATAAAGTAGTTTTTTTTTCTCTATTATTTTTTTTCCTCTATTTTTGCATGCTTTTAGTTAATTTCTCCTTGAGTGAATAGTTGTTCAAGTGTTGGGTTTTGGGGGATCCAAGTCCCCCTCATGATGATCCAAGAGGCGGAATCGTGGTGAACTCCAAGGAAGCCGTAGAACTGATGTGAAAGTCATTCAAGAAGAGGTTACATCTCGAGTAATCTCTAGGGGTTAAGAGTGACACTCAACTCGTTCGAGATCCTTGGACATATTCGACGAAGGAGTTTCCCATCATCTCACTTAGTGTTCTTGAAATTTGGAAATCCCAACACGTAGCGATTGTTGTCGATTTAATCCTACATCCTTCGTCAACGAACACTTATCTCCTTTCAAGGTTCCGAAAGAGCCAAGGTAAGAGCATGTTCGACTATCAAACCATGTATCGTATATTTCTTCTCCTAGAATTTGGACTTCATAATAAATATGTTAAGCGGATTAATAAATTCCCCCTTGCAAATCATCATGTGTGTGTATGCTTAGTGAAACTGACGATTTCTATACGTATTCAAAATTTCAACTTAAAAGTAACCGCTCGTGCAAGTGCAAGCGTCGTGGTTAGGCAATATAGTGGTGAGTCAAGTGTCGTTCCCACGAGGAGTTAGAATGTCAAGTACTGAATTAACTAATCCAAACTTTATTTGAATAAATGATAAATTTAGTTAATGTCTAAAAGAACTTAAAATAAATAAACGAAAAGTTTTGGGATGTATCTCTAAATTACCAAAGCTCTGTGGTTTTGACTTCGCTTCTAACTATAACCGATGGTGGTTTAAAAGCACTGATAGTATAGGGCCTTTATTAATGTGGGTTTTCCTAAAATATGTGTCGCTCTTCCTCAAGCAATGACACTTTGTCCCTAGAGCAAGTTGGATTGCATTTCTACATCAACCTTAGAACTCCAGGGTGCCTAAATCACTAAACCCTAAGTACCACAAATAAAACCAAGGTATCTCCACTCTCTGGTTGATTATCTGATGTCTTGTTCATATCCCTAATGATTATTATCTCTCGATATCAAACCAAAAGCTAAAACATGCTAATAGTGGCTAATTATTAACAAGTAATTAAACTGGAACAAAACATTCAATAAAACAACCCTAATCATTATCAAACATAGAGGTAAAAGTCAACCCATCATCTTGTAGCTTAGGCTACATCAAAACCCTATAATTCGAATTAGAACATATTTAAGAGAATTACAACCATAAAAGGTAGAAAACACATGGATATAATATAATTGAGAGGAACTAGACAAAAATCTACAATGGTGTCTTCGTTCGCACAATCCTTCTCCTCCCACACTCTATCCCTTGGTTCCTCCTCTCTTGATCTGACCTCGCTGCTCCGATCTATCTCTTTCTCTGAACTTTTCCCTCCTCTTTTTTTAGGGTTCTCCTGTTTTCTTTATATCCCCTTCCATAGGCTCTTCGTGGGCTTCTAAAGACATCAAGGTGTGGGAATCGGCGGGCTCAACTGGATGAAGCCTACAAGGCCAACTTGACTCAAAATGACGCCTAGACGTGAGCTCTGACTCAAGATAGAGCCTAGGTGTGAGTTTTGACTCAGGATGGCACCTAGGCATGAGCTTTGACTCAGGATGGTGCCTAGGCCTACCAAAGGCCTTCTCTAAGACGCACTCGTGTATCTTTGATCCTAGTTTTGCCTCTCCTTGTTTCATCTTTTGTGAAATGCACATGCACATGGATATTCTCAATTAATAACTTAAAACCTTAGTTTCAAGAGTAGATCAATACCAAAAGTGTATGAAAGTCAAGGGTAAACCGAGTACAATTTGGGTAGTCATCAAACCCCCAAACTTGAGTCATTGCTTGTCCTCAAGAGGAGAAGATCACAAACATGGAACAAACATGAATAAAACATAGTGCTAAAAATCGAATTTTTTAGAAGGTATTGGAGTGTTCTACTAAAAATTGAAGTCATACCGAGATCCCGACATAGTTTCACTCTTATTAGACATCTCTCATATGTGCTGGGTGATTAAAACATGAACAACTCAAGTTTTCAATGCACTTTTCAGCTGAGACTTCTGTGCTCCTAGCTTGGATTAAGATCCTCCACATACAATGGTTCTAAGGAACCCTTCAACTAAACCCATCTTGCACTCTAATATTGTAACACCTGGTATATGTTTTGTTATATTCAAGTAAGGATTTTTGGGGAGCAAATGCAACTTATTCCCTATGATATTTTAAATTGTGATTAAGATTAGCAATCTTAATGGTTGGTTTAATTAGAGGATTAGGGCAAAGTGTGTTAGATTGCATTTTATGGCATGTGGTCAATTATGCAATTAAAGTAAGTTTAGTGGTTTTGTTAGGGGTTTGAAATTAAGTATGTCTTGAAGGACCACTTTGAAAACTCTGGCAGCGGAGAGGGGACTAAAGTGCAATATCCTTGTGAGCTATGTGGCATCATGAGGCATGACACTCAAACATGCAAGGTAGGAGCTTTGACACATGGCAAGTGCATGAGAAGAGCTAATGATGTGCTACAAACCAATTCTCTTGGTTTTTTGGGATGCTAGACAAACTTCTGGTTAGAAGTGGAAAATTATGGAATTTTAGGTAGTAGAGAGTTCTAGAGAGAGAAGCTAGAGAGAAGGAGGAGAAAAAGGCTTGAAGGAAAGCTTGTTTTTTGGTGGAAAAAGTTCACTACAAAGGTAAACATGATCTTTGAGGCCTTAGTCAGATTTCTTATGACTTTGGTTATATTCTGGTTTTGCTGGGATTACATCCTAACCCTAGATTTGATGAAAAAGTTTGGTGGAACCCAAATTGTAAAAAGACCGCTTGTGAAGATTGCATGTGTGTGTGTGTCCACGAGGTGCCGGGGTCTCAAATTTTCCTCGACCCCATGACGTTGTTTCGCCATAAGTCGACCCCAGAACTCCGAACTCGGGATTTATCTAGTCGATAGGAAGCCCAAGAGACCTATTCGAATGTCTAGAAGCAACCAAGAACTAAACCTACCATAAGACCCTTTTGAATTTGAGGTTGAAAGTCGTACGTATCTCCGTCCCCGTTCGAGAAGTATTTTCGAGTCATGTCGAGTTATATTGATCCAAACGGAGTGATTCAAAATCCTTCCTTAAATTGTGACACATAGGAGTAACTTCATGAAGAAAGTAAAGCCAAATTTATGGCTCATTTGTTCCCATAATTTCGCCAAAGGGTGAAGAGAGTGGCACGCACTGCCTCTAGGAAATGGCCTGGAGGTCATATATTGTAAAAAACCATAACTCTGGATTTCGAGGTTCGAATGACCGATTTAAGAGGCCGTGGTTAAGAGATAGGGGAACTTTTGGTCAAGACCACAATGAACAAAAAGCATGTATGGTCGGGTCAAAATTGTAGTTGAAAAAAAAGCGGTCTCGAGATAGGCCGAAAAAGAAAAGGGTACAAGTGTTGTGTGTGTTTGCTTGTGTTACCCTAATAAGGGTGTTAAATGTTGATATTTGTAAGTGTAAATAGAGTATTTAAGGATCATGTTTATGCTGGGTAGGTATATAAGAATATGTGATTCGAGTGGTGAAGTAGTAATAAACCAATTGGGTAATTTATGTAACCCGATTGTTTCGAGGCTAAGAAATCTTATGACTTGTTAATTGCGCATCCTTCGAGTAGCTCTGGCTACTTCCTCGGGAGACTTGTGGATTTGAATCCAAAGGTAGGGGATCTTGTAACTTTCTCCGCTTATACCATGGCTTGCATCAAATTTGGGTACTCATTCCATGCTTGAACTGTGTGATTTTCTAATGATATAAATGTGTATATTTTTATCTCTATGGAATTCTTTCAATTAACTGGTACATGATGTTTTTAAATATCCATGTGGTTGAATGCTTTGTGAAATTGTTTTAAAGCATGACATGGGTATGGGACTCAGAGAGTCCCGATTGATGTATGGACACGGACTATGACTAGTCCTCGCAGGGGGCCTCCGCAAAGGTCATGATATACGGACGCTGGGCATATCCCCGGGTGGTAAGTCTCAAAGAATTTGTCGCTATACCCAGATGTGGGCATATCCCGGTAGTAAGTCCCAGCACTTGTCGCTTGTTCTCGGATGATCGCCTAGTCCTCGGGTGAAAGCCCAAAAGAGTCACCGATGAGGGGCGAGATGGTGGTAGTATTGCATCCATTTGTTTCACATCAACCTATTAATCAAATGCTCATGTTTCGAGACGTGTCAATTATTTTGTATTTTGAAATGTTTTATAAGCATGGCTTGTTACGGATTCACTAATGAGTCAAGCCGAACTCACCCCCATTATTCCCTTCACCTTAGATGCGTGTACGAGACCACCGCATGACTGAGAGCTTGACTCAAGTAGGCTTCGGAGGCTGGGAATCGCGGGCGTCACCTCAGCATGCTTCAGCGGCTCGCATACATTTCAGGAACATCTAGTGTCAGGTGGAGGTTCACACCGTATATTTCGACGCCTATCGATCATGGGTCATTGTATATTTGGCTTATGATTAGTTTTGGGACACTTGGAAAGTTTTGGGATTTTCAGTAAATATTATTTTGATCAAGTGTAAGTGTATACTGGGTATCGAGGACTTACCTCGCACGTATATGTATATATATGTTTTCAGACCCGAGTCGAAGCTTTAATTACGCTTTGTGTGATTACTCCAAGTGGAGTTTTCGACTCGTTTTGAAGAAATACAAAGCTGATATATATGGTGTGTACAAGGGTGTACTTATGCAAAGTGTCGATTTTGAAAGAGTCCTGTTAGAGACTCAAGTTGTGAAAAATAAAAGAGATGGTAAATAACATAAATCACACCGTGAAATAAGGTGTGTGACAAGTTGGTATCGTATAAAGGATAAACTGATAAACTGGGAGATTAAAGGAAATTCAATAGGCACACATAGGGATTCCTAGGCACACTTTAAGCTTACATGATGATGAGATCTTCGGGTTTTTAGTGCTAGATCAGGTTATCATGATGATATGATTTCACACATGGCATGGTATGTTCTAGCAAATGATAACTAGTGAAGGGTATTTTATGATAATATGTTTATCTCAGATTATGTGTTAACATGTTGGTGTGATTACAAGCATGATATAATGAGTTTAGATATTATAATGTTTGTATGGATTTTTCGCGATAAGATTGGCTGAGTAATGATTCTTATACCATGCAATTGTTATGAATCTGATAGACGCTTGGGTCAATAGCGGTAAAGATCGTATAGCTATAATAAATTGATGTTGAGAACCCTGTAGAAGTTATTAATGGTTCTTTACCATGACATCATGATAACCGATTGTCTATTCTTATATATAGACAATGAATAGAGGAAGAAGGAGTGGACGACAAAGGGTCAGACAGCCTGTGAGATCCTCTTCACCAGTTCAAGAGGATGGGGCTGGAGAGAGCGTGGCGTTACCTCCGAGGGTCATTCCGGAGAAGATGGACGTGCGGTTGATCAAGGATTCGCAATTTATTCCCCAGCCAGGTGGTGTCACTCTTGAGGCCGGTGCATTGCCAAAGGAAGCGAAGAAGATTCCCGATGTCTTGGAAGTCCCCGAGCGGAGAGCTTTCTGAAGGCCCTTTATGTTGAGGGACGAGGTTGGGATAGTCAAGGATATGGTTAAGAACACCCATGATGTGCCACACATGGGGTGGACTCGCCCAGGAGTTACCGCTGCATTCTCCTGAGGCCATGAGTGAGATGGCAAGGACTGAGCCAGGCACTCGCAGCAGGGGCTGGCCATGATCAGAGCCGAGCATGCCTCCCGCCTTACCGTTGTTCCGGGTATGCAGAATACGCACGTGGTGGCAAGCGAGCAAATGAGAGCCGAACAGCTCTGGTGAGGGTCTGAGGTCGACATTTCGCTCGTGTGGCCTTTCATGCTTCGCACCCCATAAATGTAGGTGGTGGCACGAGCCCCATTATCAATGAGCAACTTGAGGTACGTATGAAAGAAATAAGAATTCCAGGTTCGGTGACTTCAGGTCAAGGGATAAGAGGGCTAAGCGCCCAAGGATGAACGGGTCCACCACACTGCCCATGCAACAAGCACAAGCCGGCTAGTACGCTTGAGGACATGGGGCCCCAGACGTATATGAGTGTGGTGCGACAGACACTTGAGGAGGTGGTGCCCTAAGCCACAATGAACACCACTTCCCAAGGTCGTCGACCAAGAACCATTCGCTGTTGTTCATGATGACAAATTTCAAAGGGAGGAGATTCCAGGAAAGCTGAAGATCGCATCTACGCCAAGGGTCCTTCGTAGCAGTAGTCTTCGCTGTGACAAATGATCCGCAGCCCAATGCCAGTGAAGGTATGGTTTGGTGTTATAGCACTCGGGCACATGTGTCGCTTGATCTCGCATCACGCTCATTTATAATCTACTTTCGCTCCATTTCGATCTTCAGAGATTGCACCACTCTCGTCTCTTTGTTTGTCGAGACACCTATGGTAAGCGCGATGGAAGCTAAGTGAGGATGCAAGTGGTCGTGTCAATGTCGTGATACTAAGTCATGATTGACTTAGTACTCCTACATGGCGTTGTTTGACGCGGATTGTGGAATGGGATCGGTTAGCCCCACATCATGCCCTAGACTAAGCCAAGAAGGTGACCTTCCAGATTGGTTGTGGGTCACGTGTCAGCTTCTATGATGATTTAGGGGCTGGTCAGACTTGATCATTGATAGAGATGGAGAAAAAGTGGATGAGAAAGAATGGGGGCCAGCACTTCCTTTTTACTATGCCGGGGGAGAGTAAAAGGAAGGTAGGGGTGGATTGTATCCCACAAGTGTGTGACTTTGCTGATGTATTTCCTGATGAGTTGCCAGGATTACCTCCCCATAGAGAGATGGAATTCTCCATCGATTTGTATCCCGGTACTGATCCTATTTCAATAGCTCCATTCAGGATGGCTCCAGTTGAGCTTAAGGAGTTGAACCTACAGCTGCAAGAATTGCAGGGTAAAGGGTTCATCCGACCGAGTACCTCGCCTTGGGGTGCTCCAGTATTGTTCGTGAAAAAGAAAGACGGAACGCTACGGTTATGTGTGGATTACCGGAAGTTAAATAGAGTAACGGTGAAGAACAAGTACCCACTTCCTCGGATTGAGGATTTGTTTGATCAGTTGAACGGGGGCTTGTTACTCGAAGATTGATCTAAGATCTGGGTATCATCAGTTGAGAGTACGGGACTCAGATATCCCGAAGACTGCTTTTCGCACGAGGTATGGACACTTCGAGTTTGTTGTCATAGTTTTGATTAACTAATGTCTAAGTTGCCTTTATGGATATGATGAATAGGATATATCGTCCGTATCTGGATCAGTTTGTGGTAGTGTTTGTGGACGACATCCTGATATATTCCAAGGGTCGAGCTGAACATGAGCAGCATTTGCAGTTGGCGCTACAGGTACTGAGAGAGAATCAGTTGTATGCCAAACTAGAGAAGTGTGATTTCTTGTTACAAGAAATCCAATCAGGCGCACGGCAAGTCTAAGGAAGGTATTTCAAAGGATCCCAAGAAAGGTTGAGGCTTGATGAGGAGCCACCCTGTTGTTGTCTTTGAGACACGCAAACGCCCCGATTAGCCGGTTATTACCGCCGACGGCTGAGAACTTCTCCAGGATCGCATGTCCAATGACTAGACTAACAAGGGAGTGAGCTCGGATCTGAATGACAAGTGTGAGGAGTCTTCCGTGGAGCCAAAAGAGATTGACTTGAGCAAACACTTGTTGATTAATCTTGAGCGGAAAAGTACACTGTTCAGATGCCTCGGCACAAGTCAGGTGTACTTATGCAAAAAGGTAGAGGTTACTATGCCTCAGGCAATTGAAGAAACATGAAGAGAATTGACCCATGTGATGATTTAGCTTCACACAAAGAGTGTTTGCCCCAAAGTTATGGTGGCACTACTTGTATTAAGGAAAGTTCGAAGTGTTCTCGACCACAAGAGCTCACATATATTTACGCAGAGATTTGAATGCCAAAGTAAGAGAAGGTGGATGGAGACACTGAAGACTTTGACTTTTCTTTGCAATACCACCCTAAGGGCTATACGCCGATGCTCCGAGAAAATCAAGGAGCATCCTTTTCGGTCGATGGCTTATATGCAGCCGAAGACGATGATTACATCACGAAGTTCACCCGCTTTGATGGGATGAGCCTAAGGCATGTTTTTATACATTGGTAGCTCACCAATAGTTTTAAGAGTCAATGAGAGGCTCGCAGGAGTGATAATAGGGCCGAGGGCACATCGCCGCAAGTGGTACTGTGCGATGCACCCGAGGGTGGAGCATTCATGCAAATGGAGGAATCTATTTCCTCATCAGACAGGCCGTGACGATGCACAATAGAGAGAGGTGATGAGGGTGCTCATCACTTTTGTCACTCAGACCATCCCCGGTGAGACAAAAGATACCACGATTTGAAAGCCACTCTGGTGGTACGGGATAAAGAGACGTAGCGAAGTTTCATTCTGCTGATCGTACAAATATGAAAGCCGAGAAAGCACCGTATACGCTAGGTCATGGTGTACCAAGTACGTTAATGGAAATAGGATCATGACGATGGACTTCATGACCGGTTTGCCCAAGACTCACCGTGCAAAGATTGTGCCTGGGTGGTTGTCGACCTGGGCTGACTAAATCCGCACATTTAGCAACAAGGACCAATCACCGTCTCACTCGAAAGCAAGTCAGATGTGAGGAGATCAGGAGGTCGTGATGGTGTACCCTCTCCACAGTCAGATAGGACTCAAGGCCACGCCCCATTCGCAAATTTTGCGTAGTTTTTGGGAACTGAGTTGAGATTGAGCATATCATTTCACCTCGGGACCGACTAGGCAATCCGAGAGAGTGATTCGCATTCTAGAAGATATGCCAGATGTGTGTTAGACTTCCAGGGGAGCTCGATGGACCATTTGCCTCTCGATCAGCTCATGACAATAATAGTTTCAGAAAGATTGGGATGGCACCGCATGAAGCTCTTATGGTAGGCCACAGAGAACGCCCATGTGCCTGACCTAATCGTGAGAGGCTACTTTGATCGGGTCCAGTCGTGCAAGAAATGACAGAGAAGATAAGTGGTGATCCGTGATGTGCTCGGGCAAAAGACAGCAGTGCGTAAGTTATGTCGACCATATAGAGACCCTTAGAGTTTCGTGGTTAAAATCATGTGTTTTTTAGAGTGTCCCCCGCATGGAATATTTCGTTTTTGGTAAAAAGGGGAAAACCGCCCCTAGGTACATCAACTGCTTCGAGCCCAAAGAGTCGAGACGTAGCTAATGGGCCAGGCTCTTCCGTCTGCAGCTTGTCAGACACATGATGCATTCCACGCTTCATTGTCATGAAGCATGAGCCGCATGTTTCAAGACATACTAGATTTTCGGCAAGATTTAATTTGCAAGAGAATATGAAATACGAAGAGCGGCCAAGGGAGATCTCTAGATGTGTAGAACGCGTGTCATGAACAAAAATTATTTCCTAGTGAAAGTGTTATGGGAACACCATGGAGTGGAATAGCTGGGTATGTAACTTAGAAGCGTATAGAAGAAGAAGTATCCTAACTCTTCATTGTGTTAGTACTCGCTTAATTTCGACCTAAATTCATCGTGGTGTATGGAATAACACCGGTATATGTTTTATTATATTCAAGTAAGGATTTTGGGGAGCAAATGCAACTTATGCCCTATGATATTTTAAATTGTGATTAAGATTAGCAATCTTAATGGTCAGGTTTAATTAGAGGATTAGCAAAGTGTGTTAGATTGCATTTTATGGCATAATAATTATGAAATTAGTAAGTTTAGTGGTTTCTTAGGGTTTGAAATTAAGTATGTCTAAGGACCACTTTGAAAACTTGTTAGTGGAGAGGGACTAAAAGTGCAATATCCTTGTGAGTTATGTGGCATCACGAGGGCATGACACCAAACATGGTAGGAGCTCTCGACACATGGCAAGCGTACGAGAAGAGCTCGTGAGGTGCCAAGCAAACCAATTCCTCTTGGTTTTGGATGCTAGACCAACTTTAAGTTAGGAAGTGGAAAATTATGGAATTTTAGGTAGTGAGAGAGAGAGCTCTAGAGAGAAGCTAGAGAGAAGGAGGAGAAAGGTTTGAAGGAAAGCTTGTTTTTGGTGAAAAGTTCACTGGGTATGTAAACATGATCTTTGAGCCAGCTGTATTTCCTATGGACTTTATTATATTCTGCTCTTGTTACCATCCTAACCCTAGATTTGATGAAAGGTGTTTCGCAGGAACCCTAAACTGTAAAGACCGCCTTGTGAAGATTGCATGTGTGTGTGTGTGTGTGTCCAAAGGAGGTTGGTCCAATTTTCCCTTGACCCCATGACAGTGTTTTTGGCCATAAGTTGGGCCTAAAGAACTCCGGGAATGGGATGATTCTTAGTTGAGAAGAAGCCCAAGACCTAGACCTTCGAATGTCTAGAAGCAAATCAAGAACTAAAACCTACCATAAGACCCTTTGAATTTGAGGTTGAAAGTCAGGCGCACTGTCACCTGCTCGAGCAAGCCTCGCTTTTTGATTCATAAGTTGAGTTATATTGATCCAAATGGAGGATTCAAAATCCTTCTTAAAGTAGAAACATAGGAGTAACTTCATGAAGAAAGTAGGGCCAAATTATGGCTCATTTGTTCCCCATACTTCGTCAAAGGGTGAAGAGAGGGCATGTATTCGCTCTAGAAACAATCCTGAGGTCATATCAGAAACCATAACTATTGGATTTCGAGGCCGAATGACCCGACATTTAAGAGGCCGGGAAAGTTAAGAGATAGGGAACTTTGGTCTAAGACCACAAAATGAACAAAAAGTATGTATGGCTGGTCAAAAAATTGTAGTTGGAAAAAAGTGGGTCTTGAGATAGCCAAAAAAGAAAAGGGCATGTTATTGTGTGTGGTTGCTTGTGTTACTCCTAATAAGGGTGTTAAATGTTGATATTTGTAAGTGTAAAATAGGAGTGCTCTTGAAGGGGATCAAGGTTTATGTTGGTAGGTATATAAGAATAGCGTGTGATTCAGAGTGGTGAAGCAGTAATAAACCAATCGGGTAATTTTATGTAACCCTGGACACTGAGGCTACAGTCTTATGACTTGTTAATTGCGCATCCTTCGAGTAGCTCCCCGCTTTGACTTCCTTGGGAGACTTGTGGATTTTTGAATCCAAGGAAGGTAGGGGATCTTGTAACCTTCTCCGCTATACCATGGTTTATCGAAATTTCGTACTATTCCATGCTTGAACTGCGGTGGGATTTTCTAATGATATATATAAATGTGTATATTTTTTATTCTATGGAATTCTTTGAATTAATCGGTACATGATGTTTTTAAATATTCATGATGAATGTTTGTAGAAATTGTTGAAGCATGACATGGGTATGGACCGTGTGGAGAGTCCTGGGATTGATAGCGGACACTCCATCATGCGACTAGTCCGTTGTAGTCCCGCAGCGTCACGTATATACGGATGTGGGCATCCCCGTGGTAAGTCTCGGAAGAATTTGTCGTTATATCGATGTGGGCATATCCCCTCGGGGTAAAAGTCCCAAAGAATTTGTCGTTGTTCGGGGATGATCGCAGTCCCCGGTGAAAGCCCAAAAGAGTCATCACGAGGGCCTAGGACAGTGGTAAGATGCATCCATTTGTTTCCACATCAACCTATTAATCAAAATGCTCTCATGTTTTGAGATGTGTTGGAATTATTTGTATTTTGAAATGTTTTATAAGTACGGTTTCTGTTATGGGATTCACATCGAAGTTGTCGAACTCACCCACATTATTCCCTTCACCTTAGATGCAGTATCAGACCACTGCATTTAATTTCGAGTTCACTCAAGCAGGTTTCGAGGTCAGAATCGGTATGCCACCCTTTAGTACGCCGGGTGGCTCCAGCATACATTTTCTGAGGAATGATTCAAAGGTTTCGTGTGGAGGTTCACACTGTGATATTTCGATACCATATCGATCACGGGTCATCAGATATTTCCGTTTATGATTAGTTTGGGACACTTTGTAGAAAGTTTTGGGATTTTTGTGTAAATATTATTTTGATCAAATGTAAGTATAGTCTTGGGTGCATTGAGACTCTACTCTCAGCATGTATATATATATGTTTTGGAGACTGGAGTTGAGTTTAATTACGTTTCTAGGCGATTACTCCAAGTGGAGTTGACTGTGTTTCAAGAAATACGTGTTGATATATGGTCCGTAGGCTAGTGGTAGCCCCTTTTATGCAAAGTGTTGGATTTTGAAAGAGTCCTATGTTAGAGACTCAAGTTGTGAAAAAAAAAAAGAGATGGTAAAATAACATAAATCACACCGTGGAAATCAGGGTGTGACAAATACACTATCGCTAACAGAGGTCAAGAATACACCTTTTATTTCTAAAATACTCAAAATACGAGTAGGGAGCAATGCTAGGGGTTTTAGATTTGTGTCCTTATAGCGGGATCCATTGGTGACTCCCCACCAATTAGTTAAGAGCATCGGGTATTCAGTTTCGCTCGATTTTAACCCCAAACACTTAGCCAAAACCCAAAGCACCTACTTGTGAGAATAACCCATCTTCTTTCCCGCGTAACAAGCAATGAAGCCAATGACTCCTGGCCAGTTGGCTTAAGGCATTAGGCTTTGAAAGGCCCCTCAGATCGTGTTTCGACTTTGATCAATCAATCCTACCTATTTATTTTTATTTTTTCGATTCTCAGCGGGCTCCACAGCCTCTTTTTCACGATGTTTCACTTCTATATCAATTTGGTTATGTCATGCAAGCGATGGTCGTGATGAAGAAGTCGAAACTATGGTATATTTAGGAACTCTCAAGTGTGTGTAGGGGGGAGTCTTAACAAGAAATGGTTTCTTAAGAGGTATGGGGATCATTTTAGCTCAGTCTCTCACAACCACAAGGTATTCCAATCTATATCTCTGTACGTGTCAAAGTCTCAAGTTTGACTAGCCTTTAAGCACAACCATAATACCAACCTTAGTTCCATTATGCAACATTGTTTTTAAGAAACATTCCCTAAGAGCAAACACAATACCCACAAGTATCTATGAAAAGAAAATCTAACCTAAGGATTGGTGTTCTTTTCTCATTCAAACCATTCTTCAAGTCAAGCTACCACATACCTCTATGGATACAATCATGTAAAACAGGGTTATGTCGAGTTATCTCATCCTTGAAGAGTTGATCAAGACTTTACCGGTGTTACCCTATGCTAGTTCTCACCAAGTTGATGCTTTGTGGGTTCGAACCTGTAAATCACCATAGCAAAAATACCTTCCCAAAGATCAAATCTTGACCATAAAAATACTAATTAATAAACGAACACAAAAAATGAAAGCAAAAATTATTAAAAAAACGAAAGCTCATACAAAACAAAAGATTATTAAACCACACAGACTATCGACCACCCCATACTTGAAATTTTCATTGTCCTCAATGAGTTTCATAGAGCGAGGTAGTTGGTTACTGACAAGTGACAACCACAAACCCAATCGTCAGCCCGTCAAGTGATTTCTGGGAAAAGTGTATGAATAACCACCCGCTCCATATTGTGGTGGTATTCTACCTTTGGGAGGTGCAATATAGCCAGATTGTGTTGATTGCTAGGCAAGGATCTAAGACATCTAACCCATAAGAGTTGTATTTTAGGCTCTTACCCAAAGAAACTCTTAGTCGCCCTCAGCCTTTGCTATGCTTTGTCATTCAACCATAATGAATCTATCTTACCCCATACTGAGCATTGGTGATGAGTGCAAAACTCATCTATGTTTTGAGTTCATTTCACATGCTATTTTGTGCATTTTATATCCATATTCATGTAAAACTCATAAAATTTCTCTAAACTTGGTTTTGTAGGATTATTGATGAAAAGCAAGTGATTTGGCAAGAAATGAGCAATTTATTTCCAAAAGAAGAGTCAACCAAGAGTCTCTATAGCGCACCACTGAAAGATGAATTTTCTGTACCATCTGGAACATCAGATGGTTCAAATTCCTCATGGCTGCATTCTCCTACATTCAAAGAGCTTTCCAACAGTACCTACACGCCCAAATCCAAAGCAAAACGGCGTTATGGCCCCGACTGCTGGAGAAGAAAACAAAGTTGTCACAGAGAGTATGTCGCGACTCGTGAAGTATAAGCGCATCAGAAGGGCGTCGCGACCAGAAGTATTGTCGCGGGCGCATGTCACGACCAGGAAGCATGCTGTCGCGACTGTGAAGTATGTCGCGGCTTACGCTGCGGACAGAAATGGTGTGTCGCGACGTAAACCCGTGGTCGCACTGTAAATGCCGCAACTCAAAGGTCAAAAATTGTGCTGACCTAATTTCAAGCCCATTTCACCCTGGGGACCATATATATACTGCTTTTTAGGTAAAGAGGCAAGGGGAAGATCGAGAGCTCTCTCATGGGGTTTCTCTCTAGACTCCGCCCATTTTTCCAGCTTTTTCTACGCATTGATTCTTTTTGACTGGAGTACTTTTCAGAAAGGATTTTTTATTTCTATCAAGAGAGTTCGTGTCAGATAATAGAGATTCGTATTTCACTAAGGTTCGTACAAAGATTGAAGCTTAAAACTGATTTTCTCTCTCTCATGGGTTTTCTCTCTAAACCCGCCAATTTTCTTAGTTTACGCAGATTTTTTTATTTTTAATAGATCTTAGAGTAGTTTTTGCAGAGCAGCATTTTTATTTTTATTGAAGAGATTTCTCGGTGTCGTACTTATATTCAATTTATTTACTGAGGCAAAGATTTAAGCTCAAATATGGGTTTTCTTCTTCTTGATTTCCTTTCTTCATTTTCTTACTATTGATTAGTGATGATTGAATCCAAAATGGAATATTAAACAATCTCTGTGGTTGAGGTTTAATTGTTGAACATTCGGGATTTGCAACTTTTTCATTTATTTTGTGGGTTTTAAATACTGAATTTATATAATTGGCAATCGTTCATATAATGAATTGTTCCTGGAATATTAGTGAAATTTTTATACCCAAAAAAGAGTCGATCTTTGCTCGATCGTGAGGCCCTCTCGGAAAGTGACACAAAGATGGAGATTCCCCGAGAGTAAAGAGCGGTAATCTCAGGTATGTTAGACTAATATCTTCGGGAACTAATGAACTTGAAAATTACTTCGATAGATCACTAATTTACCTCATGGTGTGAGGATTAATTAGATGATGTATCAAATTAGCTGACGAGGTTTCTCCTTAGTTCGATAAAAGGATCTTGATCCTGTGTTAGCAAATATCTAATCAAGGAGATAGAAAATTTTATTAGATTTGAAGGACGAGATACCAATTACATTTGAGAAGGCTTGCATTATCCTGTCTATAGGGGCAAGAATTCTTCAGTCCTAAGAAATGGTTGTGAAGTATTGAAAAAGAAAAACAATCAAATCTTAAAGAGTGCCAAATTTACAAGTAGCTATTTATTTGTTCAGAAAGGAATATGGTGTGTTAGATAGTGAAATGTATGGTGTATGGAGAAATCCAAGCTATACTACATTGCTCTTGGACAAATATAGCATTCAACTCACAAATGTTGCACTTTCAAAGAAATGCAAACTGTTTTGTAAATAATTATCCTCATCCCTAGTGACTCTCTTCATACCTTTTAGAATTAAGTAGTTGTTTATTTGGTAGATTTTTAGGATTAGTTTTAAATCAGTTTTTGTTTCAATTAAATTGATTTTATTCCACATCCTACTTGGTCACCTAAATGGGCTGGAAGGTTCTTGTAATCGGGTGATCAAATTCCAATTGCAGAGAACCCAATCCTCACGGGTACTGATATCCCGACTCCTAGAGTCCACTTTATTACTTGTATGACCCGTGCATCATGGAAGGTCGAGGTTAGTAATACTTTTCATTTCGCTTTTGAGTATACTTACTTTTGTTTCAAATCAGCTTTGAAAGTATTTACCACATTCACCTCACCATATTTTCACATATACATCATTTGGTCTCCTTTACAAGTTTTTACGCTCGTTGTCGGATTAGACAATAGTCCTTTTTGGTAATAGTGTCATAAATTTGTATATGTGACGGTCAATCTCAACAAGTTTTTGCGCCGTTGTCGGGATTAGACAATAGTCCTTCGCAATAGTGTGTCATAACCTATATGTCTATCGTCTCTTAACAAGTTTTTTGGCCGCTGTCAGGATTAGATAATAGTCTTGATATTAGTGTCATAAATTTGTATACATTATTTGGTCTCCTAACAAGTTCTATGGCTTGTCATTAAGCACAGTCCTTGTAATAACGTCATAAATTTGTATATATCTTTTTGCCTTAACAAGTTTTATACGTCGCGATCGCGCGGTTCACTTTCTCTCATCGGGAAGGACATTTTGAAGAATCCAGTAATTTCCAGTTAATTTAGGCAATTTTTATTTTTATTTTTATCTTTTTGGTTGTGATTTGTTTCTTAGTTAATTTTTTTTATTTGTATTTTGTACTTTATTTTCTTTTGTTTTTCTTCTTATTTGTCAGGTACTTAAGTGGGAGTGAACATTCAATAGAAGATAGATTTGCCTACAGAAGCCAAGCTTGAACTACTTCTTCATAAATTGACCAAAGAATTCACAATGACTCACTCATGGAACAAGGAGTATTGCCTTATCAAGGAGTTCAAATCCCACATTTCGTGATATAAGAAGAGTTGTCTCTCGTTAATGGTGCATTTTTATCTGCTATGGAAGGGGAACAAGAAGAGGATTAATCTTCATGATAGTAATTTCCGCATTTAGGGATGCCTTCCAAGTCAACACTAGTGCTAGATTTAAAAAATGTAGAAGCTCAAATAGGACACTTGGTCCAAGCATTCAAGGAAAAATTTCAGACCTCTCCTAGTAACACTTCTCACAAACTCCAATGAATGCATTGATACCCTTCAAAGCAAAGCAGCGTAAATTCTCCTATCCCCGAAACTGTGGGAAGAAGGTGAAATGAGCTGAAATCGAGAACAAGGCACTCCTAAACAACTTAAATGATGAAGAGTCATTATTGGATAAACTCTAAATTTGAAGAAGTAAGTCATAAAGGCTATTGAAAAACATTTTGGCGTATGATTGACACATTTACCTTCCCATGGATTTTGTGACTGGGGCATTGAAGTGGGATCTACAAAATTCATATGCTAAGAAGACCACTTCTTTCTCAAGCCAAGCATGGATTGACATCAACAAGGGAGCTCACTTGCTTGTGGGTGAGGAGAGAAAGCAAAGTTAATCTTCACCAATTATTACCTGACCTGAGCAAGAAAGAAGCCATGTGCGTAAAAATTCCGGCACTCGCTTCAATCAAAAGGGAATGTTTGAACACCCTTACATAAATGTGTATACATCTTCTTCACATGTAGGGACTGCTTGAAGAAATTGTACTGAACCACTGTACCATAATTAAAGGGGATTTTGAGTTTCTTTCCCCTCTTCAAAGTTCCAAAGAAAAACATCCTTGAAATGAATGGTTATGAAGAGGAAGTTTTAAGTTTCCAAGATGAATGATCGGGTCAAAATGGAAGCACTAATACTTTTCCAATGAGTCTAGCCGACTTTAAAATCCGAGTACCTTCTAGGAGGTAACCTGCTAAGTAATAAGGATTCTATCCATTCTCTTTCTTTTTCTATTTTTTTAGTTATTTTATTTGTTATTACCGTCAGATGAAAATTCCAAAGAAGGTTTTAACTTTGTTTGCTTTCTTATCAAGATAAGTCTAAGCTCAACATGTTGTCATGACTAGTTTGCAAGAGCAAAGGCAAGAAGTTGGAAAGTGGTTGATGTAATTGTAGACCCTCAATTTTGCCCCCCAACACTTGCATTTATCCTATGGGTGTCACACTCACCCATCGTTCTCATATAACACCATTAGGCCCTTTTTGTGTTTAGTCTGCTCGAGCCTCTGTGTGGGCTTGTATGTGGTCCGTTGAGTGCGTATAGTTCACTTTAGAGTGTCATCATGGCTTATTTTAGTTACTGCATCGTGCTATAGGAAGCAAGTGGGCCCCTCGATTTTTAGCTCAATCAAAAGTTTATTAGAGTATGTCAAATTCGTGAGTTAATTCGATCTTTGTTTCGATCCTATCTCCTTATCCGAATCCTGTAATTGTTCACCGCTTGCTTTGTTGAATTCCTTATTTGTTGCTGAGGTTTTTTTAAAATTATAATTTTTGTCAACCGCTTGACTAATCGTTTGACTGGTTCATCAGGCAATACGATACAACACTGCTTAGTGGTGATTGGGTGAGCACTCCTGTTTCGATCATATCTCCCTCATCCAGACTTGGAATGGTGCACCGTTTTTTTTTTTGGTCTCTATTCTTCAGGAAACATTATATCAGTTTCATAATTTTCTCAACCGGATGGACTGGCCGCAGCTGGTTCAACCGACATTAGCCTGCCAATTGTGTGGAGCGCTGTTTTTGTGATTTTCGGAGCCCAATCAGATATGGTCGGGCCCAAGCTCAAGCTCGACCATGGGCAGTATTGTGGGTCCATTTGGGCCTTGAATTAAGTTGAGCATGCAGCCCACCATGAATCCATGTGATACTGAGGAGAAGCAAGCTGAATCTAAGAGATCTACCAGCTGAAATAAGGAGAGGAGTTAATGGGAAGTCAGTCGAGACCGACAGTCTCTTCCAAAGCTTGAAGGTGGAAAACACCAGGTAGGTTCAGATGCTGGAGGTGAGAATCAGATAAAAGGAGAAAGATCAAAGTGGGAAGGATCTTGAAGGGGACATTTTTCCTGCTCAAAAGCACGTTTGTCGATTCTACTGATGCTTAGCTTGGTTTCTTTTTCGCTATGGGAAGAGGTAAGATATATACCCTGGCTCCAATTATATTCTCTTTAATAGACATTCTGATCAAATTTGAGGTTTTCAACATTTGAGCCTTCTGCCACGCTCACGCCAAAGTTTACCAACAGCTTTCTGCTGCTGGGCAGCTAGTAGTTTGTTTATTTTGCTGGTTCTCAATCATCCGAGCTGAGAATCGATCACCGTTTATTTTGTTAGATTCCTGAATCTTTATGTTTCTGAAAATTTTGAGAGCCTCTCTCAATGGTATGACTGGTTGGGAAACCAGATTCACCTGGCTCATTAGGTTAGGTTTGCAGGAATGGCAGTTTTGGGGAGTTTGGTTTGTTTTGGTTGGTTCTCACCATCCGAGATGGTAAATCAATCACTGCTTATCTTGTTAGATTCCTGAATCTTTAGAGTTTTGTGACAAATTTTGAGAGCCACTACGGTATGGACTGTTGGGAAACCAGATTAGTCGGTTCATTAGGTTAGGTTTGCAGGAATGGCAGTTTGGGGAGTTTGGTTTGTTTTGGTTGGTTCTCACCTCATCCGGAGCTGAGAATCAATCGCCTCGCCATCTTGTTAGATTCTGACTCTTTAGGAGTTTTTGACAAAATTCTTGAGAGCCTCTCAATGGTATGGACTGGTTGGGAAACCAGATTTAGTCGGTTCATTAGGTTAGGTTTGCAGGAACGGCAGTTTGGGGAGTTTGGTTTGTTTTGGTTGGTTCTCACTATCCGAGCCAAGAATCAATCATCGTTTATCTTGTTAGATTCCTGACTCTTTTAGGAAGTTTGTGACAAATTTTGAGAGCCTCTCTCAATGGTATGGACTGGTTGGGAAACCAGATCATTCGGTTCATTTAGGTTAGGTTTGCAGGAACAGCAGTTCAGGTAGTTTGCTTTGTTTTGGTTGGTTCTCACTCATCCGAGCTGAGAACTATCACCGCTATTTTAGATTCCCACTATTTTAGGAGGGTTCTAAAAATTTTGAGAGCCTCTCAACCGGTTGAACTGGTTGGGAAACCAGATTATTCGGTTCACTGAATTCAGTTCGCTGGAAACAGAAGTTCAGTCTTTAAGCGCCTGCCAGGTCGGTTCTCAGTCATTCGGAGTTGGTTTCTACTTGGTTTGTTTTTTTGTTTTTCTGACTCCTTGAGGAAGGTTATGAAAAAATTTTAGAACCTTCTTCTCTCAACCGGCTGAACTGGTCGGAAACCAGATTAGCCGGTTCACTGGAATTCAGTTCGCTGAAACAGTATTTCGGGTCTTTGGCGCCATGTTTGTGCCGGGTTCTCAGTCATTCGAGTTGGTTTTATACTTCAGTTTGTTTTGTTGGATTTATTACTCCTTGAGGAAGGGTCTGACAAATTTTTAGAGCCTCTCTCAACCGTCTGAATTGATTGAGAACCAGATTAGCCGGTTCATTGAATTCAGTTTGCTGGAATGGTAGTTTCTGGGTAGTTTGCTTCGCTTGTGTCGTTCTTGGTCATTCGAGTCGGAATTGTAATTGCTTATCTTTTGAATTTCACTTTCTAAGAAGGTTCTGAAAGCTTTGAATTCTTTCAACCATCTGACTGGTTGGGAACCGAACCAGCCGGTTCATCAAGTTAGGCTTTCTCCGAATCCAGCTTTAGGTACTTTGCTTTGTTTGTATTGGCTTTTTGGTCATTCGGGAGTTGAATTGCACTGCCTATTTTATTAGATTCTGAGTCTGTGAAGGATGTTTTGAAAAGTTTCAGAATTTTTCTCACTGCTTGGGATTTGTTGAAAAACCGATTCAACCGGTTGTGCAAGATACCATGGGCAGCCCCATATTTTTGGGGCATGTTTCAATCCCGACCTATCATGGCGTGTTTAGTTACCCCCAGAAACCCGTAGGCTGCCTTTAGGGTCTCGAGTTCGCCTTTGGTTTGAACAAAGTGAGGTAGTGGCAATGGGATTGGTATGTATGGTTTAGTTTATGGGATTTTAAAGGAATGTGTGCCAAAGTAAGCAAACCACTTACCTCCTTTCACCGCTTCCTTTCTTTGGTATAGGATCCAATATTTATTTTTAAATGCATGATGTATGATGTATTATTTATTCTATCTATTCTCGCTTATACATGGCTAAGGACCCTGCACATGCTTTAGTCGTTGGTATTTGTATTCATATGCGTATTACGGTGTTCGATTCGACATCAGGATGCATCAAATTTTTGATCGACTTATGTACATTAGGACCACGTGTATGTGCTTTAATGTCAAAATGAATTTCCACATGGATGCTTTGTGTTTGGGGTGTCATGCATGCCGCTATGTTTGTCGGGCTAACCTTGATGTAGCGCTGTACAAGGACCACAGTACGCGCCATTCGCTCTTGCCGAAAGTGTTTTTAAGCATGCTAGATACCACCAGGGTCAATCTCGATCTAAGTTGTATGTTTAGCCTAAGACTGCTGATCTCAGGACCCATATGCTCCTATATACCCAATTCACTAGTAGAGACCGAGTTCCGGCCTGGGAGGGTGCTACCTCATACGAGGTACCTTCCCGACAGTAATCCGACCTCGAACCCGTAAATCTAGTTTCGCATCGCTTCCATACTCGAGTCATTGGGTTTTTGTTCTACTTGGTTTTCCCCTTTATAAAATAACAACAAAAAGTAAGTGGCGAATTAAAGAAAAATTGTCCTCCTCGAGGACTCCGATGCAAAATTCGAAAATCAATCCACATTTTTTCCTTCCATTTAAAAGCTTAAATGCGCTGCCCGTGGATCGGTAATGGTCCAATAAATTGGCACTTAATTAGGACGAACTCGTAATCTCGGTTTCATAAGAGAGATCGGCTGGAATTTGAGTTGTGTATATTGGAGCATTACTGTTCATCGACCAATAGACTCTAGCCACAATAAATGACTGATGATCACTTACTTGGCTGGTATTTGGCATACACTATGGTTTGTTTGCGGCTTGTGTGTTCACATGTTGGATCTAAACAAGGTTGCCCATGGTTGACGTATGGTACCTAGCTATATGTTTCGACAAGTATAAATTGGTTAGCTCAGGTGGTATACTATGTGATAGGCTTCAAGCTGCGCATGACCGATCGTTACATGACTACCTCACTGCATGATTGTTTGATTTGTTTGTGTTTGTGGGGCACGTAGGTAACTCTTACTTCTGAATCACTAGTCTTGGTCGATTATTCCTCATTGATTGCTTATGTTGTTTGGGAGTCATTCCCAACTGTTTGCCTTCGACCAAGCTAGGGGTTTGGAATAGGGTCTAGCATAAGGGCTATATCGATGTATGGGAGCACTATGGAGATGACGGATGTCCGAGCAATGAAGACATGTATAGCCCTGAGCTAGATTTCATGGATTTGCTATGCACAAGTGTGTCCCCTTGGTGATTGTTGATTGATTATTGACAGATCTCTGTCAGGTATCCTGGGCGTGGTACTAGCCATAGCCTTTTAGGACTTGGCCTCTTCCCTTTGTTAGCTTCAGCCATCTTATCCCTAAGGCATTACTGTCAAAATCTCGCCTCAATGTGGAGCCACGACGATTAGATTCTAACATCACATGTCACCATTCCTTAGAGGATTTCATTACTGGATCAGATACTGATTGATTCTGATTGATCACTGGGACCGATACGCCTCTTACTTCTTCCAGATTATTAATTAAGAGCACTGGGTTCCCGAGCTTGGATTCTGGACGAGGTAGAGACTTGTTAGAGATTCAGATCCAATACGTCGCTAGAACAAGACATCAAATCATAGATATTGGACTCCCGGTGACGCTTACCGTCTAATCACCTAGCCGAGACATCGATACCATGGCATCTCTCCGGGATGCTATATTGGGACTGGGACAGAGGATTGATGGGCATCAGGCCCAACCATTGCCAATTTCGGGGAGCACCCCGCATGACTCTCCCCCACCTCCACCACCACCACCATCATCTGGACCTACGGGGCATGCCAGAAGATTCATACGCCCACCTCCACCACTCCCAATTATCCGGACTCCACTCAGAGCAATAGACTATACAGCTTCCACCTCCACCACCACCACCGGTTCAACTCACCTTCGCAGTTGGAGCTTTGTTCTACATGGTCGCGACCGGGACCATGCCACATTCTCGTTGCGGACTCCCCGCACCGATTATTGATGACACTCAGTTCAGATCAATAGGATTGAGTAGAGGATCAGTCTCTCAGATGTTTCGATGGAGTTATAGGTTGGGACGGATATGATAATCTTCCGGCAGCCTTACCAACTGAGTTTTCGCGATGCCCGATTAATGAGAGGTACATCGATGTGGTGCCCCAGATTCACTATAGCTATACGTGACACGCTATGCGCTGGGCATAGATCGATGAGTCACATATGATTATGTTCTCCGTCGCCGAGCAGCCGCTCGCCGCTGGTTTGCATCATTAGACCCTTCGAGGCGTAGGACAGGCCGATTTGGGACAAGAGTTTATCGCACGCATTCTTTAATACCTGTAGAGCGACGATCGCGAGAGAGAGTCGAGCCCTCAGCAGAGGTCCGATGAGTCAAGCATTTACTTATCTCCAATGGAGGGAGAAGATAGTACAGATTATAGATAAGATTCCTCAGAGCGCATCGTGATCAAAGATATTTATGCTAGCTTCTTCTCGCCGCTTTACAGGCATCTCATCAGGCTTCCCAATGCATGTAGACTTCGATCATTGTCTGTGCCCTATGGCATCAGGAGGGCATATCTAGAGGATTATGGGCGCATTCTCTCCTTCGCACTAAAGGGGGAAGAAGCCGTGGTCGACCCGCACCATCGATGTTGGTGCCATTGGCATGACAGACACAAACCCCACGTCACCCTCCGTTCAGACGCGACACTCCTTTACTAAATGATGTATGGCCAAGATGCATCGCCATCTTTCAGCCTGGCCGTCTACTTTCCAAGATCACCACCACACCAAGAGATATGCTACACAGCAATTCCTCAGAGGCTACTTGTACAAAGACTATCAAGAAGATAGAGCACCACCTCCACCGAGGTCGGCTAGGCAGTTTACACAACTCGATGCCACCGAAGCCGAGCATTCAAAGATTGGTCAAGGGGGTTTGATTTATTCACTACCACCCGTAATTCACCACATGTACCTTCTACCCCCACTGGATTCG
Organism: Tetrastigma voinierianum; assembly: GCA_016808115.1. Lineage (NCBI taxonomy): Eukaryota > Viridiplantae > Streptophyta > Magnoliopsida > Vitales > Vitaceae > Tetrastigma > Tetrastigma voinierianum. The sequence goes on along the minus strand of JAEQBH010000895.1, from coordinate 6,602 downwards.
TGATTGCATCTTCACCGTGCTTATCATCAAAGAGTCACATGATACAGATACCAGTGGCCGCATCGGAAGACGCTATTCGGGACTGATTGATTAAGGTTTGTTGATTTAGACATCCCGCGTGACTACTGCACTGCTACTCCACTCATGACACTGGGAAAGTTGTACCTCCACCCTGGTGCACATTTGATCGAGTATTCGTGAGCATTTGAGATATTCATGATGGACGGATGGAGATACCTTATCCAATCAATATAAACTCAGAGTTTAGTGTATACACCTGTGGTCGTATATGTCTCCACCCATTTAGATCGACCCAGATGATGTTCCCGACAGACATTAATATCGCCAGATATCACAAAGATGTTCCTCCCATGACACCTTTCATTCCTCGTTCTCGATGGTACGGGCCAAGACATAGAGATGTTCGGGATTGTTACAAGGGAGTGGAAGGGTAGTTTCAAATTCCTCCACCGTTGATAGACCTTTGCCGCATTGATGCTGTGAGATGAGGATTCAAGAGGGAAGATGATTAGCCTTAATTCCAAACGCAGACCACTCAAAGCCCGTGATTTCCATTCGGAGCTTATCGCTCATCCAAAGACACATAGAGATGCGCTGATCGTGGCTCTTAGTCGACAAGCTGACACTACTACCACCCCGAGGGACCGATCCACAACAATGATGCGGTTACATGCATAACATTTTCTCGACAAATGATTTACCACCCGAGGGATTAAGCCATGTTCGTCCTTTATTCATCGATGCTGCTTGTTCGTAGTCGGCGGTGCCATCGCCTCGCTGGACAACTGGCCTCCGCCTAAACGCTTGTCCACCGGCACGCTATCGCTTAGATTTTCACCATCCGATGCGCCATCCACACAATCGCCAAAGCTAGACGGGACTCAGAGGACAAGCTAGGGTACACCAAGACATAAGCATGATTTCGTCCGATCATATACTCCATACTGTGCTTTTTGAGGATCCAATCATCCTTTAATCCATTTTGTCGCCTCGATCTACGAGGCGGGTGTTATACCATCTTCCCTTCATCGGCGGTGCGACATCACGATACGCCGATAGAGATGTTATTACTCCGAACTGCTACAGACACCACAAATGAGGGATGTACCTACATTCGACCGCTTACATTCATGAAGTTCAGCAGTTAGCCTAGAGGATGACCAAGTAGTGGACATGGTACCGGCGTCGCCTCGATCAAAGACAAGAGCACTGGGTGCTTAGCATGATGAGAGGCATGTCTTATATGCCCGGTTTCGATTTGGCCGCGCTGCCAGGCCGCGCAGTTTACTATTACGCTTGATCATGACATCTTATGGTCAGTTACATCCTAACGGCGATGATGCGCGACACATGGCACGCATCAAGCAGCAGAGAGAGAGTGAGAGCTCACATGTCCGCTCCATTCGACATTATCCCTTCGCCCATACACTTTTTAGTTGGCTGACTATTTTACCAGAGGATCGTGAGTACGCGACCCCGCACGCAGGAGCTGACCGTTTCAAAGATGGTCGAGATTCATTCAAAGACGCCTCTAGACAGATTTGTTTTCACCTCCGAGACCACCTGCCACCGAGGCCGTGACACCGCACCCCATCACCGGATAGAGCCAGTGTTTTTTCCATGTGCTTTCCTAAGGAGATCCCTGACTATGATCTACCTATGGATTTGGGGGATGAAACTGATGGAGCGACTCTTCCTGATACCTACATGGACGAGATGGACATGATCTAAGACCGGCCGTTTTTCATGATACACCACAGGGCCTCATCTACTTCTTGACATGTTTGGAGTTTCTATGATTGACTTCCGATGTCAGACACTTTACATTTCAGATCGACGCAATGGACATGATCGCAGACTGGCCGTGACTGGATGTTTCACCCGCCCCCATTCTTTGATGTGTTTTAAATTTCTATGCTTGAGTTTGGATGATGATGGGCTCATGGTTAATGGACATATTAATTCATGATATCGTTTCGTTGAGGGAGCGTCCGACTCTGTGGACCCACCCCTTTCTTTTGACATTATGTCCGGTTTTGTCACCCACTTTGATGACATTTCTGATGAAAATAATGATACGAGTATTTTCAGCATTCGCTCATGTCACAAAGATTTTCTCTCGACGTACCACCAGCCCCGCAGATGTATACGATGGTAATGATATGGGAGACACAAGATGACCCACTGGGATGGTCGGGCCATAATCTAATTATGATACAGAGACAGAAAGTTACACTAAGCTCGACAGTTACGTAGTCGATAGATTTCGTGTACCATCAACCCAAAGAGATTAGATCGCTCTTCCCTATCTCCCGATGAGAAGAGTAAATTGATCGACCGCCAGTCATACTGATGTTTCAGATGGTCGATGAGGACATGCCGTGCCTCGACTTACTATAGCTCAAAGATCACCGCCTATTTTGCCATTCTGTGCCGCTAAGGTAACTGAGTGAGGCTACACCCCGATGGAGTCTCGCAGTTAAAGAAGAAATTCGGCTAACTTCGCGGTTGGCTTCTTATCGCGGTCGAGTATCCCGAAGGTCGCTAATGTCGCCCCTGTTCCTAAAAAGGATGGCAAGGTTAGAGTTTGTGTCGACTTTCGAGATTTGAATAAGGCCAACCCTAAGGATGATTTTCCTCCCACATCGATATAAGTTAGTTGGATAAGATCAGTAGGCACCCTATGTTGTCCTTCATGGATGGGTTTTCGGTATAATCAGATTTTTATGGCTCCAGAGGGAGGGAGAAGACTTCCTTCATCAATGAATTTGGGTACTTATTGCCATCCGTTATGCCATTTGGGTTGAAATGCAGGGCCACCTATCAGAGCCGCTACTACTCTATTCCATGATATGATGCATAAAGATGTTAAGGTATACGGGATGACATGATAGTGAAATCCCAAGGCAAAGTGCATCACTCTAGCAAATTTTTACGTAGATTCTTTGAGAGGATCGATAATTCGCAGATTGAGATTGAATCCCAAGAAGTGCACCTTCGTGGGTAACTTCGGGAAATTGCCAGGTCACACTTCGTTAGTGAGCGCGATATGTAGGTCGATCCGTAAAGACCAAGGCCATATTTCGCATGCCGCCTCCGAAGACTGAGAAAGAGACCGAGGTTTTGAGTGCACTACAATACATCAATAAGCTTCATTGCTAGACTAACGCACATATGCGAGCTCTATCTTTCGGCCTTCTGAGGGAAGAAACCAACCTACGTTTGAATGATGATTGCCGCCGTTGCTTTGAGAAGATTAGAGTGCTTTACTTTCTCCCCAGCTTTAGTACCTCCACCGGGCATCATTTCTATATTTGCTCATTCGATATAACTTTGGGATGCATGTTAGCTCACCGATGATTCAGAAAGGAGCTTAGCCATTTATTATCTAAGTAAGAGGATAAATACGAGTGCAAATACATTATGATCGGAGCGCTCATAATACGTTTAGCCACCGTAAGACTTAGGGCACTGCGTGACGCAGTATTCCATACTTTGTCCACTATCGATCCTTATCGAGATATTGTTTGTCGACCTAATTCGCTCGACTGCAGTTTTGCGAGATGGTTGGCTCGTATTTACAGTTTGATATTCACATATGCATACAAAAACGCAGAAAGTGGGAAGTGTATTGTCGCGGTACTATTCGCTTTCCTAAAGATCCGCCATGATATCACACGATGATTTTCCCGATGGCTATTTGTACCACCAAGATTATAGATGGCACTGCATTTCGATGGTGCCGCTAATCACCGCAAGTATTGGTATCTTATTGATATCACCACTGATCATCACCTACACAACAATATAGTTGAGTATGAGGTTGCATTACGGGCCTAGAGACTACGCTTGATCTGCACAGATACTGGAGATCCACTGGGATTCCACTTAGCTATATGCAGACCCAAGGTATCCGGAGGACTGAGATATAGTCAAGCCCTACCATGCCACTTACACACTGCCTAGATTTGATGAGTTAAGACATATACATCCGCCTAAGGTAGAGAATCGCTTTATTGGCGATTAGCCACCTTAGCTTCGTGGTCGAGATTCCCCGCTGGAGTGACTATGCTCATCGATGACTGCACCAGGTGCTCGCACCCGCCATCGTTGTTTGATTGGAGATATTGAGAATCGTGATGAGCTACCATGGTATCATGATATTTATCGCTTCGCTATGTATGCGACCTGAACAACATTAATCTGGGAAGGATAAGAGAGCATCGAGACATTTGCCACAGATTTGTTATTTGCGGATGCCTTTATCCGGGAGATCACCCGATGGCTCGTTATTATTATGTTCGACCGCGCTCTGCAAATCGAAAGTAAATGAGAGAGGTTCATGCCGAGTCTATGGCCCACATGGAGGCCACATGCTACGCAAGATCATGAGGACTCCGGTTACTTCGTCGATCATGGACGATTGCTAAGCGCTTAGTATAGAGATGTCTCGAGGTCAATGCAATGCAGACTTGATACACGTGCCACCTTTCCCCGAGCTGCATGCACTTACATCCCTCGTCGTCAGACAGGGTATTGATATTATCGGGAAGATCTCACCAAGCTCCTAGCCGACATGAGCAACATCCCACGATCACCGCGCGGAAGCTACTTTATGCTGGATCGACAAATACGAGTGGCCAAATTCATCAGATCGCACATTATCTACCGATATGGGGTCCCTCATGAGTCGATCTCAGACAGAGAGCTTACTTCAGAGGCGTATGGATACACTGTTCAAGAGTATGGTATTCAAAGATCATCGAACATCCGTGATATAGCCACGTACCACCGGGCAAATGAGGCCAAAATAAGAATATCAAGAGGATTTTGAGAAAAAGGATGGTTGAGACTTCAGTGACGGTCGAGAAGCTCCTTCATTGCGCTCATCTATACCTTTCATACTTCACCGGGTCTACACCTTATTCTTCGGGTATAGCCGGTACGGAGGTACGATGCCCGTTGAAATTGAAATAGATCCCAAGAGAAAGGCTGAGCGATCGACACCGAGACCGAGGGTTCACCCCGTTATGATCGCCAACCTCGATGAGAGGAGATCGAGGGCACAGATCATGTCTGTGCCTATCGAGGAAATGACTGCATGGAAAAGGGTCGCTCAGGAAGTTTCAAAAAAGCACACTTAGTTTTAAGGTCCTCCGGATTTGATCAATGACCCGGCAGTAAGTTTAGACCAATTGAGCGCGCCTGCGTCATCCAAGATCCGACTCAAGAGGAGCACTCCTCGGCCGACGCACTCCTGGCACGGAAATCGCCTACGTAGCTACCAACGTGGATCAACCAAGAGGCTTTACGCTTGAGATCATGGTTATATGGTGGCCATCACTTTGAAAGAACATATTCCTATTACACACTCCATACACGATATATCCTATCATATCTCGAGCCTCACGCTGCTTATTATGGCCTATTCTTCATTCAAACAGATACTTTTTTCGACCTGGTCAGCACCTGGTTTCTTTATTTATTATTTGATATATGTGGAGCACATGGAGCATTGTGACTTTCTTCGTTTGTTCTTTCGCATCATCGCTTGTTTCTATTCTTCTCCATTTTGCATCTTCATACCATCTATCTTTGAGTCTAGTTTCTATCATCTCTATTTGTTTCATTTTATCTCCTTTTCAGAAGTGATTTATTTACATGCTCATCCCGTAGCACACAAGCCTATTACACCCTTCATTCCGCCTATAGGTTTTGATCCGGATTCTTAGGTCGAGGACTATTCGCTTAGAGGCTGAGGTTCTTTCATTGGATCGTGTTAGCATGGCATCTCGACCTACTTTGAAGGTTCGACCAAAACAAAAAAACAAAAAAAAAAAAGTGTGTTTGTTTGATATTCTACTCATTTAGGCTGAGATTTATTATTCCTCCGAGGGTCGAGTGAAAGCATTGTGCGATCTTTCTCCGCTGATTCGCAAATTACATTGGGTAAGGAGGCTCAGCTGCTTCACACCAGTCCCCCGGATCATTACCTCGCATCACCACCCCATCTTATAAATGACTGGCTGACTCGACGTTTCGGGACGAAGTTGTTCGTCGTTGTCACACACACATTTGTATCCCGCCTTGTTTCTTCCTTTTTCTTTATCCATTCATCGCTTTATCACTTCGCCTCTTTCTACTCTCTTATTGATCATCGCCCACTTTAAGCCGACGTGTCCTGAAGCATCACTACTGGCCCTGATGTCATCGGGAAATACCGTCACATGATCCTTTGATATTCGACATCTCGCGCCGTACAAGGCCTGGGCAAGATTTATCGGGTATTCGCCTTTGTTTCATCATGTCATTCACCTTCACCGCCTACATTAGCGGGCCCGAAATGTAAGACCACCTCAGACCATGAGACTTCGTGGCTCGGGCTCGCTAATTTTATATGACAGTTCTATTCATCATCGAGTACAGGATGTCGACAGGTCTCTATTCTTGGGAAGTATCGAGGGTCACATATTGCTTCTCCATTTAGTTTGCTTACCTCGTGTCCATGATCGCATATAGATGATAGAATGATTCATGGATAGCCTATTAGCTTAATGTTTTGACACATTCACACTGGGCAT